>QGSO01000140.1:711496-1311496 GCA_011037825.1 Carya cathayensis | reverse complement strand
GAAGGGAAGTTCGCTCGAGCGAAGGCATTGGCCGCTCGAGCGAAATCAGGCAGAGTCGAACGCTCGACGTGCGCTCGACAGTTAGCTCGAGCGAATGCGGAAGAGAAGTTCGCTCGACGCGCGCTCGACACGCCGCTCGAGCGAATGTTCTATTTTTCTGCCAGAATTAGGGTTTCCGCCGTGAAGAGTATAAATAGGCCATTTATACTCATTTGGCAGTGTGTGTGCCTCCAGAATTCGGTGAAGAACAATATTTCTCTTCCTCCATTGTATTGTGATCCCTCATATATATAAATCCTTTGCAACTCCCGTGGACGTAGGCAATTTGCCGAACCACGTAAATCTTGTGTTGTGTGTGATTGTTTTCTCTCCCATTTCATATATTTTTTTCACTTCATTATCATCAGTTTTCGTAACAGGTTAGCCATGGCAAAATGATTAGCAGCGTGATGGCTGCTGTGAACCAGAACTCTGGCTCTTTAATCAGCCTGGAGCCCATATCATTCTTGTAAGATTTGGTTTTTGGATCATAAGAAATTGTGAGTATAATAAAGGCCCAGAGGAGAGCCAGAGCAGTCCACCCAGCAAAGCGATGCGTTCTTTCGAATACATTGTGGTGGAGATGCCGGACGAGAGGGAATGCTGCCAAAGAAGACAGACAAAGAAGGCCAAGAATAGTGGAGGCCGCACCTATAATCTCAGGTGACGTGTTTTCTCTGTCTTTGAGGGTGAGGACTAAGGCATATACTAGCCATGCAATCGAAGAGACACCGCAGCCGTTATGTATTCCGCCAAGACTTTGAAGAAGAGATGTAGTCGCAGTCTTGAGAAACAGAGGGACCCATCGTCTCCCAAATATCTTCACCGCGAGCCAGAAAATAACACGGAGGAAGGCCTCGCTCCGGCAGAGCGTCAAAGCAAGTATGTTTGCAATGGAGAAGAGCGACGACCTGCGTCTTGCATATGGGAAATGCCCTGTGGCAGCAAGAACCAAGCCAGTCATATTCAGAACCAAGCAAACCGCAAAGAGTCGCTTGTACACTGTGAGCAACCCCTGATCGAGCAGTATAATCGACAGCCTCGAACTCTTTTGAGCAGGCTTTGGTGGATGTTCGCGTTTGCTAATGGCCAGAAGTGGAAGTGGGCTTTGCTTCTGTTTCTCCTTGTCACTTCCTTCTTCCAGCACAACCTGTAAGCTGTCTGTGGCTTCTTCGTCATCTTCATTTGGGTCAAGATCACAAAAGTGGCTGCTGGTTTTACTTAAAGACCTCTGAATGAAAGAAGTCCGGAACTCTCTGGAAGAGCTCTGCCAAAATATTGCGTTGCTCGGGGTCTCTTCCGCGGCTGGTATTTCGATGGCAAAGGGATCTGCACGAAGCTGCCGATTGATCTCAAACGCCACGCCTCGGCAGCTCGAAAACCTTACTGGGCTTAGCATGTCTTTTTCCTACGAGAGCAAGTTATCTAGAGAAAAAATAGATCTATTGTTTGTGTTTTTGTTCTTCAGAACAAGTAATTTTTTTCATGTATGAGATCTAGAGTTGAACACAGTCTGGGCAATGCCCATAAAGCTGGTGTCAGCAATTGCCAAACTGCTCAGAACTTGTTTGCGAAGAGCCTTTAAGACAGCAGGATTCAGCAGCGATTATATTTCTAACAAAAGAGTGCATATATGCTGCATTTATTGGCCTGCGGAGCTGATCCTGTCTAAGCATCTTATGACTTTGATTTTGTAGAATTGGTTTGCTTCCATATTTTCGTCGCCTCCTGATCATTCAAAATTATTGAATAACTTTATTCAAAAAAAGAAGTATTATTCAATAACTACTGCTCTTGCTGACATTCTAACGATCACATCATCACAGTACTATAGCCCTACAAAATGCACATGATTGAGCAGTAAACATTTGCCCAATCAGGGGTTCTCTTGCGTGCAGGGAGAGAAAACTAGCCACGGAGGCCGGCGGGGGAAGAAATAATTGCATGCTAACTGTATCACTAATTTCTTATTAAAAAAATAAAATTTCTCAGACATTTTTAATATTTAATAGGAAAAAGTGTTATTAGGACAGAGTTAATATCAAATCGAGAATTTAATTTAATTAATATCCTTGAATTGGTTTTCATAATTATTAAATCTAAGTAATATAATTTTCATAATAATCCAGATATTTTAACTTATTTTATTTCCATAAAATAAAATATATGGTAGTTACGGTCAACCCCAGCAAGCCAAGTTTTCTTTGCTTGCTACACTAAACGCATATCTTTCCTCTTATACCATAAATCTAATTCGGCCTTTGAAACCAGGAACTCCTCTTCCACCTCCTCTAAAAAAGAGGCTTGCAAAGATGATTCCAGCTGGTCCACTCTCTCCTCCAACTCTTTAATAATGCAATCAACCCGCCTAAAAGACTCTCTGATCCAAGCTCTTAAACGTTACTTTAGTCGTTTCAATTTACCAGCCAGTCTACATAAACCCAAATCCTCCTCTACAGGCTCAATCCATGACTTTTCAACAACCTCCAAAAAACCAGCATGAGAGATCCACATATTTTGAAATCTGAAAGGTCCAGGTCCATATCCACCCTTGTCTACCACCATCCGCAACAAAATAGGCGAGTGGTCCAACATTCTTCTACTTAGTAAGCAAGCCGAAATTTCGTTGAACCTCAACAAACACTCATTATTCATTAAAACTTAATCCAACTGGGCTAGCCAATCCTTGCTAACCATTGCACCAAGATAGTTGTCTACCTTCAAAACGTAAGTCCATAAGACCACATTTATTTATATACTCATTAAAATCATCCATAGCCGATTGCACTCTATGCCTTCCACCCACTCTTTCATCATTTGATCGAATAATATTAAAATCTCCGATCACTACCCACGATACAGCAACTGACGAGATGCTCGTTAACTGCTCCACAACTCCTTTGTCTCCAAAGGAGAACATTTTGCATAAATAAAAGAGCATAATATAGACTTGCCCCTTTAGAGAACAGAGCTGTCAAAGCCTAATTCGACATCCTCACAACATCCATATGAATCTCTTCTTTCCAACATACCATATTTTTCCGTCTTTTTCAACATTTGAGCAATAATTTGGAAAATTCAAGCTAGCAACCCACTGTGCCAGCCAAGACACCTCCTGAAAAGGCTCAGAAATAACTAACACATCAATACTATGTTTTCTAGCTAGCTTACGTAATCTTCTTTTCGATGTACCCAACCCCCTCACATTCCATATCAGTATTTTGTCAATCATAAATTCAATTTATGGGTTGAGCCTTAGTCCTGTTGGACTTCCTTAGCGATAGAACTTGGGTCATTTGCAGCTCCACCACACCTCGCGCTTGTCCTCCCGGATCGGATGAGTAATCCTTTTCCGCACCACCAGCTATCTCATTTTCTTCTTCAGATAAAACTACAAAGTTGTTTTTACAAACCACCTCTTCCTCACCACCACCTTCCGCTTCCAACCCAGATTTTTCCACCTCATAATGCTCCGCCTGCTTCAACGACACTACCACCATGCCTTCCTCCTGGCACCCGGATTTAGGCCCCGAACCCTCACCTTCCTTCTCTGCCACCATAATCATTCCCAACCCATCCTCCAGCACCACTTCAACCTCCTTCACAGACTCCACCAAGATGGTGGAGCCTTCCACATCCTTCCCTTTATCTACCAACTCAGATTCTTTGATCTTTTCAAACATAACTAAGTCTTGAATTGGATTTTCATTTTCAGTCCTGTTCTTAACCCCCATACTCGAACCAATTTTGACAGCCAAATGGTTTTTCCTTCCCACCTCCTGCCATACTTTCTCCTCCCCCTCCTTCCCTAACCGCTTCACCTCTTCTTTCTTGTTCAATTTCGGCCTTGGCTTTTCCCCAACTCGACAAACGACAGCAGTGTGGCCTTGCCTACAACATTTAGCACAATAGAAGCCTCTCTTCTCATATACAACCTTCTGCCATTTTTTAAGCTGCCCTGCAATCAATGGAAACCCCTCCATGGGTTCATCTTGTAAATCTACTGTTGGACCTGAAACCTACCCGAAAATCACACAAAACAATATTTAAGTGGTTCAGCAAATTGCCTACGTCCACTGGAGCCTCTTTTACTGAGTTTGTAAGAAATTTACAAAACTCTCTCAACTCTCTCACGTACCCTCTCTTTCTCTCTATTTTTCTGCCCTCTCTTTGTTCTCTCTTGATGCCCACGAATTACATAAGCTGAAGCTCTCCTTTTATAGGAGAGTTCAGCCCCAAAGATTGCTGGAAATTCGCCGTAACACACGGTTGATTTCCAGCTGCAAAATACAGAGAACATGTTGGTGCCTAATACACCAAAATAGCAAGCGGTGCCTAACACACCAAAACTTCAAACGGTGGAGAGTCAAGAGTCATACTTGGGTGGTTTCAACATCTACTTCCACACACAATCTAGCTGTCGTTGCCCGTGTACGATAGAGTGTTGCTTTATCAGTACCAAGGAATTTTCCAAATCGAGAAGCCAAGATTTGCAAAATATCCAATCTATACAAATGGAGAGGCAAACCTGGCAGAAAAATCCATTGAGGAGCAATGGACGGTTCTTTCCTCACGTCAAAATCCACGGACCAATTAAATAAGCGAAACTGGCACCCAGCAACCACCCTCTCTTCTCGAGCCCACGCATGAACATAATCCTTTTCATTGGTCAAGAGTAACAATACATGAAAATCATCCACGAAACTTATCATTGGCACTTCAGAGAAACCCCAAGTCTTGATAATCTGTCGGCGTAAGACATCAATTGACAGCCTAGCTGAAAGAAATTTCAAGACCAAGGCAAATTTCAACTCATCCGCAACTTTATCCATCTCACCTTCCGAAAAGACAAAACCCAGCTCACCATCAAACCACTCAGATTTTCGGGGAGGGGATTTGAATTTTGACATCGGCAATGGTCTCTGAAGTGCTTGAGCGAAAGACAAACCTGCAGAAAAACTCCCAGCTTTACCACTATCTAAACCACTAGACCTCTGTAGCACCTCTTCATTCGTAATCTGTTGAGAAACCCCAACAGAAAGGTACCACCCCCTATCTCCGCAACAGAGGATGCCATACAGCCGCACCAACGGCCAAGGCCGTAGCCCCTCTTGGAGTCGTCTTACAACAAAACCCTAGCAGAGGTGAAAAAATCGCCCTGCCACAACAACCTTCAAATTTTCTTCCCTCCCACGTCTATCATATTATTATGTTTACCATAAAATATCTTTATTTTATTTCATATATGTTTACCATAAAATTATCTTTATTTTAGATAATTTATTTAGACAAGATTGTCTAAAGAAAAGCAAAACCTAAAAGAGTTCTGCATGGCAACGTGCTATTGAAGATGATCTGGAAAGATGGTATCTGATCTTATGATTCTAATTCCAATCATAAAAAAAAAAAAAAAAATACATATATATATATACACACACGAAAGGAAGTCCAAACTTAAGGGAGTCAAATCAATCCAAAGTCTAAGGCAGCAGCCTGCCAGCCAACCAGATGTGCAGATCAGGACCTCAGCGTATGTGAATCAAGTCAGAAGGCATATTCAAAGAATTGGGATTAATGATCAATTAACGCGGTGCTTGAGATAATAATACAACCGCCCGCGCCCTGCGGCAAAGTCTTTCTAAGGATAGTACGAATATTAAATATATTTATTAAATATGTTCATTTATATATTTTATAATAATTAAAAAAGTGACTATTAATAAAATTATATTATATTTTAATTTTTTTAATAATTAAAGATGTTTAAAAGAGTTTTTAGTATACTCTTTGAAGAGGCAAGAGCGCAATCTTTTTCCCAAATGCAGGTTGTTTATAGAAGCTGTTAATTATTGATAATAATCATTATACTTGCTTTAAGAATTTAAAGCAAGTTTTGTCCTGTAAAAGTATTCAAAAGTATTATATACTTATTTGTTGTTAATTATTTATTATAAAAATAATTTTTTTTTATCAAAATGTGTCAATTCTCGTCGTAAATAATTATTCTCATAATAAATAACTCTTTACAAATACTTAATTTTTTTGTAATGCCATTCTTTAAATGCAGATATAGATCTCAAAGGACGCCGCCGCTTCATTCCTTTCTTTATCTAATTAACAATGCATCTGTAATTTCAAGTATCAAATTATGCAAGTTCAATATTTCATGATAACCTAGTATTAAATTAACCATGTTTCATGACAAAAATTCCAGCAAAGGGGTATTATTACGTGGAAATTATTAATATCACTTAATTAATAGACGTTAATTTTTAGTAAATGCCATCTTATGATAAGATGTAATTAGCACTACGTATACATGATTCTTGATAGTGCTTTGAATCTAGGAAAATGCTTGAGTGTCCTCCAAATGTGCCTCTAGTGTATTTTTTTTTAATTTATTTTTTTAATGTTTAAAAAATTTACCACTACTAATTTGTGTGCGGGTGTTTTTTAATGTTAAAAAAATTTAAAATACAATAGGATGCACTTAATTTGGAAGCATATTTGAAGAGTATCCTAGCATCATCCTTGAATCTATGTAATAATTATTAATTCTGCATTGAAGTGATCATCATGTCCAAGTAAGCCATCAATATCTATTATATATTCTTCCTCCCATCCCTTTCTTAAAAAAGAAAGAAATTTTCCATTTTGGTATGGATAAGATTTAAACAATTAATATGTTACGTACAAAATTATTGTGCCATCCTAGCCCCCGCCTGATTTATACATACATACATATATATATATATATATATATACAAGTTAAACATGAGGTCTCCATCAAAATTGGGTCCTAAGAATTAACGCAAATCGATTAGTTTTCATAACTCCACTTTTTTAGAAGGGGATGATATCTTAATTTTATTGATTAGCTCTTACTTATAGTAGAGAAATACGTATCTTATACAAAAAGGAGCAAAGAGTTTACAAAAATGTCAAAAGCAACTTCCCATATAAAAAATATAATTCTTAATAAAATGTATTTACAATCCGGATAAGGTGAAAAATAAAGTTAATAATACAATGAAGGAGTTTCTGTACGATCCAAAGTATAAAAGTGTTTAGGTAATTCATAGAATGATCATAAAAAACTTATTCTGTTGCCCATTAATTACTTCGAAGGAAGCAAGGCTATATGCTAAGACATTGCCTTCTCTGTGTATTTAGAATATATCAAAGTGGAAAGCATATTTATTTAACTTGCAATTTCTTAAATATCAGAAAAATATTATATATATATATATATATATATGCTTTAGCTATATATATATATATATATGTATATGCACCATTTGTCAAAAATATGCATGTTCCGAGTTGACCGTGCTCAATTAATACAAAGTATAAGAAAAAGATCTCAATTATCGACATATATATTTATATATATAGTTTTGTTTTGTTATTTTATTCATCTTAATGGATCTAGACGGCGTTTGTGGCGTGTTAATAAGGCAATTCAAATATATTGAGCTGACTCTGCCATGGTCAAATATTTCAAGCATAACATTCATAGCGCCATGAATGACAAAAGACTCAGATAATTTATTCAAAACTAATAATATGAAGAGAGCCTTTCATGACGTTGGAACTAAAATGACTCCAAATCTCAGAAAGGAAAGAGTCAAGATATAATTCTTTTCTTCGAAATGGCCGGCATCATGTTGATGTGATTCAAGATATATTTCTTTTCTTCGAAATGGCATGCATCATGTTGATCATGTGATTTTCGTCTACAAACAGCTAGCGGCATTTGTGATGAGCTTCCATTTATATCTATATTCCCCGGCCCATAAATATATATAATACCAAATGTCCGTACAAATGATACTTGCATGCATGTTTATCTTGTACGTTAATATATAATACGTAATGCCTTGTTCAAATAAATTACTGACTTAATTAGTCTAATATATAGATTTTTAAATTACTGAGAGTAATTTACTGACTTAGTCCAATAAATTAGTCTAATAGATACGACGATCATTCATTGCTTTCTTGAAAGTTGAAATGCATGAGCATAGTCTGAAATAATTAACCTGCATCATGCTATCATTGTGCTCAGCAAGTAAAGTATAATAATAATTGGGTCATGTCGTTGCTCACTACAATATTATGGATCGGATAATATTGTTGAATCATGAATGCATAAGCCTGCCTCCTGAATTATTGGGTTTACTTGGTTCATCTTTGGAGTTTCTAGAATGAATATCATAAACATTTCAGGGATTGACTTGAAACTGCAGCCAGAGAAGTCCTTAACCCTGAGTTAGCTTATAATCACCTGCATCACATAAATAAATAAATAAATGCATATATAGCACTGTGGCAGACAGTTTTGACTTTTGAGCAGTCGTCAGATTGATCATCCATATCTATATTGGGTAAGGATAGAGATTCTGATAATGGTACTGACATTATTATTTTTTTAATAATTAATAAAATATTTTTTAAAAATATTGTAAATCTATTTCAAATATTTAAATTGGTTAAAAACTACATATCAATAATTCTCGAGGTGGCTATAGTGCCAACCGCCAACCATCTATATTAACAGAAATTACAGTTAGATAAATCAATTTTGACATATCGTACGTGTGAGAATCGACGAAGCATCGTAAATTTCACTTGATATGTTGAAACACAATAAATGAAAGAAAATAGTACACAGACCTCTTTAACTGTTTTTAATTAATTTATATATAATTACTTACAGTTATCAATTTTGGCAATCATCCAATTAATGTACGAGGACTCAACCCCGACCTCCAATAATCGGAGGAAAACTTTTGGGATTGGCCCAAGGCCCACCTCCAAATGCTAATGTCCAATCCAAGACCCAAAAATTTAATTGGTTTTCAATTTCAAAAAAATAATAAATAAACTTAAATATAAATAATATTAATGATTAAATTATATACATTACAAAATTAAAGAGTAGTAATTAAACAATGGCAAACACAATAATATAATATGACAATATAAATTAAAATCGAGAAAGGAATAAAGTCTTGATTCTTGAAGTTAAAGCTACTACCAGTTGTCCTCATCAGCTTTTATTTATAAAATAATACATTTGAAAATACTTTAAAAAAATATAATATGAATTATGATCAAATGGTTAACAATATTTTAGATGATTTAAATATACTAATATACTACTTGCATAGCATAACTACAACACATGAACACGTACAACTCATCATCCATATAACTTGTAAGACTCTCAATCATAACTTGTTAGACTCTTAAATTCTTTTTGTACTTTACATGTGAGATCCAATGTAAGTCTAACTTTTTATTCACTCATGGGATCCGGGGGTCTGGGGGGGACCACAACGGCTCCACTCTTCTTGAGAATCTATACATCCCTTATCAGTATATAGACAGCTACCTCTTGAGCACTGGTTTAGGTTTGGCCTTAATGAAAAAATAAAATTGAGCACCTAATAAGATATCTTCACAGATCACGAACTACGAGATCGCCCCTTTCATTCTAGGGTGATGAGTAAGAATCTTTTGGTCTGCTGCAATTTCCCACAGACATGATGCCACCACTCTTGATACAATGGATGGCATAAAAATTACAATCATTGGTTTCATAAATAGGTCTCGAACACATCAAAATGGTTTTCAAGCAACTCACATTGTCATTTTCACAAACACATTCTGAGCATTAGATAATTCCATTTTTATTGTTTTTCTATCCATCGTATACCATTCCATTTTAAAATTATAATTAACCATATTAACCAACCCAATATAGTTTTGTTTAGAAAAATCCCAAGCTCATACATTAATAGTCTAGCCCAACAGTTCTTAAGCCAATGTTTTAAAAAAATGACTGGTATACCTAAGTGAAATGGTGGGCTTATTCTTTTCATTTCTGAAAAGTACGGTGCCTTACTCACACGACCCTTCTTCTTCCTCTTCTGTTTTTTTTTCTTATACATTACAGCCAACCCTCCCTCATTTCAGAAGTGCTGCCCAAGTCTCTCTCTCTCTCTCTCTCTCTCTCTCTCTCTCTCTCTCTCTCCATAAAAATGACAGCTCTCACATTGCCAAGTAGCTCTGGAAAATCCAAGTACTACCAATTCTTTAGATTTTTTGTTTACGTTGTTGCCATTCGTAATGTGTCCCATTAATTTATGACCATCGATTTCCTCCTCAAATTAATGGCATTTACCCTATAAATACCCCAACTCCGAAGCTTTCCAATGCATCCAACTTAGCTTCAAGTTTTACCATCTCTCTTCACTCAAAATTTGTTTCCCCCTTTCAAGTTTTATCCAAACTGAATGATTATATCACTTAATTAATGAGTTATCGTGGGACGCAAATACCTTTAAATTTTATGATGATCAAAAGTCTAATTAAGCATTAAGAGAGTCCATGGTTTTTACCTATAATATAATTATGCCTTAATCCATTGAAAGGCACTCGGAGGTACCGCCTAAATCTACCAGATATCCAGTTTTCAAATAGGACTAGATAAAAAATCCGGTCTGAATGCACAGCCTTAGCGCCACGAAGGACAAAAATACTAAAATTTATTCAATACTAATAATTATGGAACTAAAATTACAGCTCCAAATCTAAGAAAATAAAGAGCCAAGATCATGTAATTCTATTCTTCGAAATGGCATGGCATGGAGAAGTGTTTGTTCTCTACAAAAAAACATTTATGATGATGAGGTTGATATAAATCATCTATATTAATATTCCAGCCCCTTAATACCTAACAAATTATACTTAATTTCATGCATGTTTATCTTGTAATTAATACGTAATACCTTAGTGTAATAGATATTAGATACGATCGATTAACTTAATTTCTCGAAACCATGCATGAGCATATATATATATATATATTTATCGGCTTGATGAATAAGCTCGCACTACAAGAAAAATGGCCTTTTGCGGCCAATTAATAGCAACGAAAAGACTATTAGCAATCAAAATGCCATTTTTCTTGTAGTGTCGATCGCATGATGCTCTCATAAATGCTCAGCAAGTAAAGTATAATAATAATTGGGTCATGTCGTTGCGCACTACAATAATTGGTTCATCAATCTTTGTAATTTCTAGAATGAAGACCATAAACATTGCAGGGAGTGGCCAGAAACTGCATCAAGTTAGAGAAGTCCTTAATTAATTATTAGATCAGTATCACCTTCATCACATAAAATATAAAAATAAAATGCATAGTATTGTGGCGCGCGGACAGTTTTAACTCTTGAGGAGTCCTTGGACATGTCTGATTGATCTTGCTTATATATATATTAACAGAAACTGCAGCTAGAGAAACCATTTATGACTTGTCCCGTGAGAGTTGACGAACGACGCATTCATTGTATGTAGAACCATTAATTTGATATATATGTTGGAACACAAGAAATTGGGAAAAATACACAAACCTAGCTCTTTAACTGTTTTAAAGTAATTTATAATTACTTACTGATTATCAATTTTAGCAAGAAATTGTAATATTCCCACTTTTCCATATAAACGATAATATTATATCTGAAAATTATGAGAAATGACAAATTATATATCAATTTTAGTGGGCTTTTGTCTCCCAGGCCTATGTACCCAACGAGGGGGGCCGGCTGGCATGCAACCACAATGACTGTGACAAGACGCAGGGCTTTAGTATTCATTTGATATTTAAAATATTTTAATATATTTACGAAAAATAATAAAATGATTTAAATTAAAATATTTTATTACATTTCAAAATAAAAGAGAAAAAACTAAATAAGTATAGTATAAAGTTAAAACTTTGTTTAAATATAATTTTTTAAAGACAATGCTAGGAGAACCATAGATGATACGTCCCTTGATTTTGAACAATAAGTGCATTTGCACTTTTTTATTTTTCCTTTTATTTCTAAATTTTTTAAATATATTTAAATATTTTAAAAAAAAATACATAAATTCTCTAATATTCACTTTCTTAATCATTAAAAACTGATAAAAAATAGTATAAAAATACACAATCGGTCAAATATAGGGGGCACAATCATCGGTTCACTAAGCATTATCCATTTTTAAATATTATTTTCTTATTTTGTTTGAGAGTTTAGAAAAATTATAATAATTAGTTAATGACTAAATAAAAAATTTAAAAATTTAAAATTGAGAGTATTTTGTATTTGAATGATATTTAGAATTGAAATATTTAAAAATATTTGAGGACAATTGTATTTCTAAACGGAACTTTACTCTTCTTGTTATTTATCCATTTTCTTCACTTCTATTAATTCTTATGAGTCGGATATGGCTTTTGTTTTTGGGTAATTCTAGTCTGCCGCCCAGCAATCATGTTATGAGATAATGCAAGAAGGTCTAATTATGAGATGAGATGGTCAAGTTATAAGATTTTTAATCCAGATTTAATTTGTAGAAAAAAAAAACAGCTAGATAGTAAAACAATATTAAAAGAGATGGAAGTATATTATTATTCTTTTGAGAGGGTGGCTGATGTAACGGTGGCTTTTATGGAAGGTTACGTTTGAATAGTGAGTTAAGTTGAGATAAAAGTTAAAAATTGAATAAAATATTATTATAATATAATTTTTATTTTAAGATTTAAAATTTTAAATTGTTTATTATATTTTATTTAAAATTTTAAAAAATTAAAATAATTAAATAAGATGCGGTGGAATGAGATAAATTAACTCATTATTCAAAAAAAGCTCTTAATCGACTGAAATAGACTTGATCGCGTGATAATTTTTCATTTAAAAAGAATCTCACGAGATATAGTTGGCGTAGCTAATGCTGACCATACAAACATGATCAGTACATTATGACTTATCAAGTAACTGGGTAGACACGGTATTTTAAAGTTGTACTTGCTATTTTTCTAAATTAAGGCCATGCCCCTTGACAAGAGATTTATGAAGCATTATTTCTATTCATTATCGTTATACAGTATATTTAATTTTTTTTTATTCTTACTAAACTAAAACAATTCTTCTACTTATCATATATACACTACACATTTGTTAAGAAAATAAATAAAAAGTAAAAAAATTAAGTGTGTAGTATAATGTAAAGGTGATAAGTAGAATCATTCTTTAAGAAAAAAGTTAAAAAACAAGATTTTAACTTATAGTGATAGCTAAAAGAATAATTCTATTAGAAGACATTTACACTATATGCTAAGGTTGCGAGACTATCAGTCTGGACCAGATTGGATCGGTAGTTTTATTGGTTGGTTTTGAGATGTGAATTTTTTAGACTGAATTGGATAGAGTGACCAAATATATATATATTTTTCTAATATTTTATATAGTAGTTGTATATATTAATTATATAATTTTCATCCAAATGATCACCATTGACCATATATACAATGAAATTATTTAATATTTATTAACTATATATAAATTGTTAAAAAGATCACATACTTTTAATTTTACTAATTTAATTAATTTTTTGTATTGATTTTTCTATTGAAAAAAAAAGAAAAAGATGTTCATGGACTAAATGGACTGACAAAATTGATTGCTAAATGTCCAATCCGGCAAACGATGGACCGAAATTTTTCTATTTATGACCCCCAGACCTGACCAATTACAACCCTACAATATATATCATCTACCTAATATAATTTGATTTGAAAGATAGATTTTAAAATTTAAATCTTATACAAATTATGTCATGATAAAAACATACAAAAATAAAAAATAAAAATCATGGATATAAAGCACACAATTTCTGAGGTAGATGATCATCCTTTGTTTGGGAATAATATTATAATAGTCCTTCAAATTACTAATATAGCTTATAAACTCACGTGATAGAAATAGATGCATAAAATATAGAAAATTTTTAAAAATAAGCTTATACACTACATACCATCTATTTTTTTAATTTTTTTTCTTTTATCAAATATTTGTTATATAAATAAAAAATAGAAAAATTAAATTAGTTTAAAAAGAAAAAATCTAAAAAAAATTAAAAAAAAAATTATTAAAAAAAAAAGAGATGTATGGTGTATGAGGGCTTATAAGTAGCAATACTCTAAAATATATCATTGTCTTTTATTGATTACTCGATCGAAATTTTTTGAAATATTGATTTATACCATAATAAATACTATAAGATTGACTTTGTGGCTTTACCATCTATTCCTACAGAACCCTTGAACTAGAACAAGCACGTTTTTTTTTTTTTTCTTCTAAGCATTCTTTAGCGTACGTTGCGGGACTGCGGTCGGACTTACGAATCCCATATCGGACCAAAGGCAGGAATTCCTTCGGCTTTGCATGCGTTGACAACGTCCCTACTTCCTTCTGGATTGCTGGTTACGATGACTACTTCTGCTCTCCAATTTCTAGCAGCTTCAATGCTCATTTGAGACACATTGGGACGTCCCAGCACGGCGGTGTCATGGACAATCACCTTCTCTTTCGGCCATCCACTTACCATCTCTTTGATTTCCTTTCCAAAGTTTTGCTCAATTCCCTTTGCCACCCAAACCAAGCACACATCAGCTGAACTTTTCTGCAACAGGAATGATAGAAAGACGCAAATCCCTGAACCGGTTGCCACCAACACAACCCTCTCATACATGTTAACTAGGTAAGGCAGGCCCGCGAAGTGCACCTTTCGAACCCACAAATGGCTTGGAGGGTTCGAGACCAAAGACTTGGTGAAATCCCCAACAGCACCTGCTAGCATCATGTGCTCCTTGTCATTAGAAATGATGCCGAAAGCGTGCCATTCAGATAAAGGGGACGGACTAATCCGACCCAATATGCCAGCTTTCACTCCGCCCTCAAACTTGATGATTGAGGCATGGCCTGACGGCGCAGAGACACTAACGACTACTCTTCTCACGGTTAGCCATGGCAAAATGATTAGCAACGTGGTGGCCACTGTGAACCAGAGCTCTTGCTGTTTTATCAGCCTTGGGCCAAGATCATACTCGTAAGATTTGGTTTCTGGATCATAAGAGATTTTAAGGATAACAAAGGCCCAGAGGAAAACAAGAGCAGTCCACCCAGCAAAGCGATGGGTTCTTTCGAACACATTGTGGTGGAGATGACGGACGACAGGGAATGCTGCCAGACAAGACAAGCACAGCAGGCCCAGAATGGTGGAGGCTACACCTATGATCTCAGGCGAAGTGTTTTCTCTGTCTTTGAGAGTGAGGACTAAGGCATATGTGAGCCATGCAATCGAAGAGACACCGCAGCCGCTATGTATCCCACCAAGACTTTGTAGAAGAGATGTAATGGCAGTCTTGAGAAACAGAGGGATCCATGACCTCCCAAATATCTTAACCGCGAGCCAGAAAATGACACGCAGGAAGGCCTCGCTCCGGCAGAGTATTAAGGCAAGTATGTTTGCAATGGAGACTAGCGCAGCCCTGCTCCTTGCATATGGGAAATTCCCAGTGGCTGCAAGAACCAAACCAGCAATGTTCAGAGCCAAGCAAACCGCAAAGAGTCGCTTGTACACAGTGAACAACCCTTGATCGAGAAGTATAATCGACAGCCTTGAACCGTTCTTTTGGGCAGGCTTTGATGGTTGTTCAGGCTTACTAATACCCAGAAGTGGAAGTGGGCTTTGCTTGTGTTTCTCCTCGTCGTTCTCTTCAGGCACAATCTCCAAATCAATATCCAGTTCGTCTTCGTTGAGGTCAAGATCACAAAAGTGGCTACTGGTTTTACTTATTGACCTGCTAATGAGAGATGGGAACACTTTGGAAGAGCCTAGCCAAAATAATAAGTTGCTGGGGGCCTCTTCGACGGGGAGTGTTTTGATGGCAAAGGGATCTTCATGACGTTTGATCTCAAACGCCACGCCTCGGCAGCTCGAAAACCTTACTGTACTTTGCATATTTTTTATTTTCTCACGAGAGAAAAAGATAAGAGAACTTGAGGGAAGGATTTTTATTGTGCGTGCATGTCATGAAAAAAGAAACTGCTGCCTTTTTATAGGCCTCTTTGAGGAGACTATTAACGTATCAAAAAAGAAAAGTCATGAGGCCTTTGGAGCTTAGTCTAGCTGTGCATTTATGACTCTTTTCTAATCTAAGTAATGGAAAAGAAGCCAGAGATGTAAAACAGAAATATTATCGTGATTTTCCTTGATTTCATATGGAGTACAGAAGTGATATTTGTACACAAATAAATAGAGAATATTCTTGGTATAACAGAAAATGACAAGTATGAATTCACAAGGTATTCTAGAGTATTCCAGACTTGTATTCCTGAGTTATATTCGGTGAAGGGGCTGAGCTGTCTTTATCTTCTTGAGTGGATGTAGTGATATTGGTAACACTAAGCATCTTATGACTTTGATTTAATAAAATTGGCATATCTGCAAACTATGTTTTGGTCCTTGAAGAAGAATCCATAGTTTGACTCTTCTTAAAGGGCCAAAACATAGTTTGACTCTAATTCCGATCCATCAATGGCTTAATTCACGGTTGCAAGATGATGGCAAGTCGGTCTTCTTCTTCTTCTTCTTTTATTTTTTATTTGTTGCATGCAGTGTGTCTATAAAGAATAGAAAAACTCTACTCATTATTTTCACACCAACACATGCTACAAGAAAAACGGTCTTTTGTGACTAATTTATTGCGACGAAAATAGTATTCGCAACCAAGACCTTTTTTTTGTAGTGACAATATGTAATTTGCTATTTTTTTTTTTTATTACCAAATGTATGGTGTATGGATGATGATCAGTAGAAGAACTAAATTAGTTTAGGAGGAGTAAAACCCAAAAAAATTAAAAAAAAAAAAAAAAACAAATGTAGTGTTTAGTGTGTGGAATTATGAGTAGCAAAACTATAAAAAATATTGTATTCATATATCATGACTTTTCTTCCACCAAATGATCTTAGAAATATGAGCTTCACCCTAGGTTCTATAGAAATACTCTAGCCACAGTGTCATTACACAAAAGTAATCCCACAAACTAATGTGACTTGATATGATTTGTTAGATTATAAAATTATTTTTATTGTAAAGCAGATTCGATGGATCACATAATGAAACAATGTTAGTTTGTAAGATTATTTTTGATTGAGTGATTGTAGCACTCAATGCTCATATATATATATATATATATATATAGATAATTAATTAAGACCGGAACATATTTGAAATCTTCTCGCACACTAAGTTTAATATAATAGTAAGGCAGCACACGTGCCTAGTTGATATAAATGAAAATAAATAAATTTTACAAGAATGTCAATTTTCTATTTTTAACATTTTCAATTATTATTATAATTTTATGTGCAATTCATATTATACCTAAATAAATTATGTGCTAGTAGGTATGGTTGCATTTGGATATTGAGTTAAGTTAAATTGAATTAAATTGAAATACAAGTTAAAAGTTGAATAAAATATTATTAAAATATTATTTTTTAATATTATTATTTTAAGATTTAAAAATATTAAACTATTTATTATATTTTATATTAAAATTTAAAAAAATTATAATAGTTAGATAAAATAAATTGAGATAATTTTGAAAATCAAACTGACCTAAGTCTACAAACACATGACAATGTGTTTTTTTCTCACAAACGCCACAGCCCTTCCCATCTCCGCCCATTTCTTTTTCCTTTTCCCCCCACCCATTTTCTTTTTCCCCAAGGTCTCACCCCTTTATGTTTTCCCACACCCCTTTTCTTTCCCCCCCTCCTCTCAAATTCTCTCGAAACTTCTCCCCCCTTATCTCTCTCTCTCTCCCTCCTCTGTATATCTCTACCTAGGGGTGGCAATATGTCACACGACCCGTTAACCCAACACGAACACGACACGATAATAGCGGGTTAGGGTTTAGCCTTAACGGGTTCGGGTCAAAACGGGTTGACCCGTTAAGACACGATTGCTTAACGGGTTGATAACGGGTCAACCCGTTTTGACCCGTTATGACACGTTATGAAAGTTAAAGTTACAATTATACATTTATACCTAAAAATAAAATTGTTAGAATTTCAATTTCGATATTTTTATTATTTGGATTGTAGTTTTGGACATATAATTAGTTTTATAATTTTTATAGATATTTTGATTTTAATATTTATATAAAATTATGCTAAATTTAATCAGGTTAAAAAGGTTAATTTCGGGTTTATTCAACTCATTTACATAAATAGTTTAAAATGAGTTGCATTGTGTCGTATTAACCTATTTCGTAATATTTTCTTAATTTCTTTGTTTACTTATAAAAAAAACATATTTCGTAATATTCATTAATGGGTCAAAATGGGTTGACACGACACGACCCGTTATGTTAATGGGTCGTGTTAGGGTTTGAGATTTTGACACGATAAGCTTAACGGGTCGGATTAGGGTTGACTTATATGACCCGTTAACACGATTTGACACGACACGAATACGACCTGTTAACACGATTTGACACCCCTATCTCTACCCCTTCAAACCCACTCTCTTTTCCCCGATTTTCTCGAACCCCTAACCTCCATCTCTCTCTCTCTGTGGAAAATTTCTTGACCACCACATCTCTCTCTCTAACCCTTACACACTCAGTCGCACTCACACACAACACTTTCTCTCTCGCTTCTTCTCTATCACACACATTGCACTTCCCCCTCTCGTCTCAACATAGAAACAAAAATCGTCATCACTGTGTTTGTTTTTATTTCCTGTTTTTTACAACTTTTTTTTTTTAAATCTTATGAATCTGAAGCCTCCTCATCTTTCAGATCTGTGATTTTTTTTGTTTTTTTTGCCTGATGTTGTGTTGGTTTGCTCTTCCTGATCTGTTTCCTCCCTATCTCTGTGCTCGTTTCTAAAAAATTTCTTGTCAATACATACAGATCTGAGATTTTATTTCTCAGATTTTGATTTATTTTTTCTTTCTTGCTTCTATTTTTGCGTGTTGGGCTGTTGTGATGATTATTTTGTTGCAATTTTTTTTCCCGAATGGTTACAGATCTTTAGATCTGTAAAAATCACCACCTCTTTTTCTTTTTATTTTTTGATTTTTTAAAAACAAATTTTTAAACCTCACGAATCTGAAACTTCATCTTTTAGATTCTACTTGAGTTCGAGCGAACTTAAGAATACAAGGAATAAAATTGGAAATAAAGCAGCAATAAACACAGACGTTCAGAAGTGTAAAAAGACTAAAACATTAGTCGGCAAAAGAAAAATACGACTAAAAGAAAAATAAAAGGAAACATAACGAAATTTGGAATACAAGTAAGTGTAAAATTAGAAATGAAAATGTTAGGCGAAAACACCGAGAGTCTAACATTTCCATTTATATATATAATAGATATATTCTCGGTCTTGTCTACAAATGTTTAAATCAATTATGGATGTGGAAGAAAAAAAAAATCAATTATGGATGGCTTAAGCGATATTATTTTAATTATTTGAGGATATTTTCAATGATACAAATCAATAATTATGGACGGCTAGCTTTAACAATTTAATGAGTTTTTCCAACATGTGCAAGATCCGTATTAGAGCCTACCTGGGCTCTAATTATTATCAAGTGGTATCTCCTGATCTTCTTAATTATAAAAAAGAAAAAATAAATACTTAACTCCAAAGTCTAACGTTATCTTTTCACCAAGTGGACGTCGGAAAGTACCTCAACGTGAAGGCAACGTCCAGTCGGCCGCTTCTATAGTTTCCAATGGGAATGCAGATTATTCCTAATTAATTACGATAATAACGATTTTCACCGCGGCTACAAAAGGGGCCGGGGTTCTGAAGCAAATGAAGGGTCATGTACGTACTTCTCGACGCCCAACCAGATCATTAATTAACGATATTACGTACGTACGAAGATATAAATTTGATCAATGGACGTACCCATGCATGCTGCAGCATGCATCGCGCTAAAACTTTTCAAAGTACGTACGTACTTGATCATAATCATCAGGATATATATATATATATAAATGCATGTCTCAGATGTAAAAACTAGTAGCATATATAATTAATTATCTTAATTCTTTTATACAACTTGGAGAGATGCATGCATATGCATGGTTGATCTCAATCTGAGATGCAGTATGATGGACCCCGGGTTAATTATGTATAATGTTTTACCAGCTACGTACTAGCTATAGCTAGCTGCATGCACTGCATTAAAGAAAAAAAAAAAAAGGAAAAAAAAAAACATTACAAAAAATGATGAACACGTACACATCAGCTCGCAATTTTAACTAGCTATTAGGACAATTAATCAAAGAGATCGAGTTACCATAACCGTAGGGCACAACGCATAAACAGAAGAAATTCCAAAAATATGGACTTTCTGCATGTCGACATGCACGGTCAAATTAATGAATAATTACCTCATACTATTTTTTTATTATTCATTTTATTTTTTTATTTTATGAATAAAAAAATGACTATTAATAAATTTGTATATATTTTTAAATTTTTTTTAATGATTAAGGATGTTAAAAACAAATAAATAAATAAATAAATAAATAAAAATTTCACATGATATATTAAAATAATAAAAAGGTGGTAAAAGGGCTTATAAGCCTATCAATATCCCAAATTAATTAACTGGAACTTTCAACGAAAAAAAGCTAAATTTCGAAGTATGCATGCCGTGTCTTATAATCTCATGTACAGTCAGCTTAATAATTGCAATTTTGAAGTCTTGCTTGTACGTAGAAGGTGGAAACCATGTCGTTCAGTTATCATCCGTGCATATGACGGAGTCCCTTTGGCGTTTTTGACCGTACGATGACTCCATTAAAAGCTGCGAATTAGAAAGACTAGTAGGGCTTCCGGTAAAGCAATGTTTATCGGTCTTAAAAGTCTATAAAGCCGGCCATATTATAATATATATATTGAGAAAATCTTCTCACCGTGCCTCATATAAAGCTTTTTCAGCGGAAGTACTCAATGAAAGCTACGTAAGGGCTGCATTTCCATTCCTAGTGCGCGGCATTAATTAAGTGCAGGGAAACTTGATGCTATTCTAAGTCGAGACCCACAACCCCCTTCTCTCTGTGTGAAAACCCTAATAATATTCCACATTGAAACAACCTTACCAATACTAGCTAAAAAATTCAATTCTATGGGCAAAACCAACTAACACGAAAACAATACAAAATTCCTTCAAAAGAATTCCATCTATATAAACGGATATAAAACTTCCCATGCCATCAAACTCATTTTCTTGCAATTATATTGATATTCATGTGTTGGAAACCTCTCAAGTGTGAATTGTCCATGTAAACATCCAGGCTTTCACCGTCTAAGAGAAGCTTTCCACTAGTCTTAGATGGCTGCAGCAGCCCCTCAATAGTCAAGGATAGCTGCTTGAAATTTCTTATTTGTCAACTATGGTGGCTACGTTAGGTAGGCTTCTCCTATAAACGGAGATACTTTGCAATGGTGTAAACTATTCTCACTTGAGTGAGCAATCAAGGCAGAGGGCTAAGGGCGAAATATAGGTTCTGGGGAAACCCATAACAGATGGCCTTTTTTTAGAGATAGAGAGCTTGTTTATGAGTATTTGTAATTTTGTATAAACATATTGAAAGTACTGAGTTTCCGCTCCAATGGACGTAGGCAAGTTGCTAAACCACTTAAATATTGTCTATCTATCATCTTATGTGATTTTTTGACATATTTGAGGCGCAATAATTGATATCAGAGCTTTGGTTTCGTGCTGTCCAGAAAAATCAAGTTGATCGAAAATAACTTTTGATCACAAAATGATGTTGCTCGCGTCAAGACGAATCTGTTGCCGCAAACGACATCAAAAACGGATGCTGGAGGAGCCTGTACGCACCCTTAGAAGTCGAAGTGCACAGAAGCGCCTCAGTCGCACCAGAAGAAGAAGACGAGTGGGTAACACGCTCCCACATGACCCCACTCACGGCAGAGGAAGAATACGCGTGACAGGCATGCTCTCATGCGACCCCACGCACGGGCCAGGTTGCAGACGCCTGAAAGACACGCGCCAACGCGCCTCCACGCGCCTTAGGAAGGCTCGGCTCATCTGTACAGTGGGAATGTTGAGATTCGCCATTGGTTCTTTCAATCTAAACCGCTCAAAATTGAGATTAATTTTGGGCTTGATCTACGCCATTTGGAGTCCAATTTAGTTGATCAAATAGTGCTGATAAACTATTTGGATCATTCCAGACTCATCCGTGCGATGAGAATGTTGAGATTTGCCATCAGTACTAATGATTTGGACCGTTTAGACTTCAAATTAGTTGTGGGCTTGACCAAAGTCAGTTGAAGTCGTGCCAGACTCATTTGTTTTGGGCTTGATCTCAGCTAGTTGAAGTCGTGCCAGACTCATTTGTTTTAGGCTTGATGTCAGCCAATTGGAGTCCAATGTCACTAGACTCAATTCTTTTGGGCTTGATTTAAGCCAGTTGGGATAGTGAAGTTTGACGAGCAAACTTCAGATCATTGGACGATGCTCATTAACTTATTATATCGGCAGGTTTTGGCAGTCATACAACTCATGGAGCATAATGTTATTAAGAGGAGAACTGCAACGGATCTCACTGTGGCTTTCTTTTGAAAAGTCAGTTGCAAATAACAAAGTGGTAATGAAGAAATTGTTCAACTTCAAAAAAGGCAGAGGTACTTTTGTTGCCCAATAGTATTTGGCGTTGTGATCAAAAAGTTGGGAGGTCATGAGAATGGCTATGAGTAATTCTACAAAGAAGTCGAAGTTAAAGTTTCATAATGTACGAGATCTTATCCTAGATGAGGAGGTGCGCAGAAGAGATTCTGGTAATATCTCGAGTTTGATGGTCTTGAATGTTGATAATCAGGGCAGAAACTTGGATTAGTCAAAATCCACGAATAAAGGCAGAGGCAAGACAGGCCACAAGAGACTGCTAAAATCAAGAGAAAATTGAGAATGATGTTGTGAATATGGTGACTAAATAAATACATGACGTCGTATTTCTTGCAGTGCACAATACTGTTAAAGACAGCTTGAAGATAATAGTCATTTAGTAGTATTTTCTCAAAAAGGCGTGGAAGGTCACGAATGATTCATTAGTTTTGGCTTGTGGTAATGGTCGTGTGAATTAGATGAGGAAATAAAAGGAAGTCAGTTTTACTTTTCCTCGTCTAAACCTAAAGAAATCTCCCTAAATCACAACATGAAGCAAATGTGTGAGAGATGGGAACAGAACGTCACATGTTCCAGGGATATCTACACTTAAAGTTGATGATCAGACCTCCATGGTGGTTACTACCTTAAACTATATCCTGCTGAATGAAGGTAGTGAATTACGGTATGAAGAAAAAACTTGCAAGAATGGAGATTATGCAAGTCGGAGACTGCACACAAGATGGGCACATCAACTGAAGACAACAGTAGGATGAGGAATCAGTCACCCAGGTCAGAGATGGAGACCTCAGCAACAAGTTGGAGCAGTCTCCCACTAGTCCTAGATGGTTGCAGCAGCCCCTCAACAGTTAAGGATAGCTACTAGAAATTTCTTGTTTATCAACTATGGTGGCTACGTTAGGTAGGCTTCTCTTATAAAAGGAGATATTTTGTAATAGTATAAACTATCTTCACTGAGGTGAGCGATTAAGGCTAAGGGCTAAGGGTAAAATATAGATTCTAGGGAAACCCATAACAGGGGGCATTTTTGAGAGATAGAGTGCTTGTTTACAAGTGTTTGTAATTTTGTACAAACATATTGAAAATACTAAATTTCCGCTCCAGTGGACGTAAACAAGTTGTCGAACCATTTAAATAATGTCTCTCTATCGTCTTGTGTGATTTTTGGACAAGTTTGAAGCGCAACATATTGCTAGTCCCAAACACACACACACACACACAATACTAGTCAAACAAAACTTGAAACAAACAACATTGAGCTCATTTTCTTGGACAATGGCTATGGAATGCTTTTTGTCTCGATCTTTCTTCCCTTTTTATTTTTCCTATAGTTGGCACTTTATTAGGAATGAGCTCTGCAATTGCCTTCCAGTAATCAACAATTGTATTAGAGAGTGATAAAACATCCTAAAGAATAAGCATGAATAATTAAAAACATCCTGAACAACTCTACATGCTATTGCATTAGTATTGAAAAAAAAAAACCAGCCTTGGGGGATTTGAAGAGTAAAAATAAAAATTGGAAGGGATTTGATTGAGAAGGTAAAATAATACCGACCAATCAAAATCAAAATGGGAAACCCACAACTTGGTCGATCTTGATGAACTCGGTGTCCTAGATGAGGTCCTCAACGTTTTCTTGCAGCGCAATTTCGGCCTTGGGGGCCTCGACGTTGGTGAGGATTTTGCAGCGCGGTCCTTTGGCCTGAGGGGACCTCAACGTTGGAGAGAGAGAGAGAGAGACCATGAAGTTTCTCTACAGTGCACCTCATTATCTAGAACATGTACCCTTACGTGGCACTACTCCACTGGTCTCCGTTGTCTTACACTTATAGGAAACTCCGGTTAGAAGCGTTTCTCATATATATATATAAGTAGTTAAGAAATTTGAAAATTCAAATGTTGTTCAATCTTGTCCACCCTGGCTACTAGTTATTAATAGAAACAAAAGTATCAAGATTGTAAATAGACGTTGATGATCAAGACTGAGAAAAAAACTCTAGCAATTTAGATTAATGATCAAAATCTCATCCATCCATGCATAAGTCGGGCGTAAGTAACTTCTAAAACCCAAAACCATGAAAATTTGGAAAATGTAAAGCTTAAATTATTGTTTGAAATTAAATGTGTAACCAAACGTACAATGATCCCGACACAACTTTTGACAAAATGGGAATAAAAGTTAATTTCAAAACTTAAAATGAAATATTTTTTAAAAAACAAAAATTAATGTAAATTGATGGTTTGAGCAAAAATTATATATGGACAAATTTCTGTCATATGCTTACTGATATTAATTGCCTCAATTCAAGGATGTTTCACATTTTCTGTCATATTTGCACTAATATGCATGATCAAGGTGGTCCAACGCCACCGGTGTAAATTAAATCAAGCAATTATGCATCATTATATACCCAAATCCCTAGCATTATGCATGGAATAAATAAATAAAATTAGGCAAACATGTTTAATATATATAATTAGGCAAGCTAGCTAGCAATTAGAACCCCAAGAATCCTTTCAGTACAAAACCATTTTCTCATCATTATAATTTATTTCCATTTGTTTACTCGTCTACCATCTTTGTTGTGTTGCTGACTTGCATTTTTCTATTTGTTTTTTTCATAGCTGAGACAATTTTAAATCTATGAGAGAAATAGGAAAGAGCACGGCTACAATGGGCGTGACTCGATCGTGAGAGTTTTGGGCCGCTTTTGATTGAGGGGAGAGAGACTGAGGGGTGTGGCTTGAGGGAGAGAGCTGGGTGAGAAAGGGAGCAGATGTCGTTAGCCTTGAGCTAGAGAGAGGGAGATCAAGGGGAGAAAGAGAGAGGGAGGGGAGATTGTAGGCTGAGGTAAGTTGTATTCTAAACCTTTTACATCAGTGAGTTGTCTGTTAATTGGAGGGTGTAAATCCCCGCTTGACACACCATCCGATTTTAAGTTAAACTCTTGTATAATATTCTACCTGCACGGTCCTGAGTAAATTCATGATTATAGATCACGATCGAAAACCCTTTGCGGCGAATTAAGTCTAGAAAACTAAAGAAAATTTGATGGTAAAAGTTAATATAATTGGTTTCATTTTTCTTTCGTGCACTCACTGCAACCAATTTAAACTTTTTCCACAAATTTTTTTTCTCAAGGAGTATGATGGTGGAAAATGCCTACCTGATGACACAAACAACATCGTTGAAAAAGAGTTAGCCTTTTGCAGCGATATCACATCGGAGGAGGAAAAAATAGCCAGGAAAACTACTTTCTGTGGCGACATTATATAGTCGCATATAATTTTGATAGAAATAACATGTATTTGTCGCCTTTCAGTATTTTACAGTGACTTAATGTTGGGCTAAAAGAAAAGGTACTATATGCAACAACAGCAAACCGTCGGAAAAGTTCAATTTATAAATCCCTAGCCAATTCCCCCTTTTATTTCTTCCCCCAGGCCGATATTCTCTTTAGTCTTGGTGAGTTTTAAGTTACAATCCACCCACGAAACTATTTGGTCAGTAAAGATCTTTTCTCACGAAACCCACATCTTTTCAAATAACAACCCGTCCTGGAAAACCCAGTATATGTTGAAATGACTTTGGTTTGTTACATTTTCTTTCGTTGGGAGTGCTACGTACTTAATTTCAAGTCATCAGTCTCGAGGTGAAAAGGATTAATTAATTCCTGAATCATGCAATTATAAGCATAAATTAAGTACTTGCCCTTCTTATTGAAACAGACACATCATCATGATGATCAACCAGCGCCAGCAGTACTACTACCAGTCCACAACGCAAAGTTTGAAGTCAAGGATCACATAAAAATTAATTGACTACAGTTGATTGTAGAACACGTCTATGACTTCCAGCAGTAGTAGTAGTTCAAAATTCATTGTTAATTTGGTTAATTAAGTGGAATATTGGAAAATGAATTAAGATTCACTCATGTCCAGCTTTTCTTTTTTGATACTTTGATTTCTTTCTATGTATTGGTTGGAATACTATTTAATTTGTTGGGATTTCTGTATATTTCAATTTTGATCCAAATTTCATGATCAATTGGTGGAGTACTACTCCATCTTTGTGCCTATATAACCAATGCAAAGTTAATTTAAAGTTCAAGAGCTCAATTAAGCAGCCAAAATAAAGCCACGATTGCATGCATGTTTTTCCAAAGGGATCTCCAGATACTCCAAGGGTAGTAAAGATCATCATGGCCATCGATCATACACCATGAAGTGCGCAAAACCGATAAGAATAATTAAAATAAAGTTAAAATTGCCCAATCATAAAATTTTTATTTATCTTCGTATTATTATATATACCCCATTTGGAAACTCTATTTTGTTGCAAGGAAAAGTCTAAGGCCATCGCTGGCCAAAAAAATTTTTTTTTTCCTTAATGATTAAGAAAAAATTATTTAATATTATTATAAATTTTTTATATTTTTTAAAACATTTAAAAATATTAAAAATGATTTAAAAAAATAATAAATAAATTTTTTTTTTTACCTAACGGCCGCTCCCAACACCAACGGTGCTACAGGCACAGCTTTTGTTGCAAACGTAAGCACTTCTCTACATGGTTGACTTAGCGTCAATATTAATGACGTCATACCAACTGGCTTTTGCATAACAGTTCTTCTACGCATAGTCGTCTCATGTAGACGCTGTGCAATCGGCTGACGTGGCTGCCACGTCAGTTGATATTAAAAAAAAAAAAAAAACATAAACGGAGGCAAAAGTTAAAAACAAAACAAAGCTGGATTCCCGCTTCTGCTTTGGTCTGCAATGTCCTCTTCATGCTCACAGAAGCTTCGCGGCGCTGTGGTGCTCTGGTCTCTTGGGTCTTTGTGCTCACAGAAGCTTCATGGCGTCATCTTCTTCTCGAGCTCGTGTTCAGTGTTGTGGTGTCGTCCTCTATTCGAACTTGTCCTCGGCACCGAGATCTTCAAGTCTTGAAGTGGATTTGTGCGGGTATTTTCGTGGGTCACAGATCTTCGTGTGGGTCGTCTTCAAGAGGCCGTTGGTGAGCTGTTTGGTTGGTTTCTTCTTCTTCGTGGGGGTAAACCTCTTTTATGGTAAAGCTTTTTTCTTCTTCTTCGTTGGTGAGCTGTTTGGTTGATGCTCTTGTTTTGGGAAATTGGTTCCTTTGAGTGATTTGCTTGGTCTTGATTATGAAACATGATACTGTCGTTGTAGCCTCCTAGTTGACCAGATTTTATTTTATTTTCAATACTTTGGACCCCAAAAAAGAATAGAAAATATGCAGTTAATGTTGACTCACCCATCTTTATTTTCTAATCCGAGAAAAATGATGTGCCGATAGCGATCAGATTTCAGCTACTTTTACTAAAGTGGGAAATTTGTTTTGGCATGCCATATTCTTATTCACACTCGGCAATCACGACTTGAAATATATTTACTTGTATTTTGCATGAGAATTTCAAGAAGTAGAGAGAAATTATCTTCTTTTTGCTACTCATGCCCTAAACTTTCACAATGGTTCTTTTTTCTTAGTTTCGTTTCATATTGTTTTAGTTCATTGTTGAGCTAATTTATTGTACTGTGTTGCAGAAGCATGGAAGTTATAAACCTTAAGATTTTTGGAAGTCTCTAAATTAGGATTCCTTTTTTGTTAGTTTATCTGCAAACTACTGCAAGTTGCCAACCTCGAAATTACATTATTCTTGCATTCCAAAAACAGGAAATGGAATGGTTGCAGATCTTTTCTAGAAGTCTTTTATGGAGTAGTACTACTGCTACAAGAGAACATGCATTTTCATTCAAGTTTATCATCTGCACTACCTCCATAGTTTTTCTCATCAGCTTGTTTGTGTGGCGAATGAAAACAATGTTCAAAAATCCAATTTATATATTGAAGGCTTTGGTTGAGCATATAGGAAGGCAGTTGCTATCATTTTCACAATTCTATTTTAAAATTGTACTCTGTTTTACCTGTTTCATTTAATTAAAAAGATCATTATTTATAGAATCATTTCTATAAATAATCTCATTCAAAAGATTGCATCATTAAATTGACTAAGACTGACGTTGAATATTGAACAACATCATGTACAGGGCATGGAAAAAGGAGAAGAACATCAATTTCCGCTAACACCATCTACCTCATCTATGTTCTGTTTTATATTGCTAATTCTTGGTTAGATAACATTTGTTTTCACATTTACGGTTTAGATTTTCAGCGCATTTTCTAATATGGGTATGGATGTTCTTATTTCATTTTAATTCGTTGGCTTTGATATAGCATTTACCTACTAACACATATTTCTTCTAATCTCGTTAGGTTGATAACTTGGTGGGTAAATTTTTTTTTTTTTAAAAAAGGATAAAACAAATAGTTAATATTTTCCCTTTTTAAACAATAAACTTGTTGCCATTACCATATTTGATCCAAGCCATAGTTTTGATAACCAATATCAACGTACAAGTTCTAATGAACAAGTTGCTGGCAATATTCTGATGAAGAACTTTTGGTTTCTTCCTGCAAATATATACTAAATGAGTTGGAGCTTACTTTTTTAATTTCTTCCATTTTAGAATTAGAGAAGGATCATATTGTGTAAGCTTATCTTTGTAATTCTAGTGTGTGTTTATACCTAGTGTGTGCTTATCTTTGTAACATTTATTAAACCATATAAAAATGGTTGTTGTACAATTTATTGGTATGCAGTTTGTTAGCATGGGAAAAGGGGAAGAAAACCCATGTACTGTTAATTAGTCTCTCTTATTATTGGTTTTTGACTTTTGATATTTTATTTGAATGCTTAGTGATTGCAATAAGGTGTATTGTGGGCGTGCTAGAGCTTGGAATAACCACTTTTGTTGTACATAGTTCCTCGTGGGATCAAAAGCTTAATGAATTACATCAAGCAAAAGTATGGAAACCCTATGGTTCTTATCACCGAAAATGGTAATTCTCTATAAACCCTCCCTTCACTGCCACAATGAAAAAATAAAATAAAATAAAACCAAGGAAGTTTCCACATCCCAATGAAAACTAAGTTGCAACACTTTCTTAAATAGAATCCAACGAACCTGCTTGCTTCAATCAAGTATGAAGTAGTGCCTACTTACATATATTGATAGAATCCAACATGTTTTACTTTGATGATGTAGGGAATATGGCTGCAATGTGAAAGGGTATTTTGCATGGTCTTTATTGGGCAGCTGGATTCACTTCCAGATTTGGTCTCTATAACAACTGGATCATAATCGGCACAATTATATGTTCAATTGTTTAATGTAATTTAGCTTTAATGGAAAGTAGCCACAATTTGTATAAAATGTTAAGAGTCATGTGGTTTTGTATGTTCATATTGGAAAAATTGTAAAGCAATTGACGTGCATATATGAGAAATGTAAGGAGGTTGTTTTATTGACCCATCTCTGGAATGTTTTTATTCAACTAAAACCATATTCGTCCAAGAAAGAACATAGGAATTGGGACAACAAGCTTCCAGGTACACGAAAATTTGCACGTCAACTAAACTACCCAGGGTTCTGAATTTGGCCATATAGCACAACCACGATGGTCCAATTTTATTTGATGGTGCAAAGAATCTCAACTGTACAAGTTGGGGAAGAACAACCAACATACCTATGCCATTTTCGTTCTTCATCACCATTCATGACAAGGTTATCAAGATAAATCTAAATAACACCATCTGGAAAAGGTAATCAACATTCCTATGACAGACCAATAAAATTCTAATATAATTGCATTCTACAAAGCTTAACAAACATCAAATCCAACTATTACATTGCATTTACATTACATTCTAAATAAACTTCTAACACTTGAACTACAAAGAACATTAATAATCAATTTCAGCTAGTTGAGGCACTCTGTTCCCTGACAGATTGGTTTCTAACCAAGAATTTCAGCAAAAATGCATCCCACAGACCACACATTAATGGAGGTTCCATAATTGTCACAGCACAAGAAGGACTCTGGTGCGCGATACCAGCGAGTGACAACATTCTCTGTCATGAACTGACCATTGCCACCACTAGTTCGTGCCAGACCAAAATCACATATCTTTAAGTCACAATTAGCATTCACAAAGAGGTTCCCATGCTTCAAGTCCCGATGGAAGGATGTTAATTTGCTGAGTGAAGATATTTAAGCCCTCGAAGCAACTAGTACCTCAAAAACTGGTACCAGAGTTGCCATTGCCCTATAAATTCACCATCCCAATAATTACAATTTACTCAGCAACCATCAAACCAACAAAAATTTTGACTATTTCTTGGACAAACGATACCATTAACGACAATAATCATTGATAGTCCTAGTTATAGCAATCTATACATAGATAATTGTAAAAGAGTTCAGAATTTGATCCTTACTTGCAGATTAAACTTCTGCAGGGATTTCTAATTTTTGATCCTTTGTGGTTGCCTTGTTTGCGGTCTCACTTTCTCTTCGATTTTTTTCCCTTACTTTATACTAAAAATGATAACTTTAACTTTTTCCCACCAAGAAAACAATCTCAGATTACAAATACGGAAAGCATTCGAGGCACGAACCATTCCTGAGATTTCACATCATTCTTGAAGCCAGTTTTTCGACAACGAAATTCGGGATTTTATGCAATCCACGAATCATTGGATCTGAAGCAAATTCGCCCACCCTCCAAAAATCACTTTCTTTTTCATTAAAAAAAACAAAAAAAAAATATGGGAAAGAAAAAGATACCTTTTGGGAACGAAAAATGCTAACTGCAAGCGGGAGATGTAGTCGCCGAGCAGTCGGGTCCTACGTGTCTTTAATGAAACGGTGCGTATTGCAAAAAATCTTCATCCTCCTTTCGTCTCCCCTCTTATCTTCTCCATCTTCTTCCTTCATCTTCTTCCTTTCTTCGTATTCTTCATCTCCCCTCATCTTCTCCTCCCTCTGCTCAACACCATTTCTCTTTTATTGAACCCACTGACCTTGCTTCAGTGATGTATGCAACGAAAGAAGAAAAGCATCTGTGATTTTGAAGACCCAGTCGCCCCTTTTGCGCAAATCACGCTTTTCAATCTTACCCATAACCATGACGGAGGGGGATCAAGAAAATGCAAAGAAAGAAATAAAAGTGATGAAATTGGAAATATATTCTGGAAGAGGTATTAGAAACCAGTCAATTAAGGAGCTCAGCTCAACGGGAGAGAAAGCCCCCTTTCAATTTTTGAAGAAAAATATATGAAATTATGAAAGAGACCTGAAAGGAATAATAAAATATGCAGAGGCCAATGGAGAAAGGAGCATAAGAGAATAAACCCAAGTGGATATAAATGAGGGTTGCGTTGAGGGGGACACCAAGGCCAGAAAAATTGCTCAGAAATTTTTTTTTTGTTTTTGGCTACTCTGAGCTCAGACTACATAGTTGGTGAATTTCTCTTGGGTTCCCATAAGCTTGGCTAGCAAAATGCAGAAGTGCCTCGATTATTGTAAGTTTCTTTAATGCAAAAGTGTCTCGAGATGTTTCCCCACTTGAAGACGAAGATGAGAAATCCACGCGAAGAAGAGAGTCTGACGAAGAAGACAAACAGCTGATGTATTTCTTTCTTCTTTTTGTCATTTTTTATTTTTAATTTAATTGACGTGGCCTGCGCGCTTACCCCTCGTTTGCATTTCCCGACTGACTGTAGCAGGATTGTTTAGGAACTGGTGATGAGCTCAGATGCAAATAGATCAGATGGGTCTGAGAATTAGAAATGGTGGAATCGGGTGAGAGAGAGGCGAGGAAGAGATGAAAGAAAAGACGAGATGGGTTTAGGGAAAGGAAATAGTAGAGGGTATCGTAGTGGTGTGAAGAGCCATCAAGAGAGAGGAGAGGAGCGCAGTATAGCTATGGATCTTCCTTTGCTGTTTTTCAGACTCGAGAGAGGAGAGCAAAGATGGAGGGAATTATCAGGGGGAAATGAATTTTGAGTGGCATGGTCTGGAAACGAAAGGATGAAACAACTAATATTAAAACGGTGCGTATTCAATTTTTGCCACATCATCAGCCGTTTGTGCGCCGTTTACAGCATGTGACTGCATTCAGCATTTTTCTTTGCATAAATAGGCACTTGTCTCGCTTGCATCATGCATGCGTACGTCGTCTCAAATTAATCAGTTTCTTCTGCTGATCATCATAAGAAAAACCATCATGTCAGAAGTAAATTAATCGTTTTGAAAATTAGAAATACAGGCCATTGGGCTTTGGGGGTAGATATGAAAATTTTGAATTTAAGAACTACGAGAGTATAAAATATTATTTTTAATATTATTATTATTTTAAAATTTAAAAAAAATTATATTGGAATTTGAAAAAGTTGAATTATTTATTATATTTTATATGTAAATTTGATAAAGTTGTAATGATGAGATGATAATTTTGAGTTTGAGATGAGATTTCTTTGACCCCAAACCTGCCCTTAATATTAGATTACTTACAGTCTTGCAAGAGCATTCCGAGCTATATATAAAATAATTTTATCGGAGAGACTTGATTTTTAGAACAATAATAGGCAGACGGGACCCTCAGTACTATATATAATTCCGAGCTGCCTTGATTGCTTGGGTTATCTAGTTTTCATATCCTTATAATCGCTAAGATTGAAAAAGAACAACCATTGAGAATATGGATTTAGTAGAAAGAGGCTTACTGCCGAATAGTTTGATAAATGAAAGGCCGGTATATGTTTCATATATATCTATAGCTATTATATAAGCGCGGATCGCGCGATGTACAGTGTTAAGAACAGTAAATATTTTATTCCGCTTTACCCTTAATTTTATTTGTGAATTACGCTGATTTGCATTTTGGTTTTTTTTCACCGACGGCTAATTTTGTCTTTCTGCTTTCCCACCGACTATTTATTTTTCATATTTTATTTCCGATTTTGCCCTTAACTTTATTGTTCAGTTCGTTCTCTTTAGTGTCGTTTTGGTTCGCGGACTTGATCTGATTGTCTTTTTACCGTTAATGTTTATCTCTTTGTCTGACAGATAGAATCGAGGTGAAATTAAAATGTGAATATTTCTTTCATTTCCTATCTTCTTGCTCTCTACTCTCTTCTGCTCTCTCGCTCCGCAGCAATTGTAGGTACGTTCTTATTGTTTTTCTCAAGCATATATTGTAAGAATTATTTGTATTCTTTGAATGACTTTGTTACATTATCTGATTATTATTAGATGATATGCATATGCATTACAGCAAAAAAAAATTGGAAAGAAGATAAAAATTATGTTTGCGTATTTACATCTGTTTTTAAAGAGTAAACCCAACAAAATAATCAAACCCATCATACAAATTTCATCTTCTGAAATTTCATTTTTGATTTCTTCGTATCTCCTGAGAACACAAAAAAAAATGCTATTAGAGTGAAAAAACATAACCCATGTCCAAAAAAAAAACCGGTCGGATTGAAAAAATCTCACCTTCCGGCGTCGTAGTGGGCTGCCATGCACGACCATTTGCAGCGGACGTGAACCGAGATGGGAGGGAGATCCAACCGAGAAACCCAAAAATATCCATCAGGAAAAACAAAAACTTCTTCCAACAAACAACAGATTCAACCTAGAAACCCAAAAATATCCATCAGGAAAAACTAAAACTTCCTCCCAACAAACAGCAGATCCAACCGAGAAATCCAAAATATCCATCAGATAAAAAAATAAAAAATAAACACCCAAACTTAGTGCCGTAATAAACAGGAGATGGTGAAATAATACATAACCGAAAGAGATCTAACCTTCCGCCGTGGTCGTGGGCTGCTACGCGCTGCCATAGGCAGCGGATCTGGAAGCATGAACATAAAAATTAAAATTTCGTAAATAACATTCTTGATCTAAAAATGTAAAAATGCAACAAAAAATAAATCAAATAAACGGTTCAATTTTGAAAGCTAAAAAAAATTTAAAACCTAAAGAACAATCTAGATCTAAATGCACAAAAATTGAACAAAAAATAAACCAAACAAACGCAGAGATGAGTAGTGCGGACATCCAAAGATAATATACATCAAACAACAAAACAAGAAACAAGAAGGACAAGATGAGAGAAGAGAGAAAAACAAAAACAAAAAACCGGAAAGAAAATCAAGAAAAAAAGAACAAAAACAAATCTGTTCAGACCTGGAAGCATGAACATAAAAATTAAAATTTCGTAAATAACATTCTTGATCTAAAAATATAAAAATGCAACAAAAAATAAATCAAATAAACGGTTCAGATTTGGAAGCTAAAAAAAATTAAAAACCTAAACAACAATCTAGATCTAAATGCACAAAAATTGAACAAAAAATAAACCAAATAAACGCAGCAGATGAGTAGTGCGGACGAAAGTCGATAACACGAAAAGAACAAGAAAATAAAAATAGATAGATCAAACGATAAGATGAAAGCTCAGAGAGAGAGAGAGAGAGAGAGAGGGGCGACGGAAGCTTGAAGGGGGAGGGGGGCATAGTCTGACTTAGAGATGCTTTTATACGGTCCTCTAGGGTTAGGGCTGATTTTCCTTTTTTGCCCCTCTTGTCATTTAATTATTATTGATTTACATTTATTTAATTTCCTTTTCTGCCCCTCTTAGCATTTATTTATTACCGGATCTTCATTTACATTTATTTAGTTACATTTATTTATACGTGAACCTCTTGTAATTTATTCTAGGATCTTTCTTTTTGGGAAAAATATTTGTAAAGTGTAAAGTTTATATAAGTATTAACATTGATTATCTTAAAGATGGTCAATTTTATTTAGTAATATAAAATAGAGTTTTAATATTGGTTCTTTTGAATTAGTTTTCAACTCTACGATTTATGGACAAATAAATTCAAAATGAAAGAACAATAATAGAAAACTACAAGAATGTTTAAATTTATAAAACTAAATTTACTTGCAGAATGGATAACTAAATCTTTTCATGCTTTCCATTTCCAATTGTAGTGCTATTTTTGTCTTCTTTATGTTTTACTTTTTATTTGTTTCAACACAGATGTAATCAATTATTAGAGTAGTCATTTATTTCAATATTTAAAAAATCTTTGAAACATGAATAAACTCAATCTAAAACTCTTACACATAATAAAACAATGATATTAAGTAATATAAAGAAAAAAAAATTATAGATGTAGCTAAAAATACAAATATAATTTAATATACATATAAAATTGAATAATAAATAAGAACATAACATTTCATTTTTATATATGCCAATAATCAATAAAAATAGTCAATATGGTCAATTTATATAAGTATTAACATTGATTAGCTTAAAGATGGTCAATCGTATTGAGTAATATAAAATATAGTAAAAATTTTACATGTAACTTAAGAAAAATAGATTTTAAAATATATAAAAAATTCATACCAGCAAATGACAAATTATCATTTTATTTGTGTACACAAAAAAAAAAAAAAATAAAAACAAAACAAATTAAAATATACATATTTATTAAAAAAACACATCAACAACCAGCAAAATTATTTAGAAAAAAAAATTAAATTGCTGTAAAAAAAAATAAAATAAAACAAAATTGATTCAACTTAGGAATAAATTGTTCAAATTTTGAAAGATATGTTATATTTTGTAAAAAAACAATTTCAATGAAGAAAAAATATATAAAAACATAACAATAAAAATAACAATAAAAAACATAACAATAAAAATAACGACTAAATTTGTTTATATTATCTAAAAATATAACAATAAAAAAATTATATGCTTTAATTTTTTAAAAATTAATATTCTTCTTTCAACTAATAACATCTTCTTCTTTTTTTAGTTTTAATTTCTTGTATTTTTTGTTGTTAAAAATAGTGGCTATTTTGTCATCAAAATGATTAAAATTCATCTAATAATATATTATATTGGCAACAAATATAATATTGGAATTCTCATTTTATATAACATATATAATGTAATATACAAATATATAATATATATTTGTTGTCAAAAATAGGGGCTTTTTTGTTAATAAAAAAATCAAAATTTAAATAACATTATAATCTTTTGACATAAAATTTCTAAGTATTATATTAAATATTTATTTTTTGTATAAATACATATTTAATAGTACATATTTAGTCTTAAATATTTTTTATTTTAGCTTTTGCTAAAATATTACAAAAATCTATTTATCATATTTGTCCTTTAATTTTTTAATAAACAAATGCTATGAAATTTTTTCAAAAATAATAAATTTACTACATATTAATGTATCTTTCTTTTATTTAAAATCTTTGTATATATTTACAATATGTATTTTATATGTTGTTAGTTCATAAATTTACACATAATCTTTTTTATGTGAAATTTATTTCCTAACAAAAGTAAATTCATACATTTCTTTTAAAATTATTTGACTTATTAACTGTTTGTATTTTCTTAAACATTTATTTGTCCTTAAACATCAATCCATCCAGAACTTTAATAATAATTTATATCTTTAAAACATTTATTAACATCAAAAAATAATAAAAAAAAACCTTCTGCTTATTATTTTTCTTCTTTCCAATTCTTAAAAATTTTAAATTTTATAAATATGTTCTTTAAACTTTAATATTTATATATAAAATCTTTGCATATAAATTTTAATGTTCTGCATGGATTTTTGTTTAAAGATGAATATTTTGTTTTTCTATGTAATAGAATTAAATACCAACAGTTATAAAATATTGTTTTATCGCAATATTATATATAAATCTCAAATTATTCTTAGATATTAATTATACAATTATAATTATAAATGTATTAAATTTTTTTTCTTTCAAAATATTTACATTTTATTTGTCCATAGATTCTTCAATATTTAGTTTTTTTAACAACAGTTTTATTTATTCAAACATATTTCATTATAGTTATTATATAAATATTATTTTTTGCAAATATTTTTTAATTAACATATGGTCAATAAAAATTTTAATATAGATTTCAATCTAAATAATGCTGTTTGCATCAAATTTTAATCTCAAGATCACTATAGAACATAGTGATTTTAAAAATAATATCATATTTAGCATTGATTTATATGTAAATTTGAATTTATCAAGCTATAAATTCAACAGCTTAATAGTACAACGAAGCAAACGTGCATCGCACGTTAGTCCTCAACTAGTATATATATATATATATAGACACTATGATCATAAACAGATAAAAACCAACTTTTATCCATGATCAAAAGTTGGTTCTACACCAGAGGTAGATATTTAGTACTATATATATATAAATGAGAGAAGTATTATAGCCATAAAGAAATCTCAAAAAAATTAATCTACAGACTGACATAGTTTGATAAGTTACGCTAAATCGATCTATTTTATAATAAAAATAAATTTACAATTTAATATATTATATTAAATCACATTAATTTATAAATTTACTTTTATAAAATTTATTTATAATCAAAACATTTCTCTATATTTGATTATCCACAGCGCCAAGGACGTTCCCTCTTTGCCGAAGTAATGCAGAAAAGTATTGAAAAGGGAAGTTTTCCACGCAACTCATGTTCACGGCAAAAATACATACCAATTTTTTATGTAGGACTGGCCGGCCCAATACAAAACGAGGCCTTAGGGCATAAATTTTTTGACAATGTTATTTGTTGAGAGAGGTATTTTGCTCGCGCTCACTTTTGCTATGTCATCAATAATCTTGTCATGACATTATCACACTCTTTATAACAGTCTGCAACAAGCATGGAGATCAGGTAACTATTTTTTTTTAACTTTGTATTTTTGTAATAGGCCTTTCACTTTCATCCGTTTTTCTACGAGTTTTGTAATTTGGGCCTTCTTTCTTTATTTTTTTTTTAATTTTATAAACGGGAAGTATTAAGTTTCTATATAAATCTTATACAAGAAAATGTATGTATTAGCGTGCCACTTAATATAATACATCAAATTATATAGTTTTTAAATAATACGTCATGTCTATTTTATAAAAAGAAATTATAATCTAATACATCCTATTAAAACACGTCAAAGATCAGTTATCAACGAAATTTACATGGAAACTATACATTTATTTTCGTTGAAAGCAAAAGACCAAACAGAAATTTTAAGGTTATTACTATTAGATATCCGCCTCGGCTGCCTAGCTACCCTTTGAGCCGCGCGCGCCCTTCCTATTTTTAAGGACATGCATGATGCGTTTAAGCTGTGGCATATACGTACGTATTAATGCCATGACTCAAAAGTACCATATGTGTGATACCTTTAAGTGAAAAATCATTCAATACGTACACGCATTACAAGAAAAATGACTTTTTGTATTACTTAAATTAGATGTAAAAAACACCAAATAATTGCCAACATTTTTTTTACAACCATTTTGTATTCTTTGCATCCAATTTAGGTGATGCAAAAAACTTTTTTTCTTGTAATGACGGTACATAGGAGACTGGAGACCCACATAACTACACCCTTCAGCTTCTTATAATTACATGGCAACAACAAATTCCTAGCAGAAATGAATTAAAAGTGTGTATATATATTAGGTTGGAGTAACGTACAAAACACTTTGTTTAATTAGGTGAGATAAGGTTTTTAATAAAAATAATATGATTTTTTACAAAAAAAAAAAATTAATGCACAAAGTTGAATCACCTCTTTGTGAAGTCTGTGTTGCAATGTTTTCCAAATATGGCGAGAGCTCCTACATGATATGAATTTAATACTTGCATATGATTAATAGAAAAGTAAATAATATAAATACAAAAAATTCAAAACATGGTAAATCAATACAAATTATGGATGGTGAGATCAAATTATCCCCCACCATTTTCTGTTATTTCTGAACAAAATATATAAAAGAGGGATATCTATTGACTCTAAAATCAAAAGCACATCAACTTCTCTTAATTATTACGTCTACAAATTAAGACCCAGAAAGCCAGCCTCTACAAATAAAAAGGGCTATAAGAGACATATAATATATATGTTACTATGAATAAGTTGTATTCATAGTTGTACTCATCATGAAATTAAATAATACTACATAAATTAGACAAATTGTGAGAATTAGTTATGGATTTAAGCTTGATTAAAATGATACTAAATTATAAACAAAAATATAATTTGGAATTGAGAAAAAAAATGCACATATATGACTAGTAATAATAAATATATATCTAAATAACAAAAATCACAGATAATCAAATCCATAAACAAAATAATATACAAATACACAACTTAGATAATCTACTAATATTAAATAGTAAATACCAACTATACAAAAATACTTGTATTAGGGCGCTGCTAGCTAAATCTTCTAATGATTAACATTCTATTTTTAGGATTTTCTATATCATGCATTCAATACGCACGTTGATTAATTTTGAAAGAAAAAATTGTATATAATACACCTACAACCTACCTACCTAGCAAATGCCTTCATTCGAAAATTATAATTTTGAAATAGTAGTAACATATTGAATTAAATAAAATGGTAATTAGAAAGAAAGACTTGTTTGTCCACAAAGCATGCAGACCCAGCGTATAGGAGAACTTGTTCATGAGATCCCTAGAGATTTTTTTTTTTTATTTTATTATCCATTGGCTATCAAACAGAAAAGGCTTCAATTGAATAGATTTTTTTTTCTCAGCTCTAACCATGAGAAAAATCTAGTTGCAAGTATAATTATGTACTAATATTTGCACCAATCTAATGTGATTGGTCAAAAAGTAGATTTTATTGAAAACAATGCTAATTTAAATTTTGAAAATGAATGAATCAGTATTGATACGTAAATTAGTATACGACTTTGTTTGTACGTAACAAAACTCTTAACCATGTACATACATCCATCTTTCTCTTCTTCCAATGCAACAAACAACCTTGATCTATTGCAAATAAAATAATTAAGGCCAATAATAGGTATCAAATTAACAAAAAAAATAAGAAAACTGTAGTAGTTAGATAACCACTTGTTATAATAAAAAATATATATATTGATACGTAAATTAGTACACGACTTTGTTTGTACGTAACAAAACTCTTAACCATATACATGCATCCATCTTTCTCTTCTTCCAATGTAACAAACAACCTTGATCTATTGCAAAGAAAATAATTAAGGCCAATAATAGGTATCAAATTAACAAAAAATATAAGAAAACTGTAATAGTTAGATAACCATTTGTTATAATAAAAAATATATATATATATATATATATATATATATACATAAATGGCCATCATGAGATCAGAGAGGAGCTTGATAAATCCTGGAGAATCTCGTATGCATTATTCAGCATATAGATATATATATATATATATAATATATCATTATTGATGTTGATCACACGGAATAGCATATAAGGTTCACACAACGATCCTTAATTATTACACAAAAATAACCCTAATTCAGGGACAACCTTCAAATTTTACACAGTACGGCTTATTCTTTACTTTATTTGTTCTAATAATTAAGCTAATGCCGGCAAAAGCAAATTGTAACATTTAACGCAATCAGATCTCTCCACATGATCATTATTCTAGCTAGATCAAAGAGCACAACCAAACTTATACTTGGAGATGATCGAATTAAACCCAAACCAATATAACGCCTATATATATATATATATATAAAGCATTAATATATAGTTCAAGGATCGAAGTCTTCCTCTTCATGATCCATCATTTTCCAGGAACCATCAGCCTGTTGAACCATGCCTTTGTTCTGCACGCATCGCCATGACGTCGGAACAAGATACTCATCCTTCAAAGCATCCGTCGTCTTGTTTACAAGTGCAATATCCCGATTAACCACCAACTTGAACCTTCCTAATCTACTCCCGTTTGTCCCTGCAACTCCATGCAGGTAACCCTCCAAGTTATGCCAAGTCGATAGATTTCCAGGGCTCTTCAGGTAGTTCGAGTTGCGAGTATCGATTTCCAACTCTTCTCCCACATCCGAGTACCCTATTAAGGGATAGCTGGGAACAAGATCGGGAGAATTTCGGACGTGTAAAGCTCGAAGACTATCTTTATATCCAGAGAACACCTTCTTGAAGTTTGAGTCTCCCACGCGGGGGCTGGCAAATAGTATTGCTGTTACAGGACAGGCGACCTTTAGCTGATCTTTCGGCTTGTTGAATCCATTGGCAACTATGTCAACAGCATTTAGAGTTGCAATTGCTGCACCCAAGCTGTGGCCAGTTATTGTTATGCTGATTTCCTCGTTCTTATATTCTTCCAATAGTCTCCTAATCTCACCAAGAACCTGGATAAACGAAATAATAGTTTGGTTGTCGGCAGGACCGGAACCAAGAAATATAATATAGAGGGAGGGCAAAATTATCGAAGTCTGCAAAATTAGTTTTTATCAAAATTTCCTTAATTTTAGATCAAAAACCATAAAAAAATAAAAAGTTTTATGATTTGGGGTTATCGGATAGTTTTTTTTCAAATTCATCGATGAGTTCTGAACGGCATGTTTCGTAAATAATAATCATAAAAAACAAGATCATTCGAATACGATAGGCAAAGAAATTATCAAAATATTACGTACGTACCTGGTTCCTGGCGCTAGTCTTATTGAAGCGCGAACGGGGATCATCAGAGGTGTAGATGGAATACCAGCCATGGTGCACCTTAGGATCACCCTCAGGTCCAAGTATTTTGGAAGCTGAAACCAGAAGGAATTCTAAATCATTTATCCACTCCAAAGTCTGTATTGTTCCTCTCCAAGAAATCACGATATCCCTCCTCCCCAACAAGGCCTTCCCTTCATCTGTGGTTACTGCAACGTAACCTATCCAATTTGATTCCTTGCTCCATGCCTCCCTCGATAGCGACTTTAAGATAAATGCGTCGGGGACGTCGATTTCTGATGTTGCATACAAAAACTTTGTCACATTATATTTGAAAGGATTTCCCTTCTCTAAACTCACCTTAGAGAAGAAATCCTTCTTTGCATATCGGCTACTTCCTGCAAATCTAGATACCTTCTCTGTATCAAAGGCATCATACGTAGCTTGAGCCATTTCTCCATAGTGAATTACGTACCGGCGAAGATCAATGTCGAGAGGGTCCAATAAACCCTCCCAATTATTCTGGCCGCTAAGGCTCTTCCAGTTTTTGGCTATGCTACCCATCTTTTTCTTCAACCCAAACCACCTTCTGAGGATTACACCTATCGCATGCTTTATAGACACTGCTTGAGAAATCAATGACTGCATTTAGAACACCGATAGTCAAGCTTTTGATCCACTCAACCTTCTACCTTGTACTCCCTTGAATTCTTAGCTAAAATTTATCTAATGGTAGCTGGATTGTGTGGATGAAATCTTGTGTGTGGATGAAATCTTGCTACCATAATCATACTTTCAAAGCTAGATCTCTAGGATTCAATAACTTGTACAGATAACTCAAGAATATATCAACATGTTTACTTTCTGCAAACCAAATTAACAAAAGAATAAAAGGGAAAAGGAAAAGTCAATTGATATGTTGTCATTAGAATAAGAAAGCGTTAAGCACACTACAATTTTTACTACAAAAACTTTATAAAGTGAGATATTATTGGCAGTTCATGTGATTGCTTCCACATTATCAAGGTAATATATATGGCTTTGATTTTAATTTTGATCTGCAACGCATCATTTTTTGAAACTTATGCAGTAGAATTTCCAATACTGTCTCTAGCATGAGTACTCTTAGACATATATATAGTTGAGATATGTATGGCTTGGACCCCTATGCAGTTATTCATTAAACAGTAGTATCGGCACCGCCTTTAATTTATGGGAGAAGGTCCCAAGCAAAAGCAAAGAGAAACCGAGAAAAGCCCCTAGCTAGCAATAAATAAATTATTAGTTAATTAAAAACGATAAATTAAAATAATAATTATCATGTTAATAATCGCCTAGTTAGACCTCGAAACAAATTGAAGCGCCGCCCTTCTCTAAAGACGTGCCACGTTAGCTAGCTAGCTCCCATTAAACCGAGATATTATAAATAAATAAAAATGGCTTCCCAACATATATATAAAACCTCAAAATATTCCGACTTGAACAGCCTGTCAAAGTTACATACATGACGGTCCAATGAGTGAATCAGGTACGAAAATATCGTTTAACGTACGAATGGGAATTGATCAGCTTCAATATTTAATTTAAATGCTTAAAGCGACGTGCTTTCTATATCCCTTCAAGACTGGCATGCGTACGTGTCGAACATCTGCAAATCTAATGCCATAGATCATGGCCCTCATGCAATACATATAAGGCTGATGATGCAGTTTTGATAATTTGTAAAGTAAGACGGTGATCATGAGACCATATATGCACATGAATCGTGATATTCTTGGCTTTGAAGGCTGGCCTTAATTACCACCTTTTTCTACCTTTTTTTTTTTTTTTTTCCTTCTCCCATAGGCTTTTCTTTTCTCGAGGCCAGAGAGACCTTCCCACTTTTTTTCTGTATAGTGAAATAATTATCCTCCCCAAATATTCGAAGTCATCAAAAACAATAATGCTAGAAGTAGTACTGATCATGTTAGTAGCTAGGAAGCACGGTAGCTTCATATTCATAGTACTATGGTTTTAATTTCCAGCTTTATCTTATAGAAATAATTATACAAAACTTCACCTGTATGCATGCAACATTGTGTATGCAGGTCTTTGGAAGATTAATGAATATTAGCCTTAGTTTTCAATGTATTTTCTCAACCCGGCCATATGGTAATTAAGTACATTTTCTCATATATATATATATATATATATATATATATATATATATGTGTGTGTGCGCGCGCCCATGTTAATTATATATGCTACATCTGCACTCCACTCAAAACTTGATGCAGACATGAACGCGACCGCGCGCGACTATATATCCTTGTTGACAAATATTAATGCATGGACACTTTTCTTGTATGGTCGTCTAAATCATCTCACGACGCATGCAGGCAGGCAGGCAGTCAGCTTGGCTTTGAAGTTATCAAACCAAAACACATATGGAAAAAAAGAAAAGATGCTTGGAAGTCAAAGAAGGCAGGTATTTATTATTGCAAGTTTAGATACTTTGCTGAGCCTTGACAGAAAAGGAATGAAAAATAAAAGAACAAATATTCTATGCCTGAGGGTTTTATGATTTGATCCAAAGCCAGATCAGGAGTATGACTCCCCCGGCTCCTCCAAACTTATTAACTCTACATAGAAGTACTGTCATAACATGTGAGTGTTATATTGCAGTAGTATGTGTGTTCATACTCTTTACCTAGCTACCCGTTAACACCTTCCTTCCATGTCAGTTTACTTTTCCGGATGAAATTGAAAAAAGAAAGGGAAAAGAAAGGAGAAGAGAAGAGAAGAGAGACAAATGAAAGGATTCGGGTGTTAACGAGTAGCTAGGTAAAGTGCCGTGTGAATAAATATTTCTTCTCATGTGTTTGCATTAATTCGTGATATTGTCATTGCTGTCTCGCACGGCATTTAATTCCTTGAAATGCCCACGTTTTTCGTTGTCAAACAATCAAGACCATTGGCTTGGAAAATGGGTGGGATAATTAATATTAATTTAGTTTTAGTTTATATAACTTAAGGCCTACTCCTTAAGATATACTAAAATGAGTTTTGTTACATATAAGTAAAATTGTGTACTAATTTATGTATTAATACTGATTTTTTCATATTCAAAATTTAAATTAGTACTGTTTTTAATAAAGTCTATTTTTTGACTAATCACATTAGATTGGTACACATATTAACACAGTTGTATTTATAACTAGATTTTTCCTACTAAAATACGATTAGAATACTATATATAGAACATGATCAGAACCATCATAAATAAAATTTAAGAAAGACAGAAATGTTATCATGTTATGAACGTCCTGCCAAGCTAAGTACGTATAAATTAATTTGACAATCAGCTTTGTCATCCTTGTTAGATAAACAGATTGGACCACTAATGTGCACTAGTTTGATGTCTAGGTGAGAGAATGCCCAATCGTATTGCCATATTTGGTCCCATCTATTAATACTCATAATTAATAGATATAAATTTTTTTTAAAAAATAATTATAAATAGACCAACCATTTTATACGTTATTTTCTATTGCGGTGATTCATTATGTCGCCACATGTGGTTAAATTGCTTTAAAATAATTAAATGGATCGGGTGCTGTTAATAGTAAGTTGAGGTTAAAAGTGGGCAGGGAAATCAAATTCGACGGCAACAACGACTTATTGCGGCGATATAATAAAATCGCTGCAATAGACTTAGTTTCTTGTAGTGGATCATGTGTTACAAAATGTCTCACAAAATCACAATATGCATGCTATAAAAGAAAGTTGCAGTAATACAACCGCAAAAAATAAATAAATAAATTCACAAATTAATATAATTTAATATGATACGTTAGATATATTTTACTATAAAAATAATTTTATAATCAAACTTAACATATTAAGTCAAATTAATTTGTAAGTTTATTTTTATAAAATTCTTTATAGTTAAAACATTTCTTATGTTATAATTATTTATCACATCACAAGAAATACTTGATCTATAAATCTTATAAACATAAATTTTAAAATTGACGCGACATATCTATGTAAATCTAATACTTTATTGTATCAATTGTTTTCTATTTTAAGATTGACGCAGATGGCGGGATTTCAGAATTGGGCCTATCGAGGACACTTTTCCCAACACTTGCTTAAGTCAGAGTATCAATTTTTGTGCTTATGCCACATTATCTATTGATTTTTTAACTTTTTATTTAGAAATATAAGAGCTAATCCAATGGTTGATGAAAATATATATAAGTATGTTGGAAGTAGGATGAATATTTTGTATGTGAGAAGTGATAGATCTATAAATAGATCTTATAAAAAATAAATTTATATAATAATATTTTACGTTACAATAAAATACAATCTAACTACGTTAAAGTATATCAATTTTACTTTTATCTCTACAACATTTTTCTATATAACATAAGAGTATTGGCATTGGTTTGGTCAAATTCATCTTTAAATTTGGCCAATATTAACATTTTTTTATATTTGCCTATTCCATCTAAATTCAATCCCCACATTGGATTAGTTATTCATTCTATATATAATAATAAAATATTATTAAATTAATAATTTTTTTATTTAATTTATTTTATCACATTTTGTAATTCTACCAATTAAATTTTAATAATAATTATATTCTAATTAAATTAATATTAAAAAAAGTATTATTAAATGTTAATAATAATAATAATTATATCATATTAAATTAATATTATTATATTATAATTAAATTAATATTAAAAAAGTATTATTAAATGTTAATAATAATTATATTAAATTACTATTAAAAAAATTATTATTAAATGTTAATAGTAATTATATTCTAATTAAATTAATATTAAAAAAGTATTATTAAAAGTTAATAGTAATTATATTCTAATTAAATTAATATTTAAAAAAGTATTATTAAATGTTAATAATAATTATATTCTAATTAAATTAATATTAAAAAAGTATTGTTAAATGTTAATAATAATTATGTTATATTCAATTAATATTAAAAAATATTATTAAATGTTAATAATAATTATATTTTAAATGTTAAATATTAATTATATTCTAATTAATTTAATTTATTTGTTTGGAATGAGAAATTAATATTTTAATGTTTGATGAATGAATAGTAGTCTTCCATCTTTAGCCAACCACTATAGTAAAAGTCTAAATTATTTTAGATTTTTCCAATCCAATGTGAAGGATTTTTGAACTAAATTATGTAAAATTTAGCAAAGCATCTCATTTGGCCAAGCCAATGTGAATGCCCTAAAATTCATCGAAACAGTGATACCGGTCAGGTAGTCCGTCCAGGTCTACTTCATTCACTTCTATAGATTGGGCCTGGGCTCAGGTGTTTCTTTTTGGGCTTAAATTTAGGTCGAGCGCTTAGAATGCGGGCTCCTAGTTTTCCGCACCCGAAAAGAAAAAGTAATCTTGTCAAAAAATAAAAAAAGAAGAAGTTAATAAATACATAAATAAATAAATAATTTAAGGTATTATTCAGAGAGGAGATTGTTGCCTGTTGGTCTCAACCAAGTTCCGAGAGTCCTAGATTTCGAAACAGGCTCGGACCTAGACCTCGACCTCGACCTCTGCTTGGTTTTTGGGTTTTCTATCTATCTGGATGTGTGGAAAATTTTCCCTCAAACGCTCGCCATAACAAGATAAATTCCCTAACACCCAAGAAGCGACGCGACCCGGCCAGTAATCCGACCCCAAAAGCATCGACATCCATTATTTTCTATTTTTATCAGACTCAAATTCAGCAATTTTTCAGGTTAACTGTCCTTTTCTTCCTGTTTTGTCTCTCTTTTCTACATGCATAATCATATATATTGTGGGTTGTTCATTCTAATGTTAGGTTTTTGAATTTTCTGGTCATTATGTGCTCTGCTTGTATTGATTAGGACTTATTGTTGCATGAAATCCTGTTGTTGTTTTCTGATATCTCTGAATTGCATGAACTCATTGGATAATTAGATCACTTCTCTTACGATTCCTGTGACGTTTTCAGATCCCAATTTGTCTGTCGTTTATGGGATTCTAATTGTATTTTGTATTTATCTCATTGATTATTCGTTGATTATTATATTATAATCGGATCCCAACCACTGGAGTTGGCTCAAGTGTAAAGAGCTTTGTCTTGTTGGGATGCTCCCTCCAAGTTTTAGGTTTGAACCCAAGCGAACAATTTATTGAACTAGAAAAATTTTCCCTTGAATTACTTGAGCCACTTCGGGGAAACTGGGCAACAAACTCCGTGCCTGTCCATCCCCACAATTCCACAATTAGTCGGACAACCGGTGCCTATAAAATTATTATAGTCAGATCTTTATGTCTTTTTTGCGAATGGTCTTATTAGGGAATCAAGGGAAGTCTCATGGAATCTCAGGTCACAGAAATTATTTCCAGATTTGATGGAACTTAATGTTAAAATCGAAAGGGAGAGCCTTGTTGTAGGCCAAATTCTTGAGATGATACTGCGAGGCAATTTCATTGGTAGCTAAACTAATCATGGAATTCTCAGAAGCCCCTTAATATTAGTTGAACGTTATTTTTTATAAGTAGTTAGTAGCAGTTAACCATGTAATGTATCTATTGAAAAGATAACGAAAAATACTTTAGTTTGTATGGACATTGGATGTGCAATTGTCATGCCATGGAATACTTGCGTTCACTTGTTTTGAGTTTTCTCCTGCGAATCTAAAAAACAATTTTTTCCCGAGTGAAAACAAAGAAACTTGGGTTTTTTAACTTTCATTATTTGGTTTTGATTGGGATATGTCACAAGGGGGGTGGAGATGTTGGCATGCTGGCGAAGCCCTCTTGGAAGCCACACTAATCTTGAATTTGGATGGTCTATATTGTGTTTAATGGGGTGCATTTGACAGGAGTGCAATGCTAGAACCTTTGAAGATGTCAAGAAGGCAGTGTTGGTGTTAAAAGCCATTATCCTCCGAACTCTTCAATGAGCGATGACTGCTCACAACTACTCTTGGTTTTTCCTTTGTTTTTTAGACTTTAGGAACTAGTTCCTTTCATTGGTAGGGTGTGGTCTCTTGTGCTTTGTAACACCCCGTTCCCATAGGATAGAGATGTCACTAATGCACATAATATAATGTCCGGTAAAGAGATTCATATCCTGAAATACCTTATTTATTGAAAACATTAATTAAACTAGACATAACTTTTTTGAAATCATAAAATTTAAAATGTAAAAATCATACATAAACTAACCCTACGCGTGACTTTTTATCCAAAAATCATAAAAGAAACTAACGACAGAGGTGCTCCGACCACCTCTGTGTGGTCAATGGTGGCTGGCCACCATAGTTTTGGTGAGTAACGATAGAGGGAAAAACAACGGGAAAGGCTTAAACGGCGTCGACGTATGTTGAGGTGGGAGGAATACTCACCGCCGGCGGGCTCTGTGGTGGATTCCGGTGAAGTGGCGGCTGTTTGGTTGCAGGAGGTGGGTTCTTGGCTTGTAGAGGCTGCTACGGTGGTTAAAGGTTTCTTGTGTTTAATTCTGAGGGTTTGTGGAATTTATAGATGAGGGAGAGGGAGATGTCGTGAGTCTTGAGGATAAACTGGATAAAGTTTGGAGTTGGGAGTTTGTTCGATTCAGGGGTCGTATTCCAACTAAAAAGAAAACTAACAGGATAAAAGCTCGGGATGGGGGATGAAACTCAATCAACAACAAACACCATCTTAAAATATATTTCAAAACGTATCTCAAATTTTTATTAACAATAATAATAATAATAATAATAATAATAATAATAATACTAATAAAATCACTCTGGGTCTGGATGTTGCATGCTTCCTTGTTTTACGGATTGGAATTTATTTTTATTTTTACCTTTGACGGCAGGTAAATACTGAAATTTGGGTTGCTTCTATGAGCCGATTACATCATTGTATGACGCTTCATGAGTAGGTAATGAAGGGTTTCTGTGAGAGAGCTGTTGCTTCAGATTTTTCTTCAAAAAATTTAACAGATACCTCAAATAGAAGCCCGACATCCTTAACTTCAGACCCAGGAATCAGTGATAGTAAGTTCCCCAAGGCCTCCTTATGGTCAAGTTTCTTTGCATCTGCTTTCTCAGTCTTTGAAACACATAGCGAGCCATCAGGTAGTGAAAACAAGGCATCTCATAGTGATTCACCAGCTTATGAAGTTCATGCCAGACAAAATGGGTGGACAGCCGCTGTGAAAAAGGCTGTGGCTATTGGCTCAATGAGGAGGCTTCAGGAGCGTGTGCTAGGGTCAACCAGGACTGGCATTTCTAGCTCAACTAGTGACATATGGCTTTTAGGTGTGTGCTATAGAATCTCACAAGAGTCATCTGGAGATGCTGATACTAGCAATGGAGTACAAGCATTTGAACGAGATTTTTCGTCAAGAATTTTGATGACATATCGAAAAGGTCTGTTTAATGAAATAATCTCTTTTCTATGAGGGATCTAGAAAGAAAGCTTTTGCAAGTTGGAATTATTGGAATGAAACCTATATCTCCGTTTTCTACAGGTTTTGATGCTATTGAAGATTCAAAATATACCAGTGATGTGAATTGGGGTTGCATGCTTCGCAGTAGTCAGATGCTTGCTGCTCAGGTAATGTTCTGCTTTAATTTTGCCTCATTGGCTTTATATTGTTTTAAAACGATTTTCAGGTTTATTTCTCATTTGGTAGTTTTTTCCTTGATTTAATCAGAACAAATTTTTAATGAATGGCTTTATCTTTTCTCTCCAGGCGTTGCTTTTTCATCGATTAGGTAGATCTTGGAGGAAACCTCTGCAAAAGGTAAGGTGTATGGTAGAAATGAGATATATATATATATATATAGTGTTTTAGTTTTTTTTTTCCCTAAAACCATGTAAGATGAATTTTGATTCATCTTAGAGATAATCATCCCTATGCATCTTTCTGATGGCTTATTTGCAACATGTGCAGCCGCTGGATCGAGAATACATTGAGATTCTTCACTATTTTGGGGATTCTGGGGCATCACCTTTCTCTATCCACAACCTTCTTCAAGCTGGAAAGGCTTATGACCTAGCTGCTGGGTCATGGGTGGGCCCTTATGCAATGTGCCGCACATGGGAAACTCTAGCCCGCTTTAAAAGAGTAGTAACTGACCTTGAGGACCAGCCACTTCCTATGGCTGTTTATATTGTTTCTGGAGATGAAGATGGGGAGCGAGGTGGAGCTCCTGTTCTTTGCATTGAAGATGCCTCGAGGCATTGTTGTGAGTTTTCAAGAGGTCAAGCTGATTGGACACCCATTCTTTTATTGGTTCCTTTGGTTCTTGGACTTGAAGAAGTCAATCCCAGGTTTGTAAAGTTACAGGTTTTTCACTAATTGTCCTTTATCACTGGACTTTGGTTATCCTATGAAGTTTTAGAATCTAGTTTAGCATGGGTATCTCAAACCATTGTATATTAATGACTGGTTTGGTTTAGTTTATTTTCCCCTTTTTAAACCAGTTTTGGTTTAGCTGGGATTGTATATTCACTGGGTTTATCGAACTATCTTCTTGAGGAAAGACTTGATAGATGCTTTTTTGTCTACATTGTTTAGATGCAACTCGTGAACCCACATGGGATCAAACCCGTTACATACCTTTCACTCCTTGTTTTAGGGAGAGGTGTAACGACTCAAGGAAAGAGCTAGTCACATTTGTTTTTATATTCCAAAAGGACTAGGGAAGTTAAGATTGGAGTTCTTTGGAACCATTATTAAGGCCAAGAACTTTTCACTCCCAAGCAATATGTGATTTCATTCCCTGCACTCCTGTTTACTACCCTCTCATTGATCTGGGATGTTAAAATTGGTCCCCAATCAAATCTCCGATAACCTTGTTCTGACATTCCCTTGTGACACCTTAAATCCCACATTTCTGGCACGGATTGACTCTAATACCATTTGTAATGCTGTGAGAGTCATGTATGTGCTTACACTCTGAAAAGACTAGGTAGATCTACAATTGGAGCACCTTGAACTTATTTTTATTTTTATTTTTTATAAAGATTACAAACTTCCCTTTCCCAGGCAATAAGGCTGAGCAACCCCTACAGGCAGAAACATTTTTTTTTTCAGTTCTCCAAGAATTTCATATTTCATTGATATGAGAAGGGATTTGATGATTATCCCGTTTAACTGATCCTAGTGAGACCCATACCCCTTTTTAAATATGCTAATCCTCAAATATGGGTATGTAGAAAATATTGACTGGTATGTTAATTCAATGATTTTATCAGTGAAATTTAGAACATATTTCTATCCTGCTTCTTACCGTCCATAAAATGACTCACTGTCATATTCTTTGCAGATATATTCCTTTGTTGCGGGCAACATTTATGTTCCCACAGAGCCTTGGCATCTTAGGTGGGAAGCCTGGGGCTTCAACTTACATTGTTGGTGTGCAAGATGAAAAAGCTTTCTTCCTTGATCCACACGACACTCAACCGGTATGTACCCTCACTTGAAAGAATTACTGCATATGTAAGTACTTGTAATTACTTATGTTAGATGGATAGAACTATCCTGTAGAAATTGATATATCTGAAAATAATAATAGAAGCTTGATCTATTTTAATTTTAGAAAACTAGAGGTATAAGATGAAGGGAGATGGTAAGAAGCAACATGATGGCCTGTGATTTTGTGGAGAAAGCTGTCAATGACTAAATTGTTCATGTTTTATCCACTAATTGGGGATTACCGTTTCTTTGGATTGAAAATCGAGAAATGATAAAGCAACTACTATACAATTTTTATACAATATTTAAATAAAATAATATTTTTTGAAATATTTCTTTTAATTTTGATTTTGATTTGATGGATTTGAGTTAAAAAAAAAGATATTATTTTATTGATAAGTTGTAAATAAAGTGTAGTTCGGTTGTCAGTCTATCATTGCTCTTGAAAATTGCCACATATATGCAAAACCTGCAACTTTTTAGGCCTCATTGCAAGAACTGTAACTAGTTTCTTTAGTTTGAAGCTTCAAAATAAAAATGTTAATTGACCAAAAAACCAAGGTCGATGGTTGAATATTAGCCCAGCATCTTGTTTTGTCATTTATGTATTTCTTTTTCATCATTGTAAACATCATCTTGTTTCTCCTCTTGTTTTTGTTTAATCTGTCTTGAATATGCTCCTTATGCTGGCTGTTTTACATTCTAGGCTGCTTGAGCATATAATACAATTTTGGTTTCTCTCTTTGCTGGCTATATTATTTTAATGCTATTTGTTACTAGGTAGTTAACATTAGTAGGGACGATCTAGAGGCTGATACTTCATCCTACCACTGCAAGTAAGTTAATTGCTGAGATCGATTTCCTGTTTGTGGTTTCTCTTTGTTTGGCTTTCTAATTTTTGTTTTCTTTCTCAGTATCATTCGGCACATGTCGTTGGACTCAATTGATCCATCCTTAGCAATTGGATTTTATTGTCGAGGCAAAGGTTTTTTGCTCCCTCTCAATTTAGTTTCATGGTTCCACTGCTCACTTCCTATGACCAATGTTTTATTGACTGGAATATTTTCTCTTTCATTTTTCCTGGTTGACAGATGATTTTGATGATTTTTGTCTCCGGGCATCCAAGCTAGCTGATGAATCAAATGGTGCCCCATTATTTACCGTGGCTCAGAAGCATAATTTGTCAAAACCAGTTAGTCACCCTGAGTCTTTGGTCAGCACTGATGGGCTCCAAAATGATGATTCCTTTGGTGTGGTGGCCATGAGTGATGCCGAGGGCCATGTGCACGAGGATGAGTGGCAACTCCTTTGATTTAAGTGTACTTGGTGGGTTCTCAACTTCTCAGGCTAGCAAGAAGGTTGGAAATTGTTTTACATGATTTGATTTGTTTTGGGTCTTATATGTGCTGTGCTAATTCCGCAAAGTTCAACCGACCCGTAATTCTGTGCCTGGCTTCTCCAGTTGATTGGACCTAACATTTGTAGAAAGTACATTAAATTACTACAATTCTTTTTATGTATTCTATCAATAAATTTTCAAGTGTTAATATGATAAGGAGATTGCTATGACGCATTACTTCATATTAAGTATATATTACCTGACTTCTTTTAATTCTTGATTTTCCCCCAGTGTTATTATGATCGGCTCAAGTGGGTTTCGAACTCTTGATAAGATTCTTGACCTGGCATTCGGGGATCGGTCCTCTTTGTTGTCCGAGGGTGGCGGCATTGAATTGTCATAAATCTCCATTAGCTTCTCATTATTGTCTTTTCATTTTCTTTATTTGCTGTGTGTCCATATCTTCAAGTATATCTTGAAGCACAAAACAGTATCTTGCTGAACACAGGTAAGAAACATCCCTGGATTACCATGTGCTATAGTCAGTGAGCGGGGCCAGAATACGACACTTTTCCCTTAGATAGCAACACTAGTAGTACTACTTATTTCTCACCCCAATTCACTGCAATACCGCAACCTTCCAATGGACAATGCAGTAAAGAAGAAACTGATAATGCAAGGCACGAACATACTTCTCAAATGGGTCAAAATCAATGCAGCTCTCATGCTTTATTGCATGCAGACAAACCATCCATATTATCATCGCCCTGATGCAAGACAAAAAAATATTGTCATAAAGCATCATTCATGGTCCCGAAAATGAATCCTCACTGAGCGGTATGTGAGTTAAAAAAACAGAGTTCCAAACTCCCTGACGCCATAAAAGCATGAAAGTGGTCACTCCAACTTCTGGAAAAAGGGGGAAGGAGGCCAGGGAAGGCCAAGAAAACATACTCAAGACTGCCCTTTCAAGTCACTCGGCATAGTCACGTAATGAGACTCTTTCATTGGACGATATCTAATATCAGATATCAACATATAAGAAAACTTTGGGACATGATGAATACTGACACTACTTCGATTAGGACTCTGTACATTAAATTCAGTGAATTTTACATGTTGTGCCTATCTCTCTCCAAATTATAGAAGATATCTATATTAGAAGAATTGTAGTAAATCTCAATCCACTTTTATATGTGTAAATGCAGTTTTGTTAATTGAAAAACGATCCTTCGGTACTGCAACTTTTGTTTTCTCCAGAAGCAAATCATGCGTTTCACAGCCCGTGACCAGCGTCAAGTACTCCAAACAATAGGCTCACGGGAAGAGAGCAGAACCTACAAAGTTAGAGCCTTTTTTTTTTTTTTTGGAACAAATGGTATGTTGGGCATTCATGCAACTCAAAACCACCGACCCCACAGTTATTGGATGCATGTGTTACTTACTCCCTCTCTCTCGGACACATTCGAGAGCAAGCACATGAACTTCTCTTTCGATCCCCTGAGAAAATTCGAACTCAACTCAACGTCTCCATCATAAATATAGAAAAGATAAATCATATTTGTGCCTATATTACTATTGAAAAAAATCTATATTTGTGCCTATATTAGGTTTAGATGAAAGTACATGTAGAAGAAGATGCTGCATTTTATCAGGATTCTAATCTCCTGATTAGATTCACTATTATTCAACATCCGTACAACTAGTAATAGAATGAAACATGGATCCAGTTCTGCAAAAATCCATTTACTATATCGATATGGATGTTAGGTCATGCCACACCAAGTACGTACTGTTTTACTGAAAGCTAGCTAGGACTTCTTAATTTCGAAACGAGGGTCACGGAACTCACTGTTCATGTGAGGAGCCCATGCAAATCCAATAGAATCTCTTGAGGATGTGTCCTGGCTACTTGAACCGGCCTAGGGATCAAAGCCGAAATGCACTGGGCGTCTTTGAACTGTTTGGTGCATCCGTTGAATTGGAGCTGCACACCATTGTAGTATGGCATGTCGAGATAACTACTGATCATTTGCTAATTAATTAATTTGGTAATGTAGTTAGTTTTTTAATTGCATGTCTTTGCCCTGGAGTACTATAAGGAACAGTAATCAAGGTGGCCTCAAAATCTAACGTGAGGACAAGGTTGCTGGATTCGGAAGAAAAAGTTGACTGTCATTTTGTTGTGTCTATGAGCTGTTCTTCAGGTAGAGTTATTCTACGACACCAATGATGTGAGCCCCATGACTGCTCAGAGCATAAATAACAGACCCAGTGACTGTAAATTCCAAAAAAAATGACCTTACTTTATCCTTCGAGAACTAGCGTTGGATTCAATAAAATTTAATTAAAATTTGATTAAAAAATTTATTTTTACAAATTTAACTAGCCACGTTTTAACAATACCAACTACCAGACTTTTCAAATTTATCATTATTCTATTAAAATATTGATTGACATTTTCATTTATTTTAATTCTAATTGTAATTTGAATCTTTATTTGTTATTAATAATTACATATTAATTTTTTAATATTCATATTATTCCAGCGGAAAAATTTTTTAACGATTTTTTTTTTATAACAATCATTTTTGTAACGGTTATATTTCTACTTGGCCACTGAGAATTCTCATATGAGAATTTTGAATTTTAAGATAAAATATTAAAATATAATATTTTAATATTATTATTGTTTTGGATTTGAAAAAGTTGAGTAGTTTATTATATTTTATATGAAAATTTGAAAAAGTTGTAATGATGATATGAAAATTTTATATTTGATATGAGAATTTCTTGTGGCCAAACACAAAATACTATAAATTTATCTGAAGCATCAAGTAAACATTACTTCACAAAACTTAAAAAAGTTTGGACTTAAAAGAAGCCAACAAACATTAAAAAACTCCTAAAATGTCAAATACCAAAATTTAAAACATCAAATAAACGTTACTCCATAAGATTAAAATAGACAACAAACCACAAATAAAACATTACTCCATAAAACACATAATAGCCAATTATGACTTGCAAGTATTTTCCATTTGTTGTTGAAAATAGTATTGTTATAGCATTAAAGAGATGGTACTTGTATTTATAGTCATAATTGTTTTATCTTCTTTCTTTTCTTCATTCCGTACTTTCTCTTGCTCAAGTAGCACATTCTCTTTCTGAATATGCACTTCGTCTTGCCCAAGAATGACTTCCTCTTGCCTAAGAGGCAACATCATATTGTCATGATCACGTACTTCTTGCGTAAGTACGATTATACTTTTTTTGTTTTTATTTCCTTCATCTCATTTAGCACCATGAGAGAATTAGAGTTGGTCATTTCTTTTTTCTTTTGTTTCTTTTTTCTATTTTAAGGCCCATTGGTCAATCCAAATTTAAAGATGTTGCAAGAAAATCCTCATCTTGGCATAAATTTACCGAATTTGGCATGCGTGCACGCTTGACAAGAATGTGACTAGAATATACGGCTTATGCACACATATGTCAAACTACCACATATGTATAACTGCATAAACAGTCAAAGCTCTCAATCTTGAGCTGTCTCAAACCCCAAATCCAGTTTTTTGAATTTTGAAAGCAAAAGAGTCACTAGAGGCTGAGGAGAAGTTATGAAGGAAATTCCGTATAAATCTCGCTATAGATGATCCAAGAGGGAAAAATACTTTAAGAGCTCGATACTACACAAAAACAAGGATCTCACCAACAAAGGCTGTTAAACAATTTTTAATACAGGCAAAAAAAGTAAGACACTTGAAAGATTTTAGCTAGGCTCTTCTATTTGGGAGAGTCCTAAACCCGGCAAACCAATTAGACCATCACCACTCCACTCTGCAAACAAATCAAACCATAACCTCGGAGCTACTAATGACATTAACGAAATTGTTACTAGAGAAAGAACTCGATGAAGAAGAAATTGTAGAGAAATAGACAGAAACAACTTCGATGGAGAGAAGTTGCAGAGAAAGATGACTTCAATGGAGTTGCAGACAACTTTGACAAAGAGAAGTTGCAAAATGGATCGTGGGAGACAACGATTTGGGATTTGGGTGTAGGATTTCGACGGAGAGAAGTTGCAGAGAATTTCGAAGGCGTGAGATCGTAGGACTCTCCGAATTAGGCTGGCCAAATTTGGCCAATGAATATAATCAAAGTTAAAATCACTGTAGTTTTGTTGAGTCCACTGTAGTGAATTTTTATGCAACTTAGTTAAATTTTGACTAAAATATAACTTTGTTAAATCCACTATTAGTGCTCAAGGCGGATCACTATTCACTATGGAGGCCTGATCATTTGGGGAGAATCCGACGAAAGAATTGAAAGTTATCAATCTCGAAGGCAAAAATAAACCTCTTTTCTAGTATTTTACTAACAAAAAATGCCTTTATACTGAAGCAAGAAAGGAAAAACATTTCGGATTTGAAATACATATATATGCCGAGCTCTTTCTATTTATGTGTACTTACTGTCAGCTCCCCCATTACAGTACAGTGTTGGCATGTGAAAGTTGTCATTGATCAGTCAGAGCTCTGTGTAATGAACAAAACACTTGACCTCCATTCTCAAAGGATCAACATGCAAGCCTTCACAATTTGTACAGTTTTCGGGAAAAGTAGTGTACTTCTGGAATTCGAATCCTACGTACGTGTAACCAAACCGGCCATACAATGCATGTATGATGTACACAAAACTAAAGTTGCAGCGTTGGAATTGAATTCCTGGAAATTTTTGCACTACTAAAGTCCATTAGAAACTTCATTAATAATGGTTAGGTCAAGTGTAAGACAACATCAATGACCAAAAGAAAAGGTATATATGTGAGATATATAAGATCTGTTCAATTATAAGTAAAATCAATGGAATATGAACTCCATGAGCTGGCTTGATCACCATAACATGCATGCAGTAGTTATATACAGTACTCCTGATCTATCATATTCTCAAAAACAAATAAATATCAACTTTGATTGGCTCGAACCATGCATGTCATCAAACAGAAGCCCCGGCCTCTACCCACAAATGTAAAGAAAGAAAGAAAGAAAGGATATTGGAACAATCCCAATCCTAATCCGCAAACGCGGAATGTTGTCGATGAGAGTAGGTAAAATGGAGCCTAATAGAGGGGATGCACATTAACTACTCATTCATGTTCATGCTTCGCTGCCATTGCGTGCAAATGGGACATTATAATGTATACAGATCGAAGGACCACTTCAATTTCGATTGTTCATTCATTTATTTCCCACCACCTCTTGTGTACATGACTCCCAGCTTTCTTGCTTCTTTATTGAGACCGCTCGGCCTCACGTTAACTTCTCTCGTATTCTCAACTTCACAACAAGCTCGATCCAAATAAGTTGTACACACACACACATAGAGATATCTCACATGCAGGCTCATGCCTATAGCACGTACAGCTAGCTCCCACGTAAAACATACTTAAACAGAGTAAGATGCTCTAAAGATCATTCAAAGACTCAAACTCATCACTTCTTTCATAATTAATTGAATATATGTTCGAAAAACTTTAGTTATTTGCTCACTATTCATTACGATCGAAATGAATGAAAATGTGAAAAAAGCTAACCAAGTTATAAAGTGGCATAGAGTTAATTTATCTTGCGTCAACCTCAGGCCAGCTACTACTACGTTACGTACAGTCTGTCATGAATCACTTATAATTAAGCCCTTTTTTATTACATCTCTACTTTGTGTCAAATTAAAGAGTGAATGCAATTGAAATAACCGAACAGGGTCGCAGCTAAGGCTATAAATAATAAACATATGTTTTAATTACGACTCTAATTAATTCGATCTTCAGGGTGAAAGTTAGTGAAACATAATTCTAATCCATGCATCCTCCCATCTCATTAAAAATCAATACATGACTGTTCGAATTAGTGATTGGCATATATAACCTCCAACTTCTTTCAACATGGAGGTCTGAAATTCGAAATCTCTCTCTCCTAATTAATGTATCAAAAAAAAAATTAGTAATTGAATAGAGCTCCCGGTTAACGGCACAAATAAGACTAAGTGGAACGATGTTTGCACGTAGACATTAAATAAACATCATTGGCTTCCACAAATTAATTATAAAAAATTATTTTTATTGTATTAGAATGCCTAAATTTTACAAAATCTTTTTAAATAAAAAGTAATGCATACATAAAACTCACATAAAAATTAAAAAAAAAAAAAAAACTATTTTCTTGTATTGAATCGTATGTTCTTTTAAAAAAGATTAGACACACTACAAGAATCTGGACTTTTTCCAGCGATTTTAGTGCTGCTGCCAAAAAATTCGCCGCAATATATATAATATTACGGCGACTTATTAATCGCTGGTTACAGTGCAAGGAGTAGTGGCGATAAGTGTCATGTATAATATCCCAGCACTTAAAATTCTTTTAGCGGCGATAATTGTCGTTGCAATATAATGAATAAAATCCAGGCGCTAAAACACCATTTTTATTTCCTTCCCCGCGGCCTCCAGTTAGTCACAGTGCCTCTCTTCCCTCGACTTCTGTTTCACTCGATTTCTATTTCACCTGCGACTAAAATCCCTTCCGGCGAGTCGATACGACGGCGACGACGATAATCCCCCCTTCCGAATCGCTCCCAAAGCTCCCTCTCTGGCCTCCACTACATGTTCGGCGTCAAATAGAAGCTTGGTCATCGTTTCCAAGCAAAACCAACGCTGTGCCGGCGACGATCGGCTTACCCATTAGGTTGTATGTTACCCCCTTCAAATCTTAAACTTTCTAAACCTTGCATTGCGTCTACCAAAAATTAAATCCCCCTTCTGTTGAATGCATATGTACACACGGCAATCAAAGCCAAAATTGGCCTCTGTCCTGATCTAGAGCGGGGTAATTTCTTCCATTTCCTGTTAGTCAGAAACAAAGGCCGAGAGAGTCCCAGTTCTTACTGTGTGCGAGGCTTGGCAGTCCATGGAAAGGGGTAATTTCTTCCATATGTTCATTATTTTTTCCAAACATGCATGAACATAGCGCCATGGAAAGGGGTGACTTGGATTGTTGGATTAAATGCACAATTTGTTTTTTTCTGCTTCGTGTCCTTTTTTATATTTAATTTTATTTTTTTTATAATATGTCGATGTTGTGCATGTTCAATTCATTGGTTGATTATCATTCTTGGTAGTTGGTATTTTCTTATGTTCAACCTCAAATATATTTAGGTCTGATCTCTAGTACTTGTTGCTGCAAACCCCATTCATAGAATCTGTGCATTTGAGGTTAGTTTTAGGGCTAGATTCTAGGAAATAATTTTGGGAAAAACAAACCTGCTCCTCCAACATTGTCCATGCAAGCTTTAAACAATGGCATATCCTACCAACACTTTGTTTTTGTTCTTTCCAAAAATCTGGATGCTTGTTAATATCTGTGTTAGTATGGTTGGTTGCTTGAAACTAGGTGTTCTTTTCAAAGATCATCATGCTTATGTTTATTTATTCAAAAGGCTGTCTTTTTAAGCTTGCTTATATTCATTCAGTTTTGATAAATATGCTAATATGTATCAACACCCACTATTAGTTTTGCATCTACAACTTGGTCCCATGTTGTTACTTAGCATGACAAAACCGGGACAAATCAATGGTATATAATTTATTATGTTATAAATAGAACAGGTTAAGATGTAAATTTCTTAAATTAATTAATCTAAACAATAAAAGTTAGGTTGAGTTGAAAATTGAACTGTAGGCAATAAGTTAAACACTGTGAATAGACCAATAGGAGCAAATAAGAGAGTAATGATAAAGGTTTCTGCAAAGTTATAGCAGACTAGCACTAAATCATATGGAGGGTGCTCATAAATAATATCATCAGATGTCACTAATAAAATCTGATGATAGTCAAGAGCTGTTCCTTTCTAGTTTCTTCAAAGTGTGTTGGATGTGAAGCGTTCAAGAGGTTCACAGTACTACAAGAGAAGTCAAACATGATCCTATAGGCCGATATCTTTGCCTAGCTACTTGTTTGATCGTTGAGTTCAAACATTATAGTAATTAAGTAACATTTATTATGTGGTAAAATGATCGAAAGTAATATTTGTCGTGAATGATGGAAAGTATAGTTAACAAATTAATCTTTTTCTACTTCTTTATATATGTTAATTGTTCAATCTTGGATGCTACTATCGGATCTTGAAGGAGGAATTTAACATTTGCATACTTTTTAGCACCAATCAAGGTACTATAAAGTTGGTAGATTGGGTAGAAATTCTTGTGTGGCAAATCTCATACCTATTTAGAAGTTCTCTCAGTTCCACACTGTAAACATTATCGTCGTCGGGAAAGTAAACTGTATCAACCCCACGATCCCGAACAGCTTCGCTACCAGAAGGCCCTTCTAACCAATGCTGCACGGCCTCCTGAAAACCATTATCCTCATGCCACTCTTCGAGGGCTTGTTGCAGTTGAGCCTGTTCCATATCTTCATTCCCCAATTCTTGGTGGTTAGAAGTGATTCCCAACCGGTTTTCATCAACACCTTCTCTAATGCCATCCCTCCATTCATGATATTCAACATTAATATCATTGTGAGTCTCTTTTCTCAGTTTCCATAATGTGAATAGGCCACTGTTCCATCTGAGTGGCAAATTATGGGCAAATTACAAGTGATTCTCAGTATGATCTGAAGACCCAAGGGTATAACTTCCCTCAACAATTCGCTCAAATTGTCCACTGATTTCTTCACCAGCTTCTTGCACATTATTATGTTCTCCTGATCCATTCAGCAATGTCTCTACCTACTCACTGGCAATGTTTTCTTGGGAGTTTCCATTCAAGCTTTGATCGGTACCATCTCCCCTTTGAATGAATATATCATTCTTTGAAACCTGTTCCTGGCAATCTTCTTCATCAGCACTGGATCCTTGCCTTCCAATATCGTCAACAGCATCATCTCTTAAATCATTCCTACCATAATTTATAGACATAATGAGGTTCAGATCGTTCACTAGGTTCATCTTGAACATCCTGTAAATTGTTTGCTTGAGGTTGATCATTTCCATCGCCATTAATTTCATTGTTAGTTGAGGTATCAGAGTGGTTGCTGCTTACTTGACCAGATACAGAAGTGTCCAATCTGGAGCAAAATCCTTCCCTATATTCAAGAAATAGGTTCCATAGTGTTACTCCCAAAATACAAAACAACCATGGCTACTTCTATATAATAATTTTAACTTAGTTCAACAAGCAAAATATCATCATCAAAACACAACAGTCACATAGGAACAGAATGATCCAGAAAATGCAACAATTAGTATCCAACATTAAGAATTGGATATATGATAAACTATTAAGAAACTATTAGACTGCAGAAGTGAAATATATGATAAACAGAATTGGCATAGAATAAACAACAGACATTTCTATACCAACACCTCATTAAGAAACTATTAGACTGCAGAAGCGAAATATATGATAAACAGAATTGGCACAGAATAAACAACAGACATTTCTATACCAACACCTCAAAAGAATAGGAAAAATGATAAGGTCAGCTAAGCAAATGTAATTTAGTACCCAGACTTCACATGTTTGAAATCCTCCACATTATTAGAGTCTATGTACTTGAAGAGTTTAATCAAGTATTAAATGAAGGAAAATAAATAAATTGTAAGAGCAAATATTCCAAGGGTGCTGCTTAACAATTAGTATCCAACATTGGTCTTCAGTTGCCTGAAAATAAAAAAACTGAATCTCTTAAATTTTTGAAATTTAGTTTAAAAATTATAGGACCAAAACCCATTAGTTGATGTCAGAATGATCATTCCAATTAACAAATATTTCAAATCATGCACCAAACCTTCTAATCTTCCTCACTCAAGAGATCACAAAGTACAGGGCGGCACAGGAACTGCATGGACCAAAAATTTGCAAGTCATTAGTAAATGCAGTTAGTATTGAAGTGAATTGATACACATTTTTTTAAACGAGTTGTTACACATCACAAGAGCTGGAACTTCATTAATTAAATACATTGTAGTATATATTTTGAGGACGGATATATTTATGTTTCCATCATATTGAGGTTGCATTTCACTCTTGGGGTACAGGTGGCGGTGCACAGAGAATTGTCTCGATATGCACCTTTTTGAGAGATGGACATACCGGAAAGGGGCCTGATTGAGAAGTTGACTGCTTTAAAGGGATTTAAAGCGTATAAATGCAACCTATGGGGGTAGATCTTCCTACTGCATAGCAATTTAGCAATTCTTTGATTTATTCGACCATGGAGCAATTATGGGGCTGGGATGCACTTAAAACAAAGTCTAAGGTAAATTAATCTTAACATATATCTTTTGATAAGTAAGGTAATATTTTCTTCTTATAAATTGTTAGTTTTGAGGATTCTCAAGTAAACAAGTTCTAATATTTTGATGGGGTTTCACTGTTTTCATGATCAGCGGAAATACGGATGTACTGAATTAATGTAATAGATCAGGAGAGTTCATGATCATAGAGGTGATATGGCCATTCAAGCTGCTTGGGCCAACGAGCTCATAACATCAATTTTCTGTGTTCGCCACCTTTGTTAATCAAAGGCAAATGCCCAAAGAAAAAACTGTCGATGAAAAGTCTGATCTAGTGATAGTAGAGTGTTCAAATCAAATATATAATAGTGATGACTAGATATGATGTAATTAATAGCTCAGCTTGTTTGGATATCTGATTTGTATTTGTGCACCACCCAGTGATAGTTGATATATGAGTTTTGTTGAATTGAATCAATTCAGAAATTGTTGAATTAAATAGATATGGAAATGTTTATGAAATGTAGATATGAAATGTCAATCAGGTACAATTGCTTGAATGAGACCCATTATTCTTACTGGGTCTTGTTAGACCCAGTAAGAATAATGGGTTATAAAAATTCGATTTTTTGGTTTTCGCAGCGATTAAAAACTCGCCGTCAAAAAATTTAAACGACCATGAAATCAAAAGCGAAGAGCAGCACATATTCCTTTAGCAGCGATTAAGCGAAGAGCAGCACATATTCCTTTAGCAGCGATTTCTTAATCGCTGCTAAATAAATTAACAACGGAAAATAATATGGCAGCGAAACAAATATCACTGCCAAATTATATTGCAACGAGTTTCTAATCGCTGGGAAAGAAATCTAAAAACAGAAATTTCTATCCCAACGATTAAAAAGTCGCTGCAATATTCTATGGCCGCGATTTTTAGGACGTTGGGAAATATGTTTCAAAACATAAAAACCCTATGCCAGCGTTTTATAAATCGCGACTATAGTATATACCAGCGACTTTTGAATCGCTGGGATATGCATTTCCGTTTTAAAATATATATGCCAGCGATTAACAAGTCGCTGGAATATCCTATGGAAATATCCCAGCGGGTAATAAAACGCTGGGAAATATGTTTACTATGGGTAATCTCAGAATAAAAATTCTTTTAGCGGTGATTAGTAACTCGCTGGTATCTGATATAGCCACGATTTATAAAACGCTGGGAAATATGTTTCTAACAGATTTCTATATACCAGCGTTTTAGGAATCGCGGCTATATTATATTCTAGCGATTTAGTAATCGCTGGAATATAAATTGCGGCGATTAAATACTCGCTGGAATATGATATAGCCGCGATTTATAAAATGCTGGCATATGTATTTTAAAACAGAGATATTTCCCAGCGATTATATAATCGCTGGGAAATTATTTGGCAGCGATTTCATTGTCGCTACCAAATAAAATTCAGTTTTTGAATTTATATTCCAGCGAATCATAAATCGCCGCTAAATCCACTATTTTTGCCTGCGATTTTTTATTTCCGCCGTGGTATTGGCGAAATGGTTGAATAGTACCGGCAACGCAGCAGCGAGTTGGAAATCGCTGCTATATACATATGGCAGGGATTTTTAGCGATTTACCAGCGAATTATAATCGCCGGGAAAAGTCCAATCCCTTGTAGTGACAAGACTTGTTTATTATCTTTCTGTAGTAAGATTTCTCAACAATCAACCGTGCACGTAAAAGCTTCATTAATTTTCATTTACTCCGGACTTACAAAGCCTTTGCACGTATTATGTTTCAGTTTTCGGTCTCCATGCAATTCAATGTAATTTTGTAATTTCCCCTCTCAATAAAGTCGATCGTTACCCTCTCAAACATAGTCTAGCTGAAGGTGATGAGCATCTCTCATTCTTTCAAGAAAACGAATCACGTAGCTGACAAATTAGTCAATATGAGAAATTAACGATAATGATTTTTTTTTACCATTAAACATAGTCTTGCGAAAGACATTCCAAGAGCTATTTAAATGGACCAAGTTGGACTACACATTATTCAATGCAGATAACAATTTCATACAAGTTTGTTTTCGTTTCTTTTGTTTTATCTTTACTTTAATCGGATCATTGTTTGATTTGTATGCAGGTATGTTTTTTTATTTTTTTTTACTCTGTCGTCCATATAGGTAGGTCAAAGCTTTGTGGAATGTTTAGAATATTGATATCAATATTGTTCTTGTATCGGTTAAGAAAGCATCAACCCAATACTTAGATGGAAGTTTGGATTGTGCAAGAAGAGACAAACCAGTCTCAGTGATATGTTGGTGTTTTCTTTCAGAGATCCCATTTTGCTCAGATGTATATAGACATTTTAGGCGATGGAGGATGCCATGTGTTTCAAGAAATTCATTGAATATGGTTGAAAGATATTTTCCTCCATTATTAGTTTGTAACTGTTTTATTTTACATGAGAATAGATTTTCAACCAAACATTTGAATTTAATAAAACACTTAGTAACATTAGATTTATGATGCAAAGGAAAGAGCCATGAAAAACGAGAGAAATCATCAACAAAAATCACATAAAATTTGCAACCACTTACAGAAGACACTGGTGAGGTCCACAAACCTGAATGGATTAAATTCAAAGGAGATGTGGATCTATTATTTGACTCACTAAAAGGAAGTTTGTGACTCTTGGATATTTGACAAGATTCACAAAGTTTATTAAACTTAGAAGAACTTGAAATGGACAATACATATTTATTAACTAATTGATGAAGAATAGACTCAGAGGGATGGCCCAATCTTGAGTGCCAGACTTGAATTGCTGCTTTAACTCCTAGTAATGCAGTGAAGGAGGAAGGAGAGACATGCTTTGATGATGACTTGTTGAACTGAAAATTCTGCAAATAAATGGGATGCAAGCCTATTCACTCGACCCTTGGAGTTGTGTCTCCTTGGTCTGCAAGTCCTTGACAATAAAGGAAGAGGCAATGAGAATAAAATAACAGTTGTTATCTTGACAAAAAGTTTGAATGGATAACAAGTTAGAGGAAGCAATAGGACATCTTAAAATATTGTTTAGTAGAAATTGTGATTTGGGAGAGGCAAAGAGTGAAGAACCAGTATGAGTGATATGCAAACCTCCTCCATTACCAACTTTCACCATGTTTGCACCTTGATATGGTTGTTGTTGTAGTGTTAAATTGTTAATATCAGCTGTGATATGGTTGGTGGTGCCACCGTCCAAATACCATGGATGTTCAACCTCCTGAGAGATATTGGACTGTGCTACTAGTGCTGCAAGCTAAGATGGAGGATGACGAACTTGGTACGAAAAATTCATCCTTTGATAATAATCAAGCGCTTGGTGACTTGTCTTCCCACAAATTTGACAGGGTTATCGATTTGTAGAAAACAGCTTGTGATTGGTAGAAGTTTTTGAACCTTGCTAAGTAGATGGTATGGAAGAATTGTTGGGAAACTTACCCTGTTGGTGAGAAGAGTTTTGCTACTGTGAGTATTTCTTCTTATGATACTGCTGCTGCTTTGGCTTCTGTGTGAAGAAGGTAAAACTACTGTCGGTTGCAGCATGTTTTGTTTGTGCTGCAAGGAGTTGTTCATAATTAAACAACTCAGCTTGAAAGTCATTAAAGCTTATGGAAGTGTTACGGATTGCAAAATTCAAATATGTGATAAATGGATGATAAGCTAGGTTGAGACCTCCCACTATATAGGAGATCAGATCTTCCTCATCGACAGGTTTCCCAACTACTGCAAGTTGATCAGTACAACATTTAGCTGTTAATAAATAATCAGAATAGCTGCAAGACCCTTGGTTAAAATTCTGAAGCTGTCTCTTGAGATGTGAGATTCGAGAATGAGAGTGTGGAGCAAATCGATTTGCCAAAGTGGTCCAAACTTGAGATCAGTGGTTGGTTTCCCAGTATCATCAACAAGAAACTAAGGAGGACAAAGATCTGAGCCATCAACAATACTCAGCAAATCATAGCTACGCAACACTGTAATGAACTGAGTAATCCAATTAAGATAATTGATTCCATCGAGTTTGACAAAGACCAATAAGGTAATATTAGGAATAACAAAGGTAAAGGAGGAAGCACTTGAAGAGGCCATATAGGATCGGGTGGGGTGAGCCAGAGTAGCTCTGATACCAAGCTAGAAGAATTGAGATGGCTGGTTCAAGTGAACTCAGCATAATGTATATTCTTATATTTATAATGATATAGTTGAGTATACATATAAGATAAAGCTTTTGAAATACAAAGTTCAAAAATTACAACAACTAGATAAAATGCCAACTATCATTCTTAGATTTTCTCCATTGCTTTCAAAACTTCTTTGGAGTCTTTAGAATCTATTGTGTGGAGTATATCTTGTCTAACAGTATCTGGAGTTGGATATTATAATTATATATAATTTCGAAGTGTGGTATCGATAAAATTAGGATGCTGTTCCTTTCTTAAAAATTAATAAATAATAATATAAAAAAAACCTCTCAAATAATTGGTATCAACTGCGCCATATTATTGCATGTTTTTCAAATTGAAAAAACCTAAACTAATCACAACTAACACATAGCTAGTTTGGTGTGATTTTTTTCTTTTTGAAGATTTATATCTCTGAATTCTTAAATTTTATTGTGATTCTTAAATTGTTTTGGTCGGAATTTCTGATCAAAACAAATTGGTCATTCATTTGAGCTTTGACTTAGAATTTCAAATAGGCACGTGTTCGCTCATGAAGCTTGAAGCTAAGGCAAAGGAGTTATAACTAAGCCGACCGTTGTAAACTGACCCTTTTTAATACACCGAGCTGTCGGGAAGATCCAGCTATCGGTACCTGTTGATCTACTCCCAAGCGTCTAGTGTTTGTTTCTATTGCGTAACTCTCCTCTGATATAGAGAGATGGTAATTGTGTTTAATTTCTTCTCTGTTTTAACTTGCATTATTCAAACCGGATCCGAGAAAAGAAGACCGTTCCTCGTTATCAGTGCCTTTTTCCCTTTTTTTTTCTTTTTTTTTTCCCTCTCCTGCATTATCAACGTTCTCTGAAAAAGAAAAACCCTGATAATTTATATTCTCTACCTCTCACAAACTTCAAGTTCAAACTCTCTCTCTCTCTCTCTCTTCTCGTGGACAGACACACTCAGCTCAGACAACGATGTCTTTGTATGTTGGCTTCACTCTATTCCAGTGAATCGAAAACAAGAGGACTAAAAAAAAAAAAAAGGAAGAGCCCAAAAACTAACCTACTCGGAAAGATTTAAAACATCTGCTTTTAGAGAGACAGCGAGAGAGAGAGGTAGAGTTGCGGTAGCAATGGTGGCCGGGAAGGTGAGAGTGGCCATGGGGCTGCAGAAGTCGCCAGCGCGTTCGGCGCAAGAAATGCTTCCGAAACCGCCGTTGCCGTCGCCGAGCTCGGGGAAGGTGCCTCAGAAGTCGTCAATCTCGCGCTCCTTTGGGGTGTACTTCCCACGCTCCTCGGCTCAGGTCCAGCCTCGACCACCTGACGTCACGGAGCTTCTTCGCCTGGTCGAGGAACTCCGGGAGAGAGAGTCTCTGTTGAAGACTGAGCTCCTCGAGTACAAGCTTTTGAAGGAGTCCGTCGCCATTGTTCCTGTCCTCGAGAACGAGATCTCCGTCAAGGATGCAGAGCTCCACAGAGTTTCGAAGCGAGTCGAGTGCTTGGAGATTGAGAACCAGACGTTGAGAATGGAACTGGAGGGTCTGAAGACGAAGATGGATAATCAGAGGGCAGAAAGCGAGGAAAAAGTCAAGACAATGGAGGCCGAGATTTCGGAACTGAAGAGAACAGCTTCGGATCGCTACAGAGAGGAGCTCATCCTAGACAGCGACGAGCTTTCATCTTCCCAGAGGTTTCANCTGGAATGAACTGAGTAATCCAATTAAGATAATTGATTCCATCGAGTTTGACAAAGACCAATAAGGTAATATTAGGAATAACAAAGGTAGAGGAGGAAGCACTTGAAGAGGCCATATAGGATCGGGTGGGGTGAGCCAGAGTAGCTCTTATACCAAGCTAGAAGAATTGAGATGGCTGGTTCAAGTGAACTCAGCATAATGTATATTCTTGTATTTATAATGATATAGTTGAGTATACATATAAGATAAAGCTTTTGAAATACAAAGTTCAAAAATTACAACAACTAGATAAAATGCCAACTATCATTCTTAGATTTTCTCCATTGCTTTCAAAACTTCTTTGGAGTCTTTAGAATCTATTGTGTGGAGTATATCTTGTCTAACAGTATCTGGAGTTGGATATTATAATTATATATAATTTCGAAGTGTGGTATCGATAAAATTAGGATGCTGTTCCTTTCTTAAAAATTAATAAATAATAATATAAAAAAAACCTCTCAAATAATTGGTATCAACTGCGCCATATTATTGCATGTTTTTCAAATTGAAAAAACCTAAACTAATCACAACTAACACATAGCTAGTTTGGTGTGATTTTTTTCTTTTTGAAGATTTATATCTCTGAATTCTTAAATTTTATTGTGATTCTTAAATTGTTTTGGTCGGAATTTCTGATCAAAACAAATTGGTCATTCATTTGAGCTTTGACTTAGAATTTCAAATAGGCACGTGTTCGCTCATGAAGCTTGAAGCTAAGGCAAAGGAGTTATAACTAAGCCGACCGTTGTAAACTGACCCTTTTTAATACACCGAGCTGTCGGGAAGATCCAGCTATCGGTACCTGTTGATCTACTCCCAAGCGTCTAGTGTTTGTTTCTATTGCGTAACTCTCCTCTGATATAGAGAGATGGTAATTGTGTTTAATTTCTTCTCTGTTTTAACTTGCATTATTCAAACCGGATCCGAGAAAAGAAGACCGTTCCTCGTTATCAGTGCCTTTTTCCCTTTTTTTTTCTTTTTTTTTTCCCTCTCCTGCATTATCAACGTTCTCTGAAAAAGAAAAACCCTGATAATTTATATTCTCTACCTCTCACAAACTTCAAGTTCAAACTCTCTCTCTCTCTCTCTCTTCTCGTGGACAGACACACTCAGCTCAGACAACGATGTCTTTGTATGTTGGCTTCACTCTATTCCAGTGAATCGAAAACAAGAGGACTAAAAAAAAAAAAAAGGAAGAGCCCAAAAACTAACCTACTCGGAAAGATTTAAAACATCTGCTTTTAGAGAGACAGCGAGAGAGAGAGGTAGAGTTGCGGTAGCAATGGTGGCCGGGAAGGTGAGAGTGGCCATGGGGCTGCAGAAGTCGCCAGCGCGTTCGGCGCAAGAAATGCTTCCGAAACCGCCGTTGCCGTCGCCGAGCTCGGGGAAGGTGCCTCAGAAGTCGTCAATCTCGCGCTCCTTTGGGGTGTACTTCCCACGCTCCTCGGCTCAGGTCCAGCCTCGACCACCTGACGTCACGGAGCTTCTTCGCCTGGTCGAGGAACTCCGGGAGAGAGAGTCTCTGTTGAAGACTGAGCTCCTCGAGTACAAGCTTTTGAAGGAGTCCGTCGCCATTGTTCCTGTCCTCGAGAACGAGATCTCCGTCAAGGATGCAGAGCTCCACAGAGTTTCGAAGCGAGTCGAGTGCTTGGAGATTGAGAACCAGACGTTGAGAATGGAACTGGAGGGTCTGAAGACGAAGATGGATAATCAGAGGGCAGAAAGCGAGGAAAAAGTCAAGACAATGGAGGCCGAGATTTCGGAACTGAAGAGAACAGCTTCGGATCGCTACAGAGAGGAGCTCATCCTAGACAGCGACGAGCTTTCATCTTCCCAGAGGTTTCAAGGCCTAATGGAGGTCTCCATTAAATCAAATCTCATCAAGAACTTGAAGAAGGGGATAAAATGTACGGAAAGCGGTTCGATTTTTGAGAACCAGAAGCTTGAAGGACCGGGTTCGAAAAAAGAGGATACGGAAAATGAGAGGCCGAGGCACTCGAGGTGCAACTCGGAGGACCTTACCGAGTCGTCCGAGCCTGCCCTATCCAATCTCCGATCTCGCCCCCCTAGGGTTCCAAAACCACCTCCAAGACCATTATCCTCGACCTTATCAGCACCCACCTCATCCAATGGTCCCAGTACTTCCTCGGAGAGTAAAGCTCCAACAGAGCAGCCGGTCCCTCCGCCGCCTCCCCCACCAAAGAAAATGGCTCCTCCACCTCCTCCGCCTCCGCCAAAGGGGCTGAAGGGGTTGCCTGCGAAGGTGCGGAGAGTGCCGGAGGTGGTGGAGTTCTACCACTCCTTAATGCGGAGGGACTCGCGGAAGGACTCAAGCGCAACGGCTACGGCCTCCGACGCGGCACCGGCCACGGCCAACTCCCGTGACATGATCGGCGAGATCGAGAACCGGTCTACTTACCTGCTCGCGGTAAGTTTCGGTAACCGGTGGTGGTTTCTTATTGTGGCCGTATTTACGGATTTAACACTTGAGCTTTTTTGTCAGTGACAACTGACAGGTGCTTTTGTGTCTTTACCGGTGTGCCGTTATGCGCTTTCTTTAATGGATTTTATCGTTGCTTGGCAGATAAGACAGCGTTTATATTCGTCATCCTCTTTCAAAATCAATAGAATATTTGAAAACAAAAAATTTCGAAGGAAAAAGCTGTAATTTTGATGAAGATTAGTGGCAAATCCAATAAACCCTCGATTAAAGGCTTTTATTTTGGAGAAAAAAAAATGAAAATTCCTTCTTTCCTTCGGCTCGATTTTGAAATTTAGCGATTATTTTGTTTTTGCACAGATAAAATCGGACGTAGAAACTCAGGGAGACTTCATAAAATTTCTGATAAAAGAAGTTGAGAATGCAGCTTTCACGGATATTGAGGATGTTGTGCCTTTTGTGAAATGGCTGGACGACGAGCTCTCTTACTTGGTACATTTCCTTCTCTTTATTTACATGTTCTTATTGAGAATCTGTTCCTTTTTGCACAAAATCTCGTACAGATGTCCTGACTCTTCAATTATTTTTAGGTGGATGAAAGAGCGGTGCTGAAGCACTTTAATTGGCCAGAGCAGAAGGCTGATGCACTGCGCGAGGCTGCATTCGGGTTTGCTGATCTCAAGAAGCTTGAATCCGAGGCTTCCTCCTTTCGTGATAATGCCCGCCAGCCAAGCGGACCTGCCCTCAAGAAAATGCAGGCTTTGCTCGAAAAGTAATTGCAATTGTCTTCGACTCTTTTTGTGCAAGATTTTCAAATTATGGTTTTTCTTTTTTCAAATGTTCTCTTAACTATTTGTCTTTTGAAATAACTATAACAGGTTAGAGCACGGTGTCTATAATGTCTCCCGAATGCGAGAATCTGCAACAAGGAGATATAAAGTTTTTAACATTCCAACGGATTGGATGCTGGATTCTGGTTACGTGAGCCAGGTAGTTTCATTTTCTCTGAAATGTCTGAATTTTCTCTAGAAACAACCACTAGGCTCTTTTGTTAGATTAAAGTTAAAGTTATAATTTATCTTTTGGGGTATACTGTGTATACTTTTATAGTTTTTAAAACCCCGTAATTAATTTTTTAATGATGGGAAGAAAGACCTTGGATGTCAAATTTTAATATTGAGCACTTAAGATGTCAGATTTTATTGATCACATGGTTGTCTTGTTCGTGTCCGATCTCGGATGATGAATTTTTGTTTCTTTCTTTTAATGTCCTGGTTGGATGATGAATGTTTGTATTTTCGCTTTCCCAATAGTAGCTCGTTTATGCCAATAATGATGGAAAATGCTACAGATCAAGCTGGCATCCGTGAAACTGGCCATGAAGTACATGAAGAGAGTGTCTGCAGAGCTTGAAACAGTTGGCAGTGGTCCCGAAGAAGAAGAGTTGATAGTTCAATGTGTTAGATTTGCATTCCGAGTGCATCAGGTAAATAAGGAGGCAATCTTATTTACCAATTTTAGTGCTTTGCTGATGGAAATGTAACGCTAAGTGATTGTTGTTTTTGCCAGTTTGCCGGTGGCTTTGATGTGGAAACAATGAGGGCATTCCAAGAGCTGAGAGATAAAGCCAAATCATGCCATGTACAATGCCAAAACCGGCAACAACAAAAGTTTGTATGCAGGTCCACTACACCTAGTTAATCTGTAGCAAACTCAGCTTCAGAATTATTGCTACCAGTTTTTTATTGTAAAGATAGGTATCTTGTTTGTGAATACCATGCCGCCATGCACTGGCCATCTTTCACATAAGATTTGTTAATTGCTATTATTATTCATAATTCAAGGAGAAACAAGATTATTGCAATATATGTTTATTCTTTTGATAATTATTACACTTGCCATTAGGCCTTTTTTGTATACCAGCTCTACTCCATTGAAGAACAACAGCGCAATCTCCGACTGTGTTTTGCCCTTTTTTGTGCTTTAAACACTCTTTTCTACTAATTTCTTTTGGCCGTCACAAATTTATGGAGACTTCTACTTTAAGTGTACGAAAATTAAATGCTTTTCAGCATTGCATTTCATTGGGTTACCTTTACCTGAATTGTGGTCTGTTCGGTTTAGTTGAAAATATATATATATATATATAAGAAAGAAGAATGAATGAGAAAGCATAAACGAAAGATGTCTGCATGGTTCATGGTCCACATTTTTTTAGGTCAGAGGCTTGCTAAGATATATTATAAAGTAATAAAAGTTCATGATATCATAATATGATAAAGTCAAGTAAATATTGGACTGCAAAACTTGATGTCACACTTTAAATGAATTATGGTGTACCCACCGGTTTTAAAATGTGCCAAAAACCATAATTGGTTCATTAAGATGCATATGCACTGACGGGCTTGCATCTCAGACACTAAAAACTTGGGTACCACATCTACGGGGGAAAAAACTTTGAGTAATACACAACACATTTTTACAAAATCATAACATATATTTTCACAACAGTGATGTATGATGATGATATTTTTGTAAAACGACGTTACTTTTATAAGGTGTTTTATAAAAATATCCCTCATTTAAAACATATGTTGATGTCGTGTTTTATAATCTAAGCAACTCAGTGATTCCTCTGTGCGTCTTGGAAGACCTAAGTAGATGAGGGCTCAGGGTGGTGAGGAACACTTCTGATACCTAAGTTAGACTTATATATTTGTGTGGGAATGTAAAGAAAAAATGTTCAGCCCGCTAACCTAAGCTCGGGACATGTTTATATACACAATTGTGGTGGTCCCCACCCACTGCTAGCAGATCATGGAGGGGTATACAGGACACTACTCTGGTGGCAGGTTTCCTCCCCTATTATGTCAGCTGCCGCCCTGCCATATTGTGTATGGGTCACTAGTCTGTCCCCTGTAGCAAGTAAAGGAGTGGGAGGCGCACACACCACCTTGTCCATAGAGGTGAGTGGACATTTGCCTCTGTCGTTACATGTAGGCTTCCTAGACCATTTAATACAGTGTGTTTGCTGTCCAACGATGTGAGTTGTGGTCTAAGTAGGTGACGTGACCAATCAACATATTTGAATGGTCTCCTTGGGCCTAGCCCAATTCTTTTCCCTTCATTGGTTTTGTACTCAGTCATCTACTGGCCAGTGCAAGGAGGTAAATCTCCTTCTCAATATAGTTGTGTAAAGTGTTGTGAAAAATATTATGTATAAATTATTTTTCAAAAAGTTCTTCTTGGTCAATATCATGGAATTGTGATTTTTGTAATTTTTTTTTTATTGGTTTTAAATTTCTTAATTTGGCAAATAAAACTCCTGGCCGGGCTTTTTGTGCTATTAATGGTGGGCTAGTTGATGACCGGCCTAATTGATGGTCCGATAATTCTATGATCTACCCGATTGCCGTCATAAAAGTTAGCCCTCCATGTTACTTGGTAAATGTACTTTTTGGTTCTATATTAGTTACTCCTATTGTGTAAATTCCCGGTCCAATTTAAAGCCTTGATTGTTTTGAACAACCCAACAACAATTTTAGCAAAACCAGCACCCAAAACCATGTCCTTTGTTAAGACTTATTACATTTTCAAGTGATATATATAGATTATTTAAATTAATAAGATTTGATTTATAAAATTTAAATCTTAAAATTTAATTTTTAAATTAAATTATATCATATAAACAATTTATTAAGGGTGTTATCTACATCGACTTATACATAGAATTTTTCCTTTGTTATACGTTTAACTGTTTTAGTAATCAAAATAGGGTATTCACCTTGGTTAATACTATTATCTGTCAATTTAATTTTTTACAAATAAATAAAAATACGTGGATTTGATAATATTTACCGTCGAATGATTTTTCATGAAATTGAATTAAACTTTGGAGTTGATAAATTAAGACAGTTATTAGGATGTAATTGCTAATTGGGCTGTTCCTTGTAGGCCTTACGGCGAAGTAATCAATCGATTTCACCTATTCGGCTGCCGGCAATTGCCAGTTTTAGCAAAAGGCGATGACTTTCTGCTTACACTTGAATCTCCCGTTTCGTTCCTATACCTCCGAGATTCGGTCTCTCTGCAATAATCGCTTTAGCAATAATTCCCCTCTTCTCTGTCTCACTAATCCGTCTTCTCTCCAACTCCAACCTTCGCGAGCCTCACCTCAAACCAAAGCGACTTCGGCAGCAATGGAGGCTCAGCAAAGTACCACAACAAGCGGCTCATCCCCACCGATGAAGCTTCTGTTTGTAGAGATGGGCGTTGGTTACGATCAACATGGGTGCCTACTCCGTGCCACCTAACTCTCTTTTCCTTACTCTGCTACACGCGTGCGCACACAAACTTAGCGCGCGCGCGCGCACACCTGAGAAATTTGCATATTCGATTGCCAGATTGTTGCATTTTAGGAAGAAAATAGGTAATAACATGATTTTTGTATGCAACAGGCAAGACATTACGGCTGCGGCTATGCGGGCATGCAGGGATGCCATCTCTTCCAACTCGATTCCGGCCTTCCGAAGAGGTATTCCTTCTTGGGGTTGTGTGCGCGTATTTTATCGATGTGGCGTGGGATTGGGCAGATTCTAGGTTCTCATGTGATGGGAACTAAGCTATTTCTTGATAGATTTGGGTGTTGAATTACCATTAAATGTAGTGGGCATAATGCTTAATTGGGATTCTAATTCTTATGCTCACAATTCTATCGCTGTCAGCCCTTGTTCTATTATTAACTAATTGCTTCTCTATGTATGTTGTATCTTGGTGGGATGGTCTGGCATACTTGGGTGGCTTGAAATGGGAAAGCATGTAGAGTTATGTAACTAAAAATCATACGGGAGTGTGCGAATGTGAGAATACATGGGTCGCTGGGTTCCATTCTAGAAGTTGATATATGCCATACTAATATATTTCTGATATATATCCCTTAATGGAAGACCAAGAAAGAACAATTGTTTGGTATTTGTGAGAAAATGGCGTTTTCTGGTTCTGTTGAATATGGGAACCTTTTTTTTTACGTCTTTGTTTATTTAGGTTTAAAAATTTCATTGCGGAAATTGTCTCCTTTTGCTGAGATGAAATTTTTGCAGGGTCCATACCAGGTGTTACATCCGATCAGATGAAACTGCAGATCAAGCTGGGAGTCCCTCATTCTCTCCAGGAATCCTTGGATATTGAGAGGGTCAAGTCAGTTTTTCCTTAGTGAGTATCTGCTCCTTATTCTTTGTGATTGTATCTCGGGCGAATGTATAGAACTCTTCCTCTCTTTGAAAGTAGGGCCTTTTTGACTCGTTTGTTTTCACAGATGAGATAAGATGAGATGAGTTGAGATAAAAGTTGAAAGTTAAATATAATATTATTAGAATATATCTTTTTAATTTTATTTTTGTTTTAGAATTTGAAAAAGTTGAATTGTTTATTTTATATGGGAATTTCGGAAAGTTGTAATGATGATATGAGTATGGTTGTATTACTTCCAGATGCTGCAAATTTTCTGTTGTTTTCCTTCCTTTTATGCCTACCATCGGTTTATGCCACCTCTCCTGGAAAAATGCTCGTCCTAACCTCAGTTTAAGTATTTAAACCTTTTTAGGGTATTCTTTGTAATTCGTACAAAAGAAATATGATGAAATGCTTCAGTTAAGAGGAACCCAATGGTTTTTACAAAATAGAAGTCCAAACAGTGATGTAAATGTAATTATATATGCGATGGAGTATATGCCAGCAGAAAGATGCTGTCCCGCTTTCGAGCTGAAGTCAATGACTTGTTGTACCACTAGCAAGAGGTAGACAAATTGCAAGAGGTAGACAAATTGCATAGGTAGCAATAGTTTGCCTAACATCCACATACTATAGTAAATATGAAAGTAGGGTACTAGAGATATTATCATTTCTGCGGCACAAGTCCTAGTAATTGATAAATAACACAGTTTTCTTGTTTACAGTCCAATGACATTGGCATATTATACAAAATAGCATTTTGAATAAATATTCTCTTTTCCAATTTCTTATTGTATGTATATAAATATTGCAGTGGGAAAATCGTCAAGGTTGAAGTTGTGGATGGTGGGCTTATATGCTCAAGTGGCGTTCTTGTGGAAGAAATGGGAGACAAGAATGATGACTGCTACATAGTGAATGCTGCAGTATATGTTGGCTACTAGTTTCTTGTTTCCTCTGTTCTGTCCTCCAATTGTTCGAAGGTCAGCTCTCACTTTTCATTACCCACTGTGTTTTGCAATATCTTTTTGTTAATCCCAATGAATGGATTTTGTGTCTTTGTGTAATGCACAACAAACAAAAGTTCAAATAAATGAATTCCCATTTTGTCAGTGTCATGAATCCACCAAAATTTATCCTTCTATGTCATAATTAAATCCCTCTTTATGCACTCTGGTCTTGTTTATTTATCCTTCATATCAAGTATTCCTTTTGTTATTATAATTTATCTCCCAACCTTCTATGCTTGAATGCTTCTATGAGTCTTTGTTGTGGGTGTGAGTGCAATGAAGACTACAATTTGAATTCCTAGAAGATTCAGCGTAGTAGTATCCTCCTATGTAGTTCTGCAATTTATGCAGAAAAATTATGCTCCATCCTTTAATCAAATTCAAATGGGATGAAATTCCTAAAAGTGAAAGTTATTTCGCCTCACTAGATAGGTGCCGACCAAGTAAGAATCTGTGAACAGTAAAATTCGAATGTGATAAATCAACTGCTGCAAGTTGAAGTGGCCAGCTGTCCTGCCAACCTGGTTTATACATGGTTTTTCAGGTCGAAGTATTCAAATTCCATGTCACAGTAAATTATTGGCCCCGGTGAAGTAATTTGCAACTCTAATTACTCAAAGGGTCTTTGCTTGTGAATTCCATCCTTGTTAGGCTTGGCATCTTGGGAGCGTGAAAAACTACAAGATTGCTAGAGATTGAGTGCTAGAGTAAAATATGAACTTTGGGGAGTAGCATGCTAGCTATGTCAGCAAATTCAAAAGTTCACAATTCGGATAGCTCTAAACCTGCATGGATAAATATTTGAAGTACATATGAGGTTACTAAAGTAGAAAAGAGAGATATATGTAGTTAAGACAATCAATTACTTTACAATTGATCTTTCCATCTTATTCTGACCCCCCCAAACGTTTACCAAACAATGATTTGAAAATAACGATAATTTTTTTGGTATGTTAGCCTTCACATAAGTAGAGCTGCGTATAGGAGCTGGTTCCAAGTATCGGGCAGTCCAGGAAGGCACCAATGGCTGCAGTCCGTGCCTGAATGCTGACCACTATAGGAGGAAGGGTGTGCGTCTTTTCTCAGCTGCGACAGCGTCGTTATGTCAAGCAAGTAAACTGGTTTCTTAATCCTACTTAACACGTTGTTGACCACAGCGGTAGCTGGAGGTGTACCTGCCGGATAGGTTGACCCAGATAGAGGTTCACCTTCTCCTCCGCAATTCTTTTTAGGACTATTCCACTCCTTGCCCCTGGTTTAGCAACACAACCAAAATCTTAGTTCTTATTGATATGTCTTGCATTGAAATTTGAAGCAAGATAGCTTTGTTGCTTTTATGAATTCATTTACACTTGCATTTTTTCCCCCTTGGTGATAAGAACCTCACTGATTCAACTCTCACGGATTACAAGAACCTTTTTCTTTCTTGGTTCTTTTGAACCTATTAGCATGTCTTAGGTTTTGGGGCAACTGGAGATTTGGAGGAGTTTCACTTACTGATAATGGGTGGGAGAGATGCCCTGAAAGAAGACCTTGGTTTTGGTAGGATCAACATTGAGGTTGACCCAGTTGGCCCATGTGTTGAGCCCCTTATAAAATGCAGTCAGACGGTCCATATCTTTGTACAGCTTTGTCCCCTCGCTTATGTAATCCCAACTGTATATAATGTAAATTAGCAGCAGATGCATTAAAAAAAATGTGTAATATGAGAGATTGAAATATGCGTACGGTTGTGATTTTCCAGTGTGGGTCCACCAGTGCCACGTGTTGAAGATCAGCATGTCCATCCCTTTCCAGGCATTTCCACCCTGGATCGAGTCTAGCTTCAGCACGCGGCCAACGTCTTCCTTCGCCAAATCTACAAGGTATGGTGTACGGTAGAGAAGTAAAGTAACACCGTAGTCCTGCACGCATATAATTTCGCCCTTCATTCAATTTCCACCCTCCATTTTAATACTTTGGGAACATACCCTTTTTTTTTTTTTTTTTTCATATGTACAAAAAGCAGGAAAAGCAAATGGGTGTAATTTTAAGTAAAGCTATCATGAGTGGTTACGTCTCTAATTAATAGATGATGTAACATAAGCATTGCCGTACGAAAGAGATCGTGAGCTCATTACGATAATGATAATCACGAAGAGGACCGCCGGCATACACTCACAGGTTGTCTGGTCCCTCTCCACAGCCTGTCGAGTTACTAATGCCTCGATTCAACATCCTATATATATGGCTTCACTAAATAAGACAAAAATTCCCTCCTTGTCTCGATTCTTTGTAATTATTTATTTGTAATTTAGAAAGCAAAACTTATATAGGTATTACATTTTTTTTATAATCTTTTTATAAATAATGGATATTTTTATAAAATAACTTATAAAAATAATATTATTCTGCATAAATATATTCATTTTAAAAAATAATTATATACGTATATCATTACTCGAAATGACTACTTTGTAAGATTCTCAACCCTTTACTTAACAAATTATCAGGAATTAAGTAACCCGATTTCGGAAAATCAAAATAAAATACACGTGTATAATCTCTTCGCATGTCACAATTGGAAGACAACAACCACAAAGCAAAACTTTATTCTCTTATTATGTATAAAAACATGCTGAATGAAACCTCATGATACCTTATTTTATCTGATAGTTCTAATTATAATATTGACTAACCATTTTGATTTAACGAGCATGCAAAAAACGGCGCAAGTTATTGCAATTTTAAAAATATTATATGACATTTAGTTAGTCTTTTTTTTAAATAAATGTCATATAATCGTTTTGAAAAATAATAAAATTTATTATAAAAAAAATTAATTTTTTTATGTGATCCTATATTTTATTTTTATTTTTTTAAATAATTAAGCGCACAATTTATACTTTTAAATATCTTTTTCTCTTTTTTAACTTACCCATTATTATCTATAATATAAACACTTGGGGGGACTTTTATAGCTCTATTTCTCCCTCTCACTCGTATCATCTTTCAACTGAATTAAGGATGAGGCATCCGATTGGTTCCTTTTGTTTCAATTCATGACATCTTCAATTGTCTACACTCTACAACGCCTACAAAAAGAATATTCGACTGTCCCCCATTAACCTATTCAAATATGGTACTGCATCCTAGCTATAATTCAGCATGGGTTCCCCAATTACACTCCCTGCATCTACTTTTTTTTTTTTAAACGGAATGAAGAAGCAGTTAGATTTTTTAATTTTCTTTAATGAAAATTTAAATATTATTGTCAAATAAAAAATGAAAAAGGATTTTAATTAAATGGGATGTAAAATATCATCTTCCCGGAAGCAGATACACACCACAAACTCCTAATGGACTGTCCGATTAAAAGAGAATTTTGAGTCCCGAGGCAAGCCATTTGGTAAAGGGCTTAGGAGAACGGAAGAAATAAAATAGTAAAAAAGCAGACAGACATGCAATCATTCAACGACCAATATTGTTTTTTGTTTTTTTAAAAAGCAATGAATAGAAGTGACTTGATTTTGAAACAAACAAACAAATAAAACAAAACAAAACAAGGTGAAATTGATCTTACCTGGAAGCTAGCAGAAGACACTGTGCCTTTCCTCACAAAGCTGGTTTTGGTGTTAGGCACCGACGCGTGAATCATACATGACAACGATTCCCACATGTTCAGACTCAGCGAGTCGCCCACAAACATTATCTTCTTCCCTCTCCACGTCCTTAGAAATTCCATTCCATCAAACCTACAGACAAAATAAGAATACAGAATCAAAATGCTTTCGAAATAGAGGGAGAGAACCTGCTCGTATGTCCAGGAAAAGCCACCAAAAGAAATACCCGCTAAAAATAAAACTACAATATGATTTGAAGGCTGGGCGTCAAGCATAAACATGGCAATGAAATTAAGATTCGCAGACAGAAATTTCGAGAATATGTTCCCAACAACTTTTCTGCAAGTAAATGGGTTTGTGGTATTTGCAACGCTCAAAAAATTTGAATTTTGTAAACAAGAGGCTGCTTTTTGGAGCACTAAAACAAACAGATTCTTTGAACCTGAAATGGGCAAGCTAAGCTAGGTAGCGAGTTGGGAGATCACCTGGGAAGGTCACAGGTGTCAGGCTTCCAAGCGTACTTGAGGTACTGCTTATCAGGTCTGCCATACTTTTGGCAATCGAACTCTGCGTCTATGAAGGGGCAGCTCGAAGAATCGTAAAGAGGATAAGAAGCATCGAACACCCATTTTCCTTGGAACAGATTGCACCCACTCACTAGCTTTCGCCCCCTAAAACTGCTCACATTGTAGAATTGCCCTACTGCTCTTGCCTGCTCCAGGAGCAGGAGCAGAACTTCAAGAAGAAACACAAAGCACAAGGACCGGAAACGAAATCCCATCTCTGGTGATGGGTTTTCAAAGTAGATGTCAAAAGGCAAGCTCTGTACAAAAAGTGATTCGCGGCATGGGTTTATATAGCGAAAGAAGCCACGGGTATGAACTGAGGACAGAGCTCTGATGTAGTTCTGCTCAACTTGCCATGTGTGGGCTTTTTTTCGGTTTTACAAAATCATTGCACTTATCTCAAGACAGACCATTTCCAGATAGTTTAATTAGTTAAAAGATCATTTTTTTTCTCTCTCTCTTTTCGAATTTTTAACCTCACTACTCAATAATCAATACACATAAATCTTTTTTAATAGTTATTTTTTTTAAATCTCTTTTAATTGTTATTTTTTAATGATGATATTTTTCACTAAACATATTTGATTTCATTTTCTACAAAGGAGAGATAAAACCAATATTTTGCATGCTTAAGGATCCGTTTGGATACACAATTCAGATGAGATAAAATAAGATATTTTGAATAGTAATGAGATTAGATGAGATGATATGAGATGATTTGTAAAATAATGTATGTTTGGATAGTGAGATGAGATGAGATAGTTTTGACTTTTTGGAATTTGATAAAGTTATAGGTCCCACCAATTATTAGAGATAATTTAATAATTAATAATTATATAATTATTAATATATTAATAAAAAATAATATATTGATGAGTAATTGAAAAATAATATATAAATATTATTTGATTATCCCAAAATTTTCGAAATTATTATATAATCTGGAAAAATAATTTTGTTTTAAAAAATAGTCTAATTATGAACTATTTATTTTTCTAAAATATAGGAAATTCGAAATTTTTTTCATCTCATAAATTAGAATATTATTCAATTTATGACCTATTTATTTTTCTATAAATAGGAAATTAGAAATTTTTTACTATTTTTAAATTAGAATATTATTCTATTTATGACCTATTTATTTTTCTATAAATAGGAAATTAGAAATTTTTTACTATTTTTAAATTAGAATATTAATCTAATTACCTATTTATTTTTCTATATATAGGAAATTTGAAATTCTTTTCTATTTATAAATTATAATATTATAAATAGAAATGACCTATTTATTTTTCTATATATAGAAAATTTGAAATTTTTTTCCTTATTATAAATTAGAATAATTATATGAATTGTAATAGATAATTATATATGTCCCTAAAGTGTTGTAGATTTTTTTTCTTGTTTGAATTACAAATTCCTATTAAAACCCCAAATTGCATAATTGAATAATGTTGAGGGAAAAATGAGTCGATTGGCATATTCTTGTGAAAACCTGTGTAAAAAAATGTTGTAACAAGTGTTGAAGCGAAAAGGCTTGAAGAGTGCTCATTATTGGTCAAAACAGATGTCACCACTTGACACTCGCTCGACAGGGAGCTCGAGCGAACTCAAGCAGATTGAACCGCTCGACACTCGCTCGACATGGCGCTCGAACGAAATTAGGCAGATTGGAACGCTCGATAATCGCTCAACACTGAGCTTGAGCGAACTCAGACAGAATGTGTCGCTCGACACTTCGCTCGAGCCAATGTTCCAAATCACAATTTTAGGGTTTTGAAGCGCCTCCTTTGATTGGGACTATAAATAGAACAACTTCTCTTCTGTTCTAGTATGGAGAATCAGAGCAAAAACTCTAAGGGCCTCCAAGATCTTTTAGAGCAACCTCTCCCTCACTTGGTTGATTCTCTCTTGGATAAATACATCTCCACCACACCACATTCAAGATCAATCTTCATATGAGTCCATTGAAGTGGACAAGTTCATTGGCCGGAAGAGTCCAGAGCTGCTGTTGATGCAGAGATCGAGAGGTTCTCGTGGGAAGCTATAGAAAGGTTGGATTTCCGACACTACATGCGTGTAGAGATCGAGTGGGTCACTTGTGATGTTGCAAGCTAAGTTTAGCTATTACAAAGGTTTTGTGAGTGTCTTTAAATTGGTTGTAACGAACTAAAATTTCTATAGTGGATTTGAGGTGGTGTCTTACACCCGGAGTGGTTTTAGATTTTGAAGATGTTCTTCAAATGAGTTTCCACTCCGTGATCAAAATCTTGTGTTGATTATTGATGTTATTTTATTCATTTATTAATTGCTTATTTGAATGATTTTTAAAAAGAACTTAAAAATTGGATTACACCTATTCAGCCCCCCTCTAGGTGTAGTGTTGTGTAGAGCCATTGCTTTTTCAATTGGTATCAGAGCGGGTTCACTCCGCTAGGATTCAGTTCCTAACTGTGATCTTGCTGTAGTGATTTAAATGGATAGGTCTCAATCACTCACATCTCGACCATATTTTGATGGAAACAACTACACATGTTGGAAAGTTCGAATGAGACTGTTCTTGAAATTTGTGGATGGATGAGTGTGGTTTTTCATAACAAATGGTTGGACAGAACCAGTGATTATTGTTGTGGGAGTTCGAACTCCAAAAAGTGTGAAAAATTATTCTAAGGATGAAATAAGTGAGTGCGGTTAGAATAGCAAAGGGCTAAATGCGATCTTCATGGCTGTGTCCCAGGAAGAGCTCAAACGGATATCAATGCATCAAAATTCCAAAGAGGCTTGGGATATTCTTGAGATTACCCATGAAGGTGCCAAGGCTGTAAAGAATTCAAAACTTTAAATGTTGACCACTAGTTTTGTGGTTCTTGTTTATTCATTTTCTTGTTTCGTCCTTTTCTAGTTGTTATTGCCCTTACATGCACTCCATGATTGTGTTATATGATGGTGGGGCTGTTAATTCTAAAATCAAGATGCATGTGTCTTTTGAGATTTGTATCATATATCTATGGTTTACAAATATTTGGAATATGAGTATCTTTTGTAATCTGTGACTAGCATCACACGCTTCACTCCTGGCTCGATCAATTGACATTTCGCCACTTGTGAGTTTATTGGGGAGGCAATCAAAGGTGGTAGTAAGCTCTACTTGCACACAAAATTGACCACGGGCTAGACGACTTCATCATGGTTTTCTTGTGCAAAAAGATGGTATATCAAAAGGAAAAGAAAAAGTGATGTTGTCATATATATAAAAAAAAAAGGGGGGGGGGGAAAGGGGTGAAAAATAGAATAAGTTTTCTGTCTCTTGAACATATTGAAACAAGTAATCAAATAGAAGGATTCAGGTCCTAACAGCATTAGGTTTGACTTTCTGTATCTTGGAAGAGTTACCTGATTAGCATTTATGATTTCATGTTCAGCTCAACCCCGCTCACGCTTTTCGGTTGAAATTTCTTAATTGAGCAATGACCGTTTTAAACATGCATGTCTACATTACTTGAGATACTTTGTTTTTACCTACGTGTTTTGTGAGAATATGATGCTCCTCTACATTTGATATGTATTCTTGGTTTGAAAATTGACTTCCCTAGTGTTTGTCAAAGTCATGTGAGTGTTGTGTGTTTCAAAACTGGGCAAAATTGCAAAATCTGGAGGCATCGCTCGACTCTCCGCTCGACACCGCTCAAACTATGACCGCTCGACAGAATGCTCAAGGGTTTAATTTCGCTCGAGCGAATACCAGTTATAAAAGCCCCCAGCGCCACTCGAGCTCATTTCGCATGGTTTCTTCTTTTTCTTCCCTCTTTGCTTGTTTGAACCATTCCCTTTTGCCCTTGAAGTGTTTTCTTTTGCTCTTCTTCACGAAATCTTCTTGAAATCACGGTAAGAATCAATCTCCTTTCTTAGTCTTCGAATTGGTGAATTTATTTTTGGGTTTTCTTTGTTGTTTTTCGTGGTTCAGTTTGCTCTTTTTGGAGTGAAATCCTTGAAAACCCTCCATCATTTTGGCTTGTTGGAACTCCTATGGAGTATTGTTGTTCGATTGGTTGTATTTAGGAGGCTCTTGAAACTCCCAAAGGTTGTTGCCCGAGTTTCTCACTTGGATGCACTCCAAGTGTTTGGTGAAATGCCTCAATGATTTTTGTTTTCTCTTTTTCATCATGCATTGGCATAGCATTGTTCTCATACCCATTTCAGTCCTCTCCTAGTGTTGGGACATCGTTTGACTTGAGATTGCATTGTGTTTGAAGGTAGTTTCTTTTAGAAGAGGCATAGGTCTTGCATTGCATTTAAAAATTCCAACCTTGACTTTGTTGGGATTGCAAAATAATTTTGTGTGTCTTTTTCATTAGCATGGTTGCTTGGCATAATTGTTTAAGCATGGTCGGCATGTTTGGCATGATTGTTTTCGCATGGTTAGTTGGCCCGGTTGGCATGAAGGTCAAGCTTTGGATTCTATAATATATCATGCATTTGATTTATTAAACATGCATTCATCAGGTTTTCACATTACCTTTAGGCTTGTCTAACGTCACTGACTCTGTCTACAGCCAAAAGCCATGTCTCAACGTGTTCGTCCTCACCACAACCCCCCTACACCCGCTCAAGCCCATTTCTACAATGCACGGGCATAGGAGTTGTATACTCAGAACTTCTCTCATTGTGCACCTATAGTCGAGTGTGACGTCTCTCTTGGTAAGCTTACTGAGACCATAATTCCTCGCATCTTTGAGTCTCACCAGTGGCAGGCTTTGATCATTGGTCATCACACTCCTTATGTGGAGTTGGTTCGGAAGTTTTACTCCAACATACATGCCATCTCTGATGATGGCTCTTTTGAGGTTAGTCTCCGGAACATTTTCTTCCGGGTGACTTCGGGCATGATAACGGACCTGCTAAATGCCCCTCATGTGTCCCATCTGGTGTATCCCTATACAAGGACATCTCCTCCTAGTCCACAAGTCATTGCTGGATGTCTATGTGGTCGGTCTAGTAATTGGGAAGGAAAGACCCATCTCCAGTATGTTCTTTTTACACCTGACTATCTCATTCTTAGTAGGATTGTTCTTACCAATTTGTATCCTACTGGTCATCAGAGTGATATGGGTCTTGACCGCGCCACTCTTCTATATGCTTTGATCAATGGTGTAACAGCCCGCTAAAATTATCAGTTTTGGATTATTTCCCGACAGCAATCACATCTCTCTCGTCTTTACCCTCATCTGGAATCACGCGTATAGATTATCTTTTCCGTAAATCACGTAATTTGTTCTTCACCGACAGCTGTAAAATCATGAATAGTTTTATCCTAAGCGTTGTACCTCGATGGCGTTTTCCCGGATCTTATCCATCGAATTTCAAAGTATTAGATAAGCTTGTTTTTAAAGTAGCACAATTATAATAATTTAATGAGCTCTGAAAATATTATAATTGTGGATAATTACTTAGATTAAATATTTTAGTTGTTTTAAGATATTAAGATGTTTAATTTTACGTTGAAAACTCTTATTTAAATTAATTGGTTTTATCATCTTCGATTAATTAACGGTACTTTATCATTTTATATAATGATGAGGAAATATTATTTTATAAATTTTAGTTTATAAAATAATATTCTACCTTAATTCATCGTGGTGTTTTATTTAAAGTGTTTTATTTAAAATAAAACATTTACGCGTTTTTAATCAGTGTTTTAATTCACCGTTGAATTATTTGAGGATCCCAAAACGTAGGATTGAAGTTTATTACCTAGGCTCCTACCCTTTTTCCTTCATTTTTCCTTTTTTCTTTTTTTTTCTTCTCTTTCCTCTCCTTCTCTCCATGGTCGACTTACACCCTTCCACCATAGCTGATCGGTTCTAGCTTCCTACCGGCGCCACCTCCGGCCGCCGTGCCTCACCTCCACCTCCGGCATGTCCCTCCCTCACCGGCGAACACATCTGCACCGGAGGTGTGCAACGCCGGCCACCAATTCTCTCTCTCTTCCCGTGCTCTTCCTTCTTGTCTCATTACCGTCGCCGCCCCTTTGACCGCCCGTTTCTCCGCCGTCCGGTGGAGGTGTCGTACACCACCCCCGCCATTCTCTTCCCCTTTCACCATAGTTCATACACACCAATTTTCAGAGCCATCGGACCAGCCGTTAGTCGCCGAGAGCCCCCGGAAGTTGCTGCCCCTGCCCTGTTTTCTCCCCTGTTGCCGATTTCTTTCTCCGCCCAGAACCGCCGCTCGCCGGCGGCGTGGACTACACCACCCACCCAGATTTCTTCCCCTCTCACCGGTGAACATCCCCTCCAAGTTTCACCTCCATCCGAGCCACGGTTAGCCGCCACTCTCGCCTCCAAACAAATGGGTTTTTAAGGCTTTTCACCATTTTGGACCACCATACACGGCCAAATCAGCCACCAAGCACCACCATTGGATTCACCACATCAAGGGCTTCCTCCCCATGTCTTTCTTTTTCCCAAACTCTCACTTTTTCTCATATGGGTTTCTCAAAACACCCGTTCGGTTGCACCACCGTGCGCCGCCGTACACGGCCACCCGTGGTGTTTCACCACCACCATCTTGTTCCTCTCATCCTCATGAACCTCTCCAAGAAATTTCATGGCCAACGGAGCTTCGTAGAGCTCACACTCTCCCGCACTCTCCAAGGCCAAAAATGGTTTCAAACGGCCGATCTGCCGCCGTTAGCCACCGTCCGACCACCACCTCGCCACCACAGCTCCACCACATGTTCCTCTACCTTTCCCTAGCTTTCCATGAAGTTCTATGGCTTTTCGCTACCTCGCGTCTCCTCCGCTCACCGTTCGGAGTTACTGTTCACGGCGTGATGCCGCCGTGCTCCGCCACCTTTGACCATCACAAGGCGACCGTGAGTCTTCCAAGACCACGCCTAGCCTTTCTCAAGCCCAAACTACCACTTTATGTGGTGGACAGACACCGTACCGCCACGTATGCTCCTCCGACGCATGTTCGTGACGAGCAGCGAGCGACGCACGGGTTATCCCGTCGATGGTATAACCCTCTATCTTTAGTTATTTATGTTTAACATAGTTGATTTGGTTGGCTGTAGACTGTGTAGTTAGTGTTTGTGGAGTTCGCTGCGTAGTTGTGAAACGAAGTGTGGTTGTGAAGTGTTAGGCTTGATTTTGTAGTTTTGTGGACTGTGCTGTGAAGTATAGGCGTGAGATGGATGCCGTAGATGTGATACGGCGGGTTGTGTGAAGAGAATACGCGTGTAGCGTATTCTGTGTAATGCAGCGACGCGCCGCGCGACGTGCGCTGTAGTGATGTGGGTCGTAGAAGGAAGGGAGTACGCATGTAGTGTACTCCGTGTGGTATGGCGATGCATCGTGTGATGTGCATCGTGTTGATGAGTGTTGTAGCGAAGGAAGTACGCGTAGCGCGTACTCCGTGTCGCGTAGCGATGCACCGTGAGACGTGTATCGCAGTGATGGGTTTTGTAGTGTGAATGGAAGAGAGTTCACGTGAGTGTACTCTGTACTAAGTCGTGATACACCGGATGGCGTGTCACGAAGGGTTGGATGGCGTAGCAGAGAAGTGTGGAGCGTATGGTGTAATGTTGGGAAACTGTATGACAGTGTCCCGAAGCAGTGATGATATGGATTATAGTCCGGGATGACTGGTGTCATCTTGTGGTTGACTATGGCTAAGAGTATATGGATTGAGAAATGAGTTGTTTGTTTGGTTGTTATTGATAATTTTAATGAACTTGTTTTAGTGCAAAGGCTTTCTGAAGTCAATTTATCTCTTCCGAGTATAGTGAAACCTCAAGTTGGCCGTGGTGTTGCAAGTGCTTACAATATGGCAATTGAGTTCAGAAGTGAAAATCTTAAGGACTTGAGTGTTCCTCTTCCAGCTGTTGTGCAGTTCCTCGTGTCTCGCGCTCTATTCTCATAGAACGCGACGATCGAGGTAAGTTAGCCTCTAACTTACTATCAGTTTATTGTGTATGTGTGATGGGTAAGAGAACTACAATTTATGTATGTATGTTATCGTATATGCCATGTCATGCTATGTCATTACATGTTTATCTGCTACGTATGATTTAATCTCTCATGAATAATTATCTGTTACATAATCTTTTCTGTCATACAATGATGTATGTTATAAGTATGCCATGTTAAGTATGCCATGAAATGTTATGATTAAATCATATTGTGCCATTTACAAGTATACGCCATGTTAGAAAAGTATATGATATTAATTAATATCTCATGCATTAAGAAAGATAAGACATGTTATGTTACGTATAATACGTGGGGCCACAACAACTGTGGAGTACGTATTATATTTTATGTTACGTGAATACGTGGGGCCACAACAACTGTGGAGTACGTATTATATTTAATGTTACGTATATACGTGGGGCCACAACAACTGTGGAGTACGTATTATATTTTTATGTTACGTGTATACGTGGGGCCACAACAACTGTGGAGTACGTATTATTTTTTATGTTACGTGTATACGTGGGGCCACAACAACTGTGGAGTACGTATTATATTTTATGTTACGTGTATACGTGGGGCCACAACAACTGTGGAGTACGTATTATATTTTATGTTACGTGTATACGTGGGGCCACAACAACTGTGGAGTACGTATTATATTTTATGTTACGTGTATACGTGGGGCCACAACAACTGTGGAGTACGTATTATATTTTATGTTACGTGTATACGTGGGGCCACAACAACTGTGGAGTACGTATTATATTTTATGTTACGTGTATACGTGGGGCCACAACAACTGTGGAGTACGTATTATATTTTATGTTACGTGTATACGTGGGGCCACAACAACTGTGGAGTACGTATTATATTTTATGTTACGTGTATACGTGGGGCCACAACAACTGTGGAGTACGTATTATATTTTATGTTACGTGTATACGTGGGGCCACAACAACTGTGGAGTACGTATTATATTTTATGTTACGTGTATTCATGGGGCCACAACAACTGTGGAGCATGAAGTATGGGGCCACAACAACTGTGGAGCATACACTACGTGAGACACAGCAATTGTGACACGTAGAATACGTGGGGCCACAACAACTGTGGAGTACGTATTAAGTCAAGTTTCAGATCAAGTGCATGATAAGTCAAGTTTCAGATCAAGTTCATGTTTTGTTATGTACACGTACATGTTATGTTCATGATCAAGTTATGTTCCAAGTTCATGTTCACATCATGTTAAGTTCACGTTTACAGTATGTCTCAAGTTCACGTTTATGTCATGATATGTTCAAGTTTATGTTATTTTCAAGTTCATATTTATGTTATGCATGTTTACGTTCATGCTACATTTCAAGTCCATGTTATGTTTTAAACTCAAGTTCATGTCATGTTAAGTCAAGTTCAGTTCACGTTTAAGTTCTGGTTATGTCATGTTATATGTCAAGTTATGCTATGCTTATGTACGACTTTACTTATGCATTTATGCTTTTACTGCCATGCATGCATCTTTAACCTGTGTGTGAGTTTTATGTTAACTTACTGAGATTTGTAATCAAATCTCACTGTGGTAGTCCCAACTACCATTCCCCCCGAATGGTAGATCTTGTTACAGGACCCAAAGAAGAATTGGAATCTGACCATCTGAATACGGTCATCTAGGCTACGGTGCGATGTTGATGATGGTATAGTATTTAACTTAGGTTAATGCTTGTACTTTTGGAGTTGTATCTCAAGTATTCTTTTGATCACAACCATTTTGGACTAGTGTAGTGATCACGGCTTTTTAGTATGTTTTTATGTATGAAATATGTTTCAAGTATTTGGGATATTTTTAGTTTGGTGCATAGTATTGCTAAAGAAAAAAAAAAAATATCCGCTGCGAATATTGCATAATGCTAGATGCATGTTAGGAACATTGCATCTTATATGTCATGAACGGGGGCAGGTAACCTTGTGTTGCATGTCTCGACGCTTCAAATGTCCGTTCAATCCCAAGCGGAATTTGGGGGCGTCACAAATGGTGTCTCCATTGATCTAGGGAGTCTTCTGTGTCGGGTCATTATTGAGGCTTTTCAGTCCTCCAAAAAATGGACTGGTTTGCCGTTTGCTTGTCTTATCACCCGATTAGCCCTCTCCCAGTCTGTTGCTTTACTTCCACAAGAGCCTAGAATGGCACTTAAGGCTCCTATTGGTCGTAGGACAGTGCAACTTAGTCGTGCTCACACCATGCCCCACCCTCTCCTTGTTGAGCATCCTCTCACTCCCTTCTCTCAGCCTTTGAGCTCTCGACCATCCAGCTCTCAACCTTCGACCTCTCGGCCATCCAGTTCTCAACCGTCTAGCTCGGCACCATCCCGTTCGGCACCCGGTTTGACCGAGCCCAGCCTTCAACAGGTTCTTAAGTACCTATCTCGCCTTGATGCCCGGTTTGATACTCTAGATGCTACAGTTCATAGCCTAGATGTTAAAGTTGATAACCTGCAGCAGCTTGTGACCCAATGCTTCAACGACATCGAAGAGCAACTTAATGAGGATGATGAGGATGGTGGCAGTCCTGCAGATGGTGATGATTGAGACCCTTTGCTAGTTCTGACAAAAAGGGGGAGTAGTACAGTACTGATTAAGGGGGAGATTGGGGGAGCTTAGCACTAACTCAGGGGGAGTGTTAGTTGTTAGTAACAATTTTTTTTTGGAACAACATCTTTTGGTTTTATCTTTTGGTTTTATATCTCATGTTAACTGCTGCTATGTGACTAATTGTTATTGAACTCAATTTCTGATTAATTGCTTAATGGAATATTTCTTTTCAAATGAGTTTCCACTCCGTGATCAAAATCTTATGTTGATTATTGATGTTATTTTATTCATTTATTAACTGCTTATTTGACTGATTTTTAAAAAGACCTTAAAAATTGGATTACACCTATTCAGCCCCCCTCTAGGTGTAGTGTTGTGTAGAACTACTGCTTTTTCAAACAATAGTCACAAAAACATCAAATTTCAAGTATGTAATGTATCAAAGTGCATATTACACTCACAAAATTATCTACCTCCAATACAAACTATACCATTACATAAATTTTTTCAAGTACTAATATTCAATTCTCACCCATAGCTGCCCACATTGATAGTGCAATATTATCTCGTATTGTACCCATTGTTTAGGCTGATGCACTTGTCATGTCTGCTTGGTGAGATGATGATGCAACCTCATCTGGGCCAGTTGATTGGTTAAGACGGATCCGCATGCTATGTGCGTTCGCAAACAACTAGTCATCTGGTGTTGTAATTCTAATAAAATTATGTAGCGCACAACATGCGTTTATGATCTTCCCTTGCCTCCCAACCGAGCAAGAAGGCATTAAACTTAGAATTCTAAAGCGTTCTTTCATCACACCAAAGGTGCGCTCAATAACATTCCGCAATGAGGAATGACGAAAATTAAAATAATCTCGATAGCCAGTGAATGTACGCTGATTATGCCGGTCGCTTATATGATATCGTTTTCTTGGATATGGTGGCATATATCCAAGAGAAAGTGCAAATGCCGAATCCACAAGATAATAGCGACCTGTACACATTTGTGCGGTATTCAACAGTGTAAAGTTGAAAATACTATAAACACTATTCAAGGAATTCGAAAAAAATAATCCCCAAGTCTAAAGTAAAAAATATTTTACTAGTTAGAAGTTTACCGGGTGGCGGAGTTGGGAAATGGATGTTTGACTGAGTCATCGCACTAATTAATACACGTGCATCATGAGTTGTACCCTCCTATCCTGTGTACACAAATGTGAACTTTATGTCGAAGTCACATGCACATAATACATTTTGTGCAACTCGTTCTTTTCGGTTTCTGTATGCCTCAAGTACCTCAGTCGGTACAATCGCATCGATCATCATTCCATCTATCGCCCCAATGCATCCCTGTAACATCACAAACAAAAAAAATCAATCAAATGCCAGGCTTATTTTTTCCCTTTTCTTTTTATTTTTTATTTCCACTTACAATTCAATCACACGAAAGTGCAGAGGGAAAAAAATATGTTGCTTACCTCAAACCATGGTATATTCCAAGGATTGCCCGCAATATAGGGATGAGGTTCATCTGTGTGCATTGGCCTAATAATATGCCTCCCAAGCTCACATAGCGCATTCATGACTGTACGCACATGACGATTAATGGTTTCACTGCTATGTTGAAACCTGTCCGCAACCATACGTTGCCCTTGTGCATGTCCCACCAAAATATAAAAGATGGCTATTGCTTCCTCTACACTGACCTCACGTCTGGAATCCATTAAAAATCCTTCTCCACGCAAGGTCGAGCATAATGCCCAAAATGTATCCACCTCTAATCGAAACAGCTCTTTACAATTTCTGGGGTGGCCATTTAGTATTTCATAAATATATTGATGGCCACGTAAACCAATATTGTGTTGGGGCATTCTAAGATTAATGCCCATTTCATCACACATAATTCGAATAAGCACGACGATCGAATACGCCTCATGCTCGAAGTCAGAACCACTAAAACTCGACCCTAACTCAGAGTTTACCTCTCCTTCATTGTGATCATCATCATTTGACGAACTATCCGCTGAGCGATTATCACTATTCATTGTCGAAGTGCATCTTTACTGTAGTGTAAAATATGTTATCAATTGCTAGATAAAATTAAAGTTAATGTAATGGTGGAATGAGCTAATGAATTAAAACTTATAAAGTAGCAATAAAAACTGGCATTACTATTTTCTTCTATCTTTTCTAGAAGATGATAAGAATTGATGAATTTTACAATATGATAAGAATGTAAAATACAATGTTCGCTCGAACGGCGTGTCAAGCGTGCGTTGAACGTTCGACTCTACCTAACTTCGCTCAAGCGGCGTGTCGAGCTGTAGTCGAGCGTTTGACTCTGCCTGACTTCGCTCGAGCGGCGAGTCGAGTTGTAGTCGAGCATTCGACTCTGCCTGACTTCGCTCAAGCGTGTAGAGCGAGAGTCGAACGTTCGACTCTGCCTGACCTCGCTCGAGCGACGTGTCAAGCTGTCGTCGAGCGTTCAACTCTGCCTTACGTCACTCGAGCGGCATATGCCTCCGCTCGAGCGACTGTGGATCAGACTCCACATTACCCAACATGGTCAGACATGCATGGAACACAGATCTTTTGCATTCCACATAACAAACTCTCATTCCATATTCAAACACATTTCTACAATGCACAATCCACATTTCACATAACAATTCAATGATGCCCAGAATCATGCTTCAATTCCCAAAATAGCAAGCTGTAATTCCATATTGCAAGATTTGACACATAATCTTGCTTCAATTCCATATTCAAACATTCCACATATGCATGAAATTACCCCACAAGCAGTTCTGTTTGTAAGTAGTAAACTAATGGCAACTAAAAATTTTCATCACACATTAACATTAACAAAATAGTTTGGCATAAACATTCCACAAAGCATAGTTACTAACAGAAAATTAACCATTAAGTTTCTGCATCACTCCATAGTTACTGACAGCAAATTAAAACAAAGAAATAACAAGTCCATATCATAAATAAATTAAATTATGCATGGCCACCCGCCAAAGCATCCTCAAAGGCTCACGGCCCAAAGTCTCCTGTTTATAAGTTCCAACGCAAGGAAGCCATTTTGATGCTTGGTTTCCTTCAATGCGTTGTAAGCACGGAGGAAATTTTCTGGCAGCAGTGGAGGTTCAATCTGTTGCAGTAACTTTACACATTGAGTGTGCTGATCAAAATGAGCATCACTCTTGGAACTATGTGTGCTTTTACTGCCCTTCGAACCTAAAGCCTCATCCCCTTCCTCATAGCGCTTCCGTCTTGCTATGGAAGTCCGAGCTAGTTCGGACAGGCAGTTCGACATCTCTTGTTGTAACCCAAGGGTGGCCCCTCTCCTTCGACGATGTGGATTTTGGCCCGAAGACACGGATGATGGCCCGCATCCAAACAAGCCGTTCGTCTCAGGACTGTCCATCAACACACCATCTTGATTGCCCACATTCATGCGACAGCGCACATTGGTGCGACCGCGCATATCTTCATCACACTGGACCTCCTCCTCGGCAGTTGAGGGTGGTTGAGTTGATGCATGCGCATGTGCCCCAGTGGCTACAAAGGCCCCGAAAATAGTGCATAGCTCCTCGTACTTAGGGCAGCCAACATGGCGAAAGTTCTCCATTGTGATTTTGCCTAACACAAATGTAATATGCATTATTAATATTCTAATTGGATAACTATAAGTCAACCCAATTTGACATACTATATTTCGTAATTGTTCAAATACTAGGGTTAAGTGCTTACCCTAATAGCATGGGACCAATGCTCATCACTAGCAATGATCGTTCCGGTCTCTAGATCCCAACCCATGCCAGTTTGGCTGATTAGGTCGGAGAAAAGGTGTTGCTTGCCTTTGAGCCTATGTATTTTGCCTTTAATTTGACTAGCATCATATTTGCTTCTGCCTATCGCTGTCAGGCATTGAGCATAAATAGCATGGTCGCGGGAGGTGATTCTACCTACCTTTATTGCACCAATAAGGGCGTCCGCATACAACAGATCAATCAGCTTTTCCTCCATCTCATCAGACCAAAGCTCACGATCAATGTGTGTATTTTCTAGATCATCCATGTGAAGTAGCTAAAGCCAATAGTAACAATATACATATATACGTAAGATGATTAAGAAATTCCTTTTTGAGTATGGAAATAATGCTGTTGGTTAACTAACGACCTTGTTGGTTGCCATTAATCAACCTAATGTAAATAATCTAGCAATATATTACATAAGTGTAGGTAGGTAGTTGGGTAAAATAATCCAACAGTATATAGCATAAGTGTAGGAAGGCAGTTTTGGATCTATATATATCATAAGTGACCCAATATTGCCATTATGCATACAAGTTAACTCTTCTTAAAAATCCAGCAACAAATTATTCCCCGAGAATGATAAAAAAGCAAGCAAGAAAAAGATAGCTAATGCAAGGTCAAATATAATAAGTTGTAAAATCCATCGCATCAATCCAAGATCATCACATTTGCCATTAACACACAAAATTATAGCAAGAAATCGAGCAAGTGAAAATGAGCAATTTCAACTCATACCTTTGGTGGGTGCCTTTCTCGGTAGGAGCGTAGTTGGTATGGCTATAATCGAAAGAAGCACAAGTTAAAAAGTTTTCTTAAATCTATACTCAAAGCTGATGGATATAGCAATTAACATAATAATAATAAATATATGTCCCAAACAAAAAATAATTGCTTGAAAGGCTGAAAATATAAATAATACACGATGGACATTAGCCTACTTTTAGCATTCATTCCGAATGGTTTTCAAGTTTATAATAATGTGCTTTGCAAAGTGATTATAAAGCCAATTAGCAATCCTTTATAAATGCCAGATCTCTATCTCAATCCCCAAGTCTTTCCAAGTTTCCAATGATAGATTGATTACTTTGATTATTAAGTATGCTAGCTAGCTGCTTGCTTGCTGAATGAGATGCTATTGATTTTCTACTCCAGATTATTAAAACAAAAAATACATAATTACTCATCCCCATATGCATGTTAAGTCAAGAGACCAGGCAGACTCATGTCTTACATTTGAAAGTCCAGCTTTTACTACTCATCCCCACTACACAGATTTCTTTATGTTTGCATGCCGCTAGCAGCTAGTTATTATTGCTATATCTACATGTCTGTGTATGTGTATATATAGATAGTCATCCATAAAGGTAAAGGCTCAGTCGCTGTAGGATGAATATCTCATGTGTTATGTTCTTCTTGAATTCCAAACCATAAACTACTCGTGGCCCACCAAAGGGGCAATTACAAGTACAGTCCATCTGGACAGAAATCAGTTTAGTCTAGAAAATTTCGCCAATATTTTTTTCCCCTCTATCCTTTTTCCAAGTAAACTGGGATTGATCTATTACATGAATAGATCTACCGCTTACAAATGTTTCTTAATAAATTGAGAGAATTTATGTTAAGGAAATATTTTTATATAGGACCAAAAGAAGATGACAGGACTCTACTTTTCTTGATGCTGGTCTCTGCCCCCACCAAGAAAGTAATCTCTCTAGCTAGCTCTACTGCTCCTCATTGCTTTTTATGTTTTTCAATAGTGTGGAACAAAAATATTGTATTTATGAATGAGCCAATATTGTAAAATATTTCCTTGTTCAACAACAAATTAGCAAAGCTGAATTTGAGACACATTCCCCTATATATATGTAATATCTTACCTGTATAAATTTCTACAACATTACACATGTCCTAGTGATAATTATATGTGGAGACTACTTTAGGCTATGGGTGTGCAAAATAAATCAAAATATGAGATTATAAAAGTATGAAATATATATCAAACAAATGGTAGTGGCATAATTACTAGGTGCACAGAAATATATTACCTTGAAGGATCGTGTCTTAGGAGCCGTGGCTGCTTCGAAAAATGTGCGCCGTTTAATGGTGGTCCTAGGGGCGCTGGTGCGACGTTTCCAGGCAGTGGAGATGGTGGGTCTGCTGAGTGGAGTCATTTTGAATTTATAGGAGGAAATTGGCATGGGGAAAGAAACGGACGGGACTGTTTTTGATAAGGGAAATCGAGAAAGGCAGATTCCCTCACAGATAACTTCGGAGGTTTGGGGAATCTATAGTACTCTACCACTGCAGCTAAAAAATTGTGCAGAGGGAATAAAATTTGTACTCACCGGGTTTGTTTCAAAAATATCCTCAGATGGTACCAATACATTTTTATTCGGCTCCAACGTCCCCGTCAACCCCCAACGTTGTCTAGGTGTATCAATGCTTGGGCTGGAAATGCTGTAGCGCAACACAGGAACGAGAGGCGACACGGGGGTGGTTTATTGCGAAATGGATGGAATTTCTCGTTGCTGGGGTGAAGGCAACAATGACGTTGCTGTGTCTTCAAACTAAGAAGAAAAAAAATAAACGGCAAATACAATGAGGATGACAATGCTTTTTCTATGTTCTTGATAACTACAGTTTACTTTTTACTGTTTTATGTTTACTTTTACTGTTTTCTATCAAGTATTAAATGTAGGGGTTGCAAATATCAGAACTTTTTTAAGATGAAATAAAGATGTAGTAAAGATGTGCAAGTGTCTGTTTGGTTATAGAAAACTTTTTTCCGTACAGTTTGGGATGAGATGTTTTCATCCCATCTCGGTAAACAAACAGGACGTAAAAGAAAAGTCTCTAGTACTGTATAAAGTGACTCAGTCTCTAGTACTGTATAAAGTGACTCTTCTTCTGTCTAATCTGGGAAAGTAGTTAACTGACAGATAAAACCAATATAGCATCGGAATAGTAGAGAGAGAGAGAGAGCGTTTGGGGGGGGGGGGGTGGTTACACATTATCCGTGGTAGGGGAAGCACTGCCATTGATTTTTTATGTGCCACGTGAGCTAGCTGGGAATCTTGGATGGATTAGTCATGTTCAAACCTACTTTCCGTTCCGTGGGACTAAGTTTGTTTTATTTGTAACATCAAATTAATGTATTGATAATAGGTGGGGGAGGGGGCCTTGGGAAATTCTTTGGATGCATTGAATTGGTGTGCATGTCATATGGTCTATTAAATTTGTATTAATTATTATGATGCTTTACGTGGGCGGTATAGGATATATAATTTGTACTGTGGCTAAGTTTATACTAGTAAATTAGGTTCGCATGTCATGCACGATACGTTTAAAATCATGAGGCGATGCTGTACTATTGACCGTAGCTTTGCGGCTCCTCTTCAATTGACTTGTCTTAAATTCAGGGTCAAGTCTTGCTTGCAACATTTTATATTCGTTCTCTCTTTTATTAGAGTGGTGCTAGGCTATCGCCACCAATGACAGCTGGCGTCTAGCTAGCACAAAATGAGATTTTTTTCATTTTAGTTCTTTTTGTTTTTATATTTTTTTAATATATTTAAATATTTTTTAAAAATAAAAATATATTAAGATATTAAAAATTACTTCTTTAATTAAAAATATAAAAATACATAAATGGTCATTTGGAACTGTACAAATGTTTTTATTACTTCCTAATTTGTTTTCAGAGATGAGATAAGTTGAATAAAATATTATTAGAATATATTATTTTTATATTAGAATTTGAAAAAGTTATATTGAGATTTGAAAAAGTTAAATTATTTATTTTATTTTGTATAGAAATTTGAAAAAGTTATAATAATTAAGATGAGATGAAACGAGAATTTTGTAAAAATGAACAAGGCTGTCTGTGGATTTCATGGTATGTTTTGATCTCGGGATTAATAAAAACTCTCCATCCGACATATATATATAATATATATATATATATATGATGAGGCATGTCACATTATTAAAGTATTAGTAAAAACTTAAAAATCATATAAACATAAAGTAAATTCTTAAATCTATTAAAAAAATAAAATTCTTAAACTAAAAAATGAAAAAAAAAAGTTCATGCGATCATCCTCCCCTTTTCTTATTATCTTTTTGTTTTAAGAATTTTTTTTTAATTTGTAAGAAATAATTTATAATTTTTTTTAAAAAAAAGGAGAAAAAAATAACGGTATAAATATTCACGAATTGATTATATGAAGATTAGAATCAAAGTATGTATCTTTTTCTATTTCAGCTAATTTTGCAGAAATTAAGAATATTGAACATGATAAGAATGCAATGCATCGAATGTAATTTTCATGCAATTAATAAATACGTTCAACATGACAAGTTTTTTTCAGTCATATTAAAATGAAGAAAACTGCGATAGACACAAAATAAATCTACAAATTTATGTAGTTTCATAAAATTCGTTAGATATACTCTATAATAAAATTAACTTTACAATCTGATGTACCACATCAAATTATATCAGTTTGTGAGTTTAGTTTTATATAATCATTTTGTGGCTAAAGTATTTTCCTAAAATGAATGATCCATATTTTTTTCTTTAAAAAAAAATTCTTTCTGAATGCAGAGTTCCGGAACAAGTAGGTAAAGGCGAAACATCCGCGATGGATATAAAACAGTGGTGCATGGGTCAGAAGAGAGGCTTTGGCAGCCACCAGACATCTTAGGTTGGGGACAGTACTACTGCTGATCATGACTAAATGACATTCTGTTAAACCTCATCACTAACTGCAGGTTGAGTGCGCCACCTTACATTACATTATAATTGGTCCCATCTCTTTCGGTAGGTGAACCGTCTATTATTATTCTTATAAGTGTCCATTTTCTCTGTATTTTCGAAGGGTTATATAATTAATTGATTCAATATATTGATAATGCAACTTTTGTGGCATGCATGCATGGGGCCGGCCGGCCGAGGTGCTTAATTGCAACTTCCAACCACACGAATTTTGCGTAGTGTTCACCCTATGTTTTGAAAATGCCAATTGCTAATCCTAGCTTGCTAACTTCATTAATGGGGAAACCTTTCCTCAAGCAAGCAATCTCAGTTGTTGAGCATCATTGACATTACTCAAATAACGTCCATTTATAAGCTTGGCCCACGAAAAATTGCGTTTCTTTTTTACAGAACAAGATCATTTGTTCAGCTAATTTATCCAAGGCTTGCTGTGCTGAAAATAACTTCTCAAGACGCAATAAGTTCTTCTTGACAAGGAAAAATCCAGATTTATATGTTTGTTTATTTACTAGACAAGAAAATTAAATTATTTCCGAGAAACCTAAGACCGAGTACATGTTTTCGATCAGAAAGCTGGGATTGATTAATGTTTGGAATTGGATATTAATGGTGACTTGATGATGGTAATCGATAAGTAAACCAATTAAACAGCCTAAAAAGAAAAGATCGATGATGAATGCATGCAATCATTTTCATTAGTATTCTAATAATTTTTTTATTTATGATGTGATGATCACGTGGTGTCTCACATCATCTTTAAGGTGTTGTTCTCTGCCACATCAAGAGGTAGGGTATCTCTGCTTGGCTGCATCACTTTCTTTCCATTTTAAAAGAGGAGGAGGATGAGTACAATTTGCTCCCGTGACGTTTTATGATCACTAGAGGCACTGTGCGATTCTTTTCTGATCTGGTGGAAGTCTGAATGTGAGATCACTTGAAACAAAATGATGGTTGACCGACATGGATTTTCTAGCACTTGCTGCATGCACCCTTCGATCTCACAGTACCGCAATACAGCCCACCACTACATGTCAAATTAAAATAGTAGCTAGTACAATGTAATGCTGTTTTGCTTTGCTAGTCTTTGAGGACTAATCAACCAGTACTTGCCAATTGAAAATTAAGAGCTAGCAGGCTTTTAGAAACCATATAATTTACACCTTTCCCTGTCCAAAACCCTAACTAGCTAGTAGCTAGTGCCAGTCACGAGAATGCATTCTCTTGTCAAAATTGTCGTGTCGGCACATGGGACACCCGGATAAAGAAAAGTCCTAGATGACAAGGGTTACATATATAACTACTACATGGTCTCATTCAAAATTGCGTCAACAAAGATGTGCTTTTCTCTGGCTACTTTATTTTATTATGATGGCCTTTACTGTTAGCTTTAAAATTAGTTCCAGCCTCGAGGGATAAGGTTATGATTGTGGTATTACCTTCTTGTGCAAACTAGCTCACTCCAAAATTGTCCTCTGCAGTGGCGGAATCACCAATTTTTTTAAAGGGATCAAATTTTTTAATATGTGACATATTGAGTTTGAAAAATCATAAAAATATAATTATATATAAATTAGATCTCGATTATTTGTAATATACACTTAGAAATAAAATTTTAAAAATACAAAGTCATAATATTTGTTTCATACATTTTACGATTATATTCTATGAAATAATATTCATCCATTATTATTTTTGTAAATAAATATTTGAAATTTATTTGCTTCATAGAAACTATCAATTGATCTTTTAAAATATCATATTTCATTCAGGTACGTAAGCTAGTTTATTAAATTTCATGTAAACTATAGATATTTTCGTGTCATATTAAGCATATGATACTATAATTGAGACTTTAAATAAGTTTTTTCTTACTCAATAAAGTCTAGAGGATAAAACCTCTCAACTATTTTTTATATATATATATCATCAATCTTAAATGTTTTTTCTAGTATTTTTACTTTGAATTCCATATTAAAAAACTTAATATTGTATAACAAAAAATTTTAAGATCTATATTAATATGTTTATAATTTTTTCTAAACTTAATTTTAATTTAATTTTGATCAGACCATACTCTAAAAAATAAATAATATATATAAATTATACAAAATTGTAAGACTATTGGAAAAATATTTATAATTATATTGAAATTTTATAAAATTTTACAGGGTATATAGAAATTATAATTTTTTTTTAGATGTTATTTTTATATTTATAAAATTATGATATATTTTGATTTTTCAAACAATTTTAGGGCATAGCCCCCCTGGCCCTAGGTAAACGTAGGTCTGCCGCTGATACTCTGAGATTCAAAAATGAAAAACCAGCGGAAGGGGTTGATTTTGCAGAATTGAAGGTTTTGGAAGGGGCACTGTAGAAAAGGGGTTTTTGAAGAGTCAAAGCATATCCAATATAGCAATGATTAGGTGCAATACATTCAGTGTGGCATGCAATGGCCTACATGCATGGCTTTCTCAGTCACCAAACTGGTTATTATTGCTTAGTATATTAACCCTTTTATCCCTTCTTTTACGCGCAGAATTCTGGCGTCTAATCAATCGTCCAATCTCAATCATGACAACGAACTTCGATTCCTTTTCGGACAAAAGAAATAACGACAAGCACGGACATTTAAAGAGTGAATTGGCTGCATTTGCACGAAAATGCAAAATTATACTGACCCCAGACGTGTCTGTCATGGATTACTTAGATATATAATGCAAATTATGTGTAACGTATGACATTGATTCAACGATATCCTAATGGGACTTGGAGTTTCAATTCCCATTGTTTTTGCTGAGATTTCTTGCCGACAAACAATCTGATTAGGTGAACTAGAATCTGTAGCTAAATTTATACTGCTGCTATTCTTGGATAAAAATACCAGTTTTCAGCCAGCTCGATCGGCTCATGGGGACCCAAAGAAAAAGAAAAAGGGTTGTGTTACAAATTGTTCAGCTGTTTATGGTCAACTGGAACTCATCTTAGATGGCTTAAATCTAACTAAACAATCTTTGAAGTTTTTAACAGAAGAATTTTATTCAATGAAGATTATAAACGCAAGGACAGACAGAGAGTACACTTCTACATGCAGTTTGTGCAGAAACAAATGATCTCTGAGCTGACCGAACTTAAGTGCTTGCAAAAGAAAATGGAGATGCAGGGGATCGAACCCTGTACCTCTCGCATGCAAAGCGAGCGCTCTACCATTTGAGCTACATCCCCAGGTCCCTAAGCTGGATCATTTTAAAAAGCTCTACTTTAATATGACCTTTTTGGGACAGCGTTAATAGCGGGCTTTCTGCGCCCAAATATGAGAGTTAGGTCATGGTTTGTGGGCTGAGGCCCGGTTTATAAAATACAGCCCGAAGGGAAAGCTAAAACGGGTGTAGGGATACTCGATAAGGTAAGCAAAGTAGCAACCTCATATCTGAGATTGATAGATTCAGAGAGTGAGGGACAATTGTGAAAGCATGGCGTCGCTGACAGTGTTATCTTCGTCGTCACCTTGGCTTTCGTGCGGAGGAGGTAGACAGGCTTGCATTCCTTCAGCTTCCCTCACATTCCTTGCGGGTTCAACAAGGAGGAGCTCGGTGTCATTGAATGCGGGGAGCAACCCCATCCCTCGTTCCGGGCTGCTTCATTGCTCCTTCATTCCCTCCTCCTCTTCCTCTTCTTTTTCGTCCTCTTTCTCTTTCCCTTCTTCCTTTTCAGGTATTTTCACCACCGCTTTTGAGTAAGTAAGTATCAAAGTTTATGCTTTATTTCATGGTATTTGGCGCGCGCTCCCCCAACCCAAAAAATGGCATTTCCGAGGATTTTAGGCGAGGTTTATTTAAATATAAAATGATAACAGCTTCATAAGATTTTAACTGCAATAATAATTCAGTTGTCTGATTCCCTTGTCCTCGCTGCTTTTAGGCATAATTGACAGCAAGAAATGTTGAAATGTGAACTTCAATGAATTATGCGCAAAATTAATGTTATTTTCCTGTACATTTTAGGTTTATCTTTGGGTTTGAATTTGAGTTCTGGTATTGGGGTCGGAAGAGAGAAAGGCCGCAGCTTAGTTGTGAGGGCTGGGAAGTACGCTCTTTGTCAGACAAAGAGAAACAGGTCGCGAAAGTCTCTGGCTCGAACTCACGGCTTCCGCAGACGGATGAGAACCACCAGTGGCAGAGCAATATTGAAGCGCCGACGTGCGAAGGGGCGGAAGGTCCTCTGCACAAAGTCCAACCCCAACAGCGGGAAGCGTGCTTAATTGTCACTCTGCATGATTCAGTGTCAGCGGATTAGTGCAATGATATGCAATGTTGTCCAGTAGTTCACAGAGGTGGACTTAGTTGGTTTCCATCTCATGTGCAATGATAACACGATTGTAATCCATCATTTGGAGGTATTTTGTCTATTGCAATTCACTTTTTCTGTCATCATCTTCTCTTTTTCTTGATATATGATTGATATTTGAGAATTTCTGTGCCCAATTTCTTAGCCTGTTAGGCCCGACCTCTCCAACCATTCGTGGTAATGATATTGTTAAATTACTGGTGGTTTTATTTCTGCTATATATCCATTCTTCCCTATAAGATAAGCCGGTATATGGTTTTTTAATTTTTGCGGTATTCCAATTGATGGATTGAATTATTAGAATGCCTCCTATATGAAAGCTGTCATTTTGCTTTCCCTTTGATACGCAATTGATTTGTTCATGAATTGTAGTAGTTAAGACAAACTCGTGCTAGAACAAACTGTTACAATGTCAGGCATTAGACTTCAATGCAATCAACATATTTGATGCAGCAAAAGAGGCACACTTATGGATGAAAATACATAAGACGCATGTACTAGGCAGTAGTGCCACTAAGTCGTTTGGTGATATTACCTTCTTCTATCAATTTCCATGTAGCTATTTTCTAAAAATGTTTAATGGTGAGGGCTTAGGGTGTAGCTTTGCTCCATTATGATAGGCTGCAATTTTGCTTTAACACTCGAGACAAATAAAACACCATACAGAAAATAATGCAAAGAAAAGAAGAGCAAGAAGAAGAAAGAAAGAAAGAGAGGCTTCCAGAATGTGCGAGGATTATTGTACAATTAGTTTCGTTGTTATCTAGATACATACTTGCATAGACATATTTGATTACATTTACTGGATACATGAATAGACTTGCGCATTGGATTTCAGGTTATTTCTCAAGAACTGTACTGTTCTTCTTTGCCACAAATTCTCTCTTGAATCTAATTAGACTAGGTTTGTGACTATGCTGGAAAAGATAGCAGCTTCAACATTTGGAAAAGAAGAAAACAAAGCAAATGTTATTGATGCCCCTAAAATGTTTTGTTCATTAGGTTGTTTGGAATCTCACTCGTCTCATTCCCATCTCAAGTTGGGCAATCTTGTCAACAGTACTTAGGGCTCATTTGAGGAGTGAAGTGAGATGAGATGAGAATTTTGTAAGCAGTAGTAAGATAGTTTGCGAATAGTAGTGAGTAGTTTGAGTTGAGTATTTTTTGGATTTTGTGAAATGAGAGAGAAAAAGTTAAATAAAAAATATTAAAAAATTAAAATATTATTATAATATAGTTTTATAATATTATTTTTAGTTGGAGATTTGAAAAAATTGAATTGTTTTTTATTTTTTGTTTCAAAGTTTGGAAAAGTTGTAAAGATTAGTTTGAAAATTCTGTATTTGAATTATGTTTGGGAAGGAGATGGGATAAGATGAGAATTTCGGGATGAGATCTATATCCAAACATGCCTCGAGTGTAGCCGCACGGCTACTGTACAGTGCCAAATTCTGTGGATTTTGTCGGATTTCATAACGTTACTTCATACTAGTTATTGTTGGAAATGTAGACTTCGTTACTGCGTGCAGATTTTGAGATACAAACTGCAATACTGGCATTTCCACAGCCAGAACATTTAAAACACATGGGAAAACTGAGAACAATGCATATAAATTTATAATAGGTGATTGAATCTGTCAACCTTTGGGCTGCCTAAGCAACTGGATAGGAAGCTTCCGACCTTGGGGATAGGTATCTCTTTGAATCCTCATGTAGCCACTCTCACCCCCATTAATTCTTGAGTAACCAGTACTTAGTACCGTCTTCATCTGTTGTTCCATACCCAATTGGAGTAACATCATGGTTTGTTTTCGTGTCACATTCTCAAGAGTATTTTTTTTTTTTTTTGTTTTGATAAGTTCTCAAGAGTACTTAGCCGCCAATCTACTACACAGATCTGCCCGTGTCCGGCACCATCAATGGAAACTGAGACTGGTTGGGTGGTCACAACCATCAGTAACTCCACCTCGTTGTTGGAAGGTACATATCCAAATTCACTAATCGAAGTTGCTAAAGTGGACGCCTTTCTTCATGTCACAAATTTCCTCCATAGTCTCGTATGTGTAATTTGTTTCAGTGGTGAATCCTTGGTTTTGTATTATATATTCATAGGCCCTATCCATGCCCCCACTATTGCAGCCATGATTGTGCTCCGTGTCACTATTCAGTAGTTATTGCTCAGACAGGGAGATCAATTTGCCTGTTGTGATATGGGCGATCCCCTCTACAATAGCCATGGCTGAAAATGCCAAGCAATGTCCTGAATAGAAGTTAATCATGTTAGAACTTAGAACAACAGTAAGTACCAGCAAACTTGAACTTTCTATTTTTCACATAATTTGATCATTTTATTACATTGGCCTCGGCCTTTAATGGGGGTGACAGATCCTCTCTCTCTCTCTCTCTCTCTCTCTCTCTCTCTAGTCCGTACTTGTGGGAATGTCGGGCAGGTTTTCATGCCTAAACGTTATTGTGGGTGACCTTGACTTGGTTGACATGTTGTATTCCCGTACGAGAGGCAAGGAATTCTTCATGTGCTAGGTCTTCAAATTTGTTGACACAACTTATATGTGTGATTCCCTTGATTGTTGACTCTGTTTACTTCTCTGCGTTGTCCTTACAAGTGCGTCCATTCAGAGCCACCCATTGCTCGTGCTATCGGCGGCAATAGAAACTTCAGAGAATGTAGGACATGGCGTGAGATGTCCAAGTCCCCAAAATCACCAACATGACAATGGGAATTTTTTTGGGAGTGTTAAGTTCATTGTTTACAAATAGAAGATGGTTCTTTCACATAAATGTCCATTTAAAACATAGTTATATAGAAGGTTGTAAAAAGAGTTTGTATGTCCATAATTTTTATTTTTCCCCTATAAATTCACAATTGGCTGACAACTTTTCTACAATTTATTAATAAAATATTAATTCTTTTTAGTTTTTCTGAATTTTTTTTATTAATTTTCCTGTGTTTAAGTTTTGAAAAAAATTATTATTTTATTCTATAATAGTAAAATAGTTGTAATGTGGTTGTCATTGTATCATTGCTCTTGTTGGCACATTTCGCTCAATTTGTGCTTTGCAAGGGCACAAAAAATGGTGCTCTAATTGCACAAGTTCTTTGTAGTCATTTTCAATCATTTAACATAATTAAAAGACAAGAACGAAGAAAAATAAAGAAAAGAGCAAGCATGCAATTTCATTTCTAAATTTCGCAAGTGTTTTCGTACAACCCGATAACTATGAAAGGATTTGCGTTGTCTAAAACTAGTAAGACGTCACACTTCTAAAGAATTGGAGAAATAGCTAACACCACAGGAAAATGTTACAATAAGACTCATTCACCACTGACTATAATTCAAGCTTTGGGATAGGAAGCCTCCATGGCTATGCCGCATAGACCTTCCCTATCATCAATACCCCTCTCCATCCTTATGTATCCATCTTCACCCCAATCAGAGCCCCATGAATTCTTTACTAACCAATATTTAGTCCCATCTCTTGCAGTTCCATAACCAACTGCAGTAACACCATGGTCTAGTTCTGTTCCGCATTCTCCTTTGAAGACTCCGCTCGAGTAAAATTGGATATCAAAACTGCTAGCGTCAATGGCAACAGAAACTGGTTGGTTGGCCACTGCCTTGAGCAATGCCTTCTCGTTGTTGGCAGGGACATTTTCATACCCTGTGATCTTGGCTGCATGGGATGCTATTTTGTGCTTTTTGCAAATTCCATCCTCTCCCTTGTAGGGATATTTTACTTCAGTTGTAAGGCCTCTGTTATGGATGATAAATTTGAAGGCATCATTCATTAGACCACCTTCACAAGCTTCGTTATCACCTTTAGTGTCACAATCAACTAGTTCTTGCTCTGAAAGAGAGACTGACTTTCCGGTTTTGATGTAGGTGATCCCCTCCATGGCTGCAACAGCAGAAAATGCCCAGCAACATCCTAGAATCATGTTATAGCACAGGAAACTAGTTACATGATTTATACATTATGCATACAATAAATGAAGACAAAGTATATTTCCCTTACCACATGTTCCTTGGTCCTTTACAGGGGTAACAGCTCCTTTCCTTCTCCAATCAATTCTAGATGGCACAATAGTCACATTGTTATACCTAAATGGTGACCCTTGAGATGATCTAGGCCGATTGGAGAGCCTTTTATATCCGTTGTAAGAAGCTTGGAATTCTTCATTACTTTGATCAGCAAATTGATTGACACTCAACTTATAAGGCCGATTCCCATCACTGTTGAAAGACTCGATTAACTCTACATTGTGCTTGAAAAGCTTGAAGCGCATTTTTTTCTCTGCATTGTCCGTATAAGTACGTCCATGGTGAGCCATCCATCTCTCATGCCTCTCCAACATGGATACTTCTTCATGCAACGTGCGGCAAGTGGCTTGGTAAGCCCATATCCCAAGCAATGCCACAAAGATGAATGCCCTTCCACTTCCAGTGTTCGAATTCATTCTTTTCTTACCTAAATATGAGAGTGTGTGTTTACTGATAAAAAAAAATGACAATGCGTGTTGATAACAAGAATACGATTTTATAAGCCGAAAAGTGATAAATAAGTAGGCACACTCACAATGGTTGAGAAGAATTGGTATATATAGAAGACTCCTCATAGTTTATGCTCTTTTGATGTGTCGGGAGAAGACACTTACCGAGTATACCGACCGTAAAGGTTGTATTGACTTGGACATGCACCAAGTGTAGCTCTTGAGCTCCGTATTTTAAGTCTATATATTTTGTTACGATTGTATTAATTTATATTGTTTGGAACTAACTCACGATCAGACAGACTGATTGGGATGCTTATTTAGATTCTGGCTGTGAGGTGGTGAGCAACCCACGTATCTTTTTCCTCCTATGAACGCTTGATTGAAAGGGATCTCATAGTCCGTAAAAAGTTGCAATGATACTTAGGTCTGTTTCAGTAATCTTTGACATTGTCTGAAGAGAGATTAGTGACAGTTTGGGGCCAAGCAGAAGAGGGAAATAGTGACTAGATTGAAGCCTGCTACGTGGTAAAATGTGTTCCCTAGTCTTAGGCTGCATTGTTACCGACACACAAGAAACTCGGTGATGTTGGTTCTTTGCCAAATCTACACGAGTCATTGACAAATATTTCTGTCGATCACGCAAGAACTGGATCATTGAAGAATGTTCATATTATTTTCTCACCACGAAAAAAAAAAAATTGTTAACGTTACTTAAGGGGAGCCACTCATAGTGTTAGATACTAATATTCCTTGTATAATTAAGAAATTATTGTACATGAGTCATCCTAGAAGCACTAAATCTTAAAAAACAGAGGACTGTTTTCTACAAGGAAAAATTTTTAGTAGACCCTTGATTTATATTTTCGTAAATATGTATTCTAATTTTGAAAATAAAGAAATTTAAGAGGACTCTTAAATGGTTAAAAAAAGAGAGGATGCAAGCCTTATCTATGAGACCACCCTCACAAACTTGACCATCACCATTGCAGCGGCACAATCAAAATTGAGGCCTAAAGCTAAAATTTTAAAAGATTTATTCTTATTTATTTTGTTATAATAATGCAATAAACTATTATGTTGAACATAAATACTACAAAATTTGAGGAGTGAGGCCGTGATCTGGGAATGAAGAATCTGTGAGTCTGGAGTCTTGTGGCGCAGGAATACTAATTCCGATCTAGGGTTTTCAGTTTTGTTTTATGTTTTTACTTTTTAGATAGAATCGGGGGTTGAACAATGAAGAATGGACCTTTTTGTTTTTGACCGAATGCCTAATTAGTAAATTCCAATTGAAAATTTGAAATGGCAGAAAATAGAAATGCTTTTCTGAATTAAATGAGAAAAGGGACAAGCCAGGGATCAAAAAAAAAAAAAACAAAAAAAACAAAAAAAAACAAAAATTACATTTGTGTACTGGAAAAGGCTGCCTATTACCGGGGTCCTTACAAAAGAAGTAGGCGCCTTTCAAAGTGTAATAGCGTGAAAGCCGCCGCTACAATGGTTTTGAATTAGAGTAAGACCATGTAGTTTTCTCAGATTCATTGTTGTGATTGAAACTGTTAATGTCTCTTGGTAGTCGATCTTGGAATTCTAACCCCATTTCCATGCACTTAAAAGAAAGCAAGCTTTGTTACATGTAATTCCCTTGGTTGATTAACTAAATTGTGTATAAATCTCTCAGTTGATACAAAATTCAGATTAATCTATTTCCAGTGTTCTTAAACTCAACAAATCTATTTCATGGCATGTGATTCTCAGATTTCTCAAGTTGGTAATTTCACCTTTGCATGAATTCATTCGCTTTATTTGCTAGAGTCTAGCAAAAAGCTAGTTGTGGGGTGTGATAAAGGGTTAGAATTGCATGATTAAGTTGTTTAAATGAGTGATTTATTTTATCAAATAAGGATTGAACACTTAATTATGCATCAAATTCTAATATTGAATGTCAAATTAATTGATCTCAATATTTTATACACATAAAGTTCTATATTTGCCTTTGAAAGAAATACATTTTTAATCATATGCAGGAAATCCATTGAAACCCATGCATGCATCACTCACGGATGGAATGTGGACAGCACACATGCAAGAATTTGCAACTCACGGATGGCAGAAAATAGAAATGCTTTGAAAGGGTTAGAATTGCATGATTAAGTTGTTTAAATGAGTGATTTATTTTATCAAATAAGGATTGAACACTTAATTATGCATCAAATTCTAATATTGAATGTCAAATTAATTGATGTCAATATTTTATACACATAAAGTTCTATATTTTCCTTTGAAATAAATACATTTTTAATGCATATGCAGGAAATCCATTGAAACCCATGCATGCATCACTCACGGATGGAATGTGGACAGCACACATGCAAGAATTTGCAACTCACGGATGGCAAGCAAACCACTCACACTCACGACAGCAACAAAGCACAAAAGAAATGAAAGCAACATTCAGCAGCAACTCGGCACACTTGCAGAAAAGTTGATGCAGCACAGCACATGCAAGTCTCACGAAATCACAACAGAAACTCAATGCAGAAAGTGGACACATGCACATGCAGAAAGTTCCAAAGCACATGTAGAAAATGAAGAAGCACACAAGCAAAGCAGCTCAAGAACCACTCATACACGGCAAAACAGCAGCAGAAAAACAGAAATGCAGAGGATAGAAGGCACATGCAGAAAAGCAAGGAAAAACATGCAGCACGGATGCAGGAAAAAATAAAAGAAACTAAACCACATGCAGGAAGCAAGTGGGCAGCTCACATAAAGCAGCAGAAAATGAATTAGAAACTCACGGTTGGCACATGGACAACACATGCAGAAAGTGGAACTCGGAAGGACAGCAAAACAGCAAGAACACTCAATGCAGAAATCAAAATGAAACTTACGGTACATGCAGGAATGAAACCCACGGACAGCAATACACATGCAGAAAATGGAGAATACAGCAGACAAATAAATGCTGGAACCCAAGCACTTCGATGCAGAAAATGGAACCCACGGCTGGAAGTGAACATGCAGCAGCATACACGACAAGAGGCACATACAGAAACAGCACCACATGCAGAAAGTTAAGAAACACTTGCAACCACTCACTCACGGCTGGAACACATGCAGCACATGCAGAAAAAAAAAAAAGAATGAAGAAGCAGCAGCAGAAAACAGCAGCTCACGGCTGGAACACATGCATCACACGGATAGAAACAGACCATGCACATGCAGGAAAAAAATAAAGCAGAAACAAAAGCTGGAGAACGTGGCAAACCGAATGAAAAGGGCAGGCTGTTATTCTTTTTCTGCCTTTAGTCTTGCTGTAGTTGTTCAGCTGGGGGGCAGTGTGACGCCCCCAAATTCCACTTGGGATTGAACGGACATTTGAAGCGTCGAGACATGCAACACAAGGTTACCTGCCCCCGTTCATGACAGATAAGATGCAATGTTCCTAACATGCATCTAGCATTANGTATTATACGTATAAAACATAAGCATTAAACGTATTAATTATAAGTATAAAACATAAGTATTATACATATAAAATGTATTAAACATAAGTATTATGCACGTATTATACGTATAAAATCTATTAAACATGATAAGTATTATACGTATTAAACATTAGAATAAAACATAAAAAGAAATAAAAACATCTAGAAATATTATTTTTGATTAACTAATATAAAAATTAATTAATCTTATAAGTTTATATGAGAGAAAACTTTGTCAGAGTTTAAGAAAAAACTAAATGAAGATTAAAAAAGCACTTAAAATGGTTAGTATATAATTAAGAAAAATTAAAATTCTGTAGTATTTATGTTCAACATAATAGTTTATTGCATTATTATAACAAAATAAATAAGAATAAATCTTTTAAAATTTTAGCTTTAGGCCTCAATTTTGATTGTGCCGCTGCAATGGTGATGGTCAAGTTTGTGAGGGTGGTCTCATAGATAAGGCTTGCATCCTCTCTTTTTTTAACCATTTAAGAGTCCTCTTAAATTTCTTTATTTTCAAAATTAGAATACATATTTACGAAAATATAAATCAAGGGTCTACTAAAAATTTTTCTGAGGCCTAAAGCTAAAATTTTAAAAGATTTATTCTTATTTATTTTGTTATAATAATGCAATAAACTATTATGTTGAACATAAATACTACAGAATTTTAATTTTTCTTAATTATATACTAACCATTTTAAGTGCTTTTTTAATCTTCATTTAGTTTTTTCTTAAACTCTGACAAAGTTTTCTCTCATATAAACTTATAAGATTAATTAATTTTTATATTAGTTAATCAAAAATAATATTTCTAGATGTTTTTATTTCTTTTTATGTTTTATTCTAATGTTTAATACGTATAATACTTATCATGTTTAATAGATTTTATACGTATAATACGTGCATAATACTTATGTTTAATACATTTTATATGTATAATACTTATGTTTTATACTTATAATTAATACGTTTAATGCTTATGTTTTATACGTATAATACTTCTGTTTAATATATTTTATATGCATAATATTTATGTTTAATATGGTTAATACTTATATTTAATACATTTTATACTTATTTTAATACATTTTATACTTATAATATTTATATTTAATACTTATGTTTTATATTTATATTTAATACGTTTAATTAGCAGCAGAACCAAAAATTGTTTTGAGGGGGCCAACTTCTCTGTCGTGTGAGATATTTATGTAAAATAAAATAAAATAAAATAAACATAACTATATATAAAATTAGATCGCAATAATCTGCTATATAAATGTAAAAACACAACTTAATATAAATGTAAAAATAACATTATTCTAAAAACACAACTTAATATATATTTCAATTTATGATGATAATATTTCATGCAATAATATTCATCCATTATTACTTTTGTAATGAAATATTTAGAATTTATTTATTTATTCATTTAAACTATCAAGTGATCTATTAAAAGGTCATCTTTCATTCTAGTGTGTAAGCTAGTTAATTAAGTTTCATATAAAACCTAGATATTTTTGTGTCATATTAAACATTTAATGATATAATTAAAACTTTAAATAAATTTTGTCTTGCTTAATAAGTCTAGAGGATAAAACCTCTAAACTATTTTTCATATAGATAATCAATCTTAAATAATTTTTCTTGTATTTTCAATTTAGATTCTATATCTAGAAGCCTAATATTGTTTAACAAAAGACTTTGAGATCCATATTAATAAATTTATTATTTCCCCTAAACTTAGTTTAAATTTATTTTACTGAGGCCACATCCTTGAAAATAGATAATATATATAAATTCTATAAAATTTTGGGACTATAGGAAAGACATGAGAAATTTCTCACATTTTAACGAGGCATTTCTAGGTATATTGAAATTTTAAAGAATTTTAGAGAGCATATGGCCTATGGAGACCTTAAACAAATTTTTTCTTGCTTAATGAAGTATAAATGATAAAACCTCTCAACTATTTTTCATATAGATCATCAACGTTAAATGATTTTTCTTGTATTTTCATTTTGGATTCCATATTAAGAATTCTAATATTGTATAATAAAAAAACTTTGGGATCCATATTAATAAATTTATTATTTCTCCTAAATTAAATTTAAATTAATTTTAGTGAGGTCACATTCTTGAAAATAGATAATATATAGAAATTATACAAAATTTTGGGACTATGGATAAAAATTTGGAGAGAAGCATTTCTAGGTATATTGAAATTATAGAGAATCTTAGAGAGCATATGGCATATGAGGATTATAAATTTTTTGGGGACCATTCTGATCTATATTTATATAATTATAAGTAAAATTTAGGGGACATTTTGAAATTTCAAAAAATTTTGGGGGGATTAGGGCCAACGTGGGTCCGCCACTGTGTTTAATACTTATGTTTTATACATTTTATACGTGTAATATTTATGTTTAATACATTTTATACGTAAAATACTTCTATTTTATATTTATGTTTAGTACGTTTAATAATTATATTTAAGGCTTATGTTTTATACTTATTTTTAATACTTATGTTTAATACTTATGCTTAATATGTTTTATAATTATGTTTAATACATATAATACTTATATTTAAGATTTATGTTTGATATGTTTAATTTTTATGTTCAATACTTCCATTTAAGACGTATAATAAGAATAATAGTTATGTTCAATATATTTTCTATGTATAATACACGTTTTATACTTATGTTTTATACGTTTAATACTTATGTTTAATATGTTTAATACTTAGGTTTAATACTAATGTTTTATACTTATATTTACTACGTATAATACTTAGGTTTAGTACTTATTTTTTTATATTTATATTTAATACATATAATACTTCTGTTTAATAGATTTATACGTATAATACAAGTATAATACTTATATTGTATACTTATGTTTAATACTTATGTGTTATACTTGCGTTTAATCTGTTTGGTACTTAGGTTTAATACTTATATTTTATACTTATGTTTAATACGTTTAATACTTATGTTTAAGTATAATACTTATGTTTCGTACTTTTGTTTAATACATTTAACACTTATGTTTTATACCTATGTTTAATAAGTTTAATACTTTTGTTTTATACTTATGTTTAATACGTTTAATACTTATATGTATAGTAGTAAACGTATAATATTTATGTTTAATACTAGATCTTATACATATAATACGCATATAATAATTATGTAATAGTTATGTTTAATACATTTATACATATAATACTTATGTTTAATACATTTATAAATATAATAGTCATGCTTAATACTTTTATAAGTATAATACTCATGTTTAATGTTTAACTTTTTAAGAAATTCCTTCTTTGGAGGCCTTCTAATACGATTTTCTAAATAATTATAATATCTATATTATTTCCTAGAGTATTTAAGGATTTTTATTTCTTAATAAAGGTCATTAGACTGGTAGTCTTCTTTTTAGAAGACCTTGGGTGGTGTAGGGAACAGTATTTTAAAAAAAATACCATAACATACCGGTTGGTATGGTTGGTATATGCCTTACCGGCCACTAGTCCGGTACAGCTATTATACATGTTTCATACTGGTCCAAAATACCACCCGTATTTTGACCTGTACAGGCCTGTACCAGTCGTGTTTCAACCTTTACTTTTTTTTTCTTTTTTTTTCCTTTTTTTTTTAATTTCTTCAAACTACAAGCTCATTATTTTACCACCAATTCAGACCAAACTATTTATAATTTATATTAATATGTATTTATGTATAATTTATTCATATATATACTATTACTTTAGAATATAATTTTTATATATAATTTATTCATATATCGACTATTCTGAAACTGCTCCAGTACCGAAATATTTTATTCTAATGTCTTGAATGGTATGATATCCGGTAAGGTATTCAAAACGTTAGTAAGGAACCTTAGGCACGCACTTACCTAAGCATTGAAACACTGTTGCGCGGCCGACTTCCCAATTCAACACAGTTAATACCCCCAAAAGGACCCTTCTAGAGCCACTGCTCGAGGCTCCCGCTAGACTTTAAAAAAATTATTTTTTATTTTTTTTTTTACGTTATTTTTTAATACTTGTAAATATTTAAAAAAAATAAAAAAAATCACAATAATATTAAACATTTTTTAATCACTAAGAGAGAGACAAAAAAATAAACTGGGAGCGGTAGCTCCCAGCGGATCCCCAAGCAGGATCCCTAGCTTTATTCATAGCCAAAAACATCTTACATTTGTGTTGCTCGCATACTATAATCAGTTTTACATTTCTTGTCATCGACTCCACCTCCCCTTCAGATATATATAAAAGAAAAAAGAAGAAAAAGAAAATCCACATCTCCTTGCCTTCTGTGTAATTTTTACATAAGCCCGCCCATCCATGACAAAGTCATGCATGACAATCCTCTTGGCTAAATTTTTACTGTATTGACTCCTTTCCTTGAAAGTAGACCCATTGCGCAAATGGAACTTTGGTGTATAAACAAATAGGTAAGACCAAGAGGTTTAGTAGGTTCTATAACTAGTCAGAATGTTCCAACAATTGATGATTATTCTCTCCCTAATTTTCTGCAAAGACGCTGTATACACTTAGCAGACAACGAACTACAATCATGGTTACCAAAACAAAACAAAAAACAAAAACAAAAGCGTAATCAAGCAAGCTATTGGAACAAACATCCTACAGCATTTAGAAATCTGCATCTAAGATATTTCGATGCGCATGTCACCACCATTAGATTAAAGCAAGGAAATATCCCATGCCTTGGATTGAATATCATGTGCCAGCCAACCCAAGAAGTGAGGCAAACTCACCTGTAACCAGAAAATAATTCAGATTAATACATGAGTACAAATAAGAAAAGCAGCGAATTAATGAGAATATTTCATAAACTAGTTAAATATGCCGTGACAAAAAGATCTTTCTTTAATATGTACCTCAGGATCAATGGACCCAAAAACCAAGGCTCCAATATCCACATCAAAACCTATTACTCTTGCTGCTGAATACCATTTACATAGTCAACCGAGTCAAACATTTGTGCTCATGTGTGAGCCTACCACATCAGCAAGAGCTTGTATTAGGGACCTCGGGTCATATATTACACCCACTTTTGGATCATGTATAGAATCGACAAAGTTCTGCAAAGTTAATATGTTTTAGAATCCAGATCTACAAATAAAGAAGATTGTCATCATCCAATCAAGTAAATTGATTCAAAATTACAAGACTACTATTTTGCTTAGGCTTCTAATACTGAATGATAATATGAGGGCATGCTAAGATTGTTCTGAATACAGGCTTTTACAAATAAGGCCACCATAGTAAGTCCTGCTGGTTGCCTTCAAAGTTTGAGCTATTAAATTCCAGCCTCAACAGGCCATTATTGTGGCACCTGCATTTCTGAAACAAGCACTTTGATCGGAGGTGCCAAATTAGCCTCATTGGAGAGCTTCAGTAATCCAGGAGTAGTTTGAAACGTTATTTTTGGGTATATGCCCTCATCATAGAGATTCTAGATAACACTTCATTGTCTTATCCTTGAGTTTTCAAATTGGTAATGCTCAATTTAAGAATTAAATGGAACTTTACAAGGGCACATAAGGATGTTTTCTTTAGCAATTTCTGTTTAGTATACTACTCGAAACAAATGGTAACAGGCATACATACCACGTTAAAGATTCCTTGGGCAGCCAAGTGTTGAATGTCTACAGGAATTTCACCATCTTTGGGCGCCAAAAGTGTATTGATGTACTTACTTGGCTACACAGAAAAATAATAAAATTCAAAAAATGACATGTTCCCTCTATTTCTCAAGTTTCCTCCTTTCTACATTAGACAACCAAAGAAGATTTTTCTTTTAACCATAGTCACATAGTACAATTCCATCTACTCACTAGATTTTTCAGACGATTATGAGGATCTCCATACGTTCGATTTAGGGCATCTGTAATGGCAGTTACAAAGCAAGAGGCTGAGAAGTCACTCGTTTCCCGATCACGCGTACCATTCAACAAAAATACCTGTTACCAAAATAGCTAAGCCCAATATATAAGTCTACGTGGCTCAACCCATGGCACCCTGTAGGTACTCTTATAATGTCACCACAAATGGAGACTAAAGCAACTATTGGATTCAAAGCTGAAACCTTGCACAATATTCAATGTACATGTTGATATCTAAAATCTTTCAATACATTCATACGCATCCAAATGGCCAAAGAAGAGATGGTAATTCAAATGAACCGGCCATTCTGGGAGGTACTGGGCCACTGGCATAGTCCATAAATATGAACGGGCAATAAACCATAACAACTTGTACCCAATAAAAAAAAATACCGTACTAGATAGAGTGATGGAAAGGTACCTTGTGGCAGAACCTTGAAGAAATACTCTCCCCAATACCTAGTAATACCTAGACATGGTGCATGATCAATGAGAAGATATAAAAAGGCAAGTTTCCAAAGTTTCTAATTAACAAATATCATAATTGTACTTGTTGGTTTCCATTTTTTTCCTAATTATTCAAAAAATTTTGAAAGAAAAAAATCAACTTTGATCCAAACCTATTTTAAATAGCAAAAAATATTTCTGTTCCTTAAAAGATTTGCATCCAATCATTTACCCAGGTTTCCGCAATAAATAAATAAATAAATAAAACAAGTTAAAAAAAAACAGTTCATAAACATTATATCTAAATAAGTTTTCAAATCTACCTAACTAATTTTTTATAAAACCCCATACAAAACTCCCCTCAAAATTTGGTCAGTAAATACTCTCCCCAAATATGCATATGCTCTCTTCTACTCCTATTCTTCCTCATTCTTTATTATTTTATGTTGACTTAACTATTTTCTTCTTCTTTCACCAATTGCCTTTTTTTCCCTGCTCTATTGTGTTCTCCAGACATAGCACGACAAGAACTGGTTTCTTTCATCTTAAACCTTTTGGCTTTTACAAATCATCATTCTACCATCACTGCTACCAATAAATTCCAGCAGCGATCTCCAGCAGCTTCTCAGCCATTGGCACTAAGCATTTTCTAAACAATAATTGAACTACAAGCCATAGACTGCAGTCCAAGCCCTAAAATCATATTTTCCCAAAAGATTGGACCAACAAGTAGGAAATAAAAGTCAGCTCAATCCTGTTTCATACTAAAAAAATGCACCAGATAGATGTTTATAATCAAAATGCCAGTTTCTGTATTTAACCAAATAGACCAACTTACAATCAACTCAAATAATTGAAAGAACTTGAGACACACTGACATTCACACGAGATAACACATTACAGTAAGACACCGACTGGAATATTGCATAGAAAGATGTAATAATTAAAGACGTAGTCATCCATGAAGTGAAGAGGTTTCCATAGCTTAAGCAATGCATTCCATATGGTAGTCCACGTTACTTTTTTATCTCACCATATGCTGGCAAATGGTACCATGTTATTTCTCTGAAATGGACTACTCCAGCCTTGGGGTCTGTCAAGTTGAATATTGATGGTTACAGTATGGGCAACCCAAGTGAGTGTGGTGGGGTAAGGGTAGTCTGAGATGAAGAGGGGCATTGATTGTGGGCTTCTCTGCTTACTATGGATGGTGAACAAATACAATAGCTGAAGTTAAAGCTTTGTTAGATGGCCCGAGAGTCTGTAAGAAATTACAACTGAAAAATGTTGAAGCTGAAACAGACTCAGCTGCCAACTTCAATGCAAAACAGGGTGCCAAAGGGTCTACTGAAGAATTTATTGCAGCTCTAAGGACATCACTAAGAATATAAAAACAGTTTTACATGTAAATGACTGGTTTATTTTGCTCACTAGCTTTTGATCCTCACAAGCTTTATTTTACTCTAGGTTTGTTTTTTACACCTTGGTTATAAGCTTTGCTCATAATTGAACTGCAACCCCAAGGTGTTGAACTGCAACCACGGCATTCCTCTACCACGAGTGAGTGTTTATCAATAAAATTGGGGTATCATTCTCCATTAAAAAAAAGGAAGACGAAAAAGAAGAAGAAAAAAAGGACACCATGGAGGTCCAAAGTGTTAAATGTTATCTACAGCAATTTATATTACCATATGGCCAAAACATCAAAGTAGATTAAAACAGCAATATGCCAGCCAGAGGTTAAGAATGTTACCAATGATGGACAAATGGAAGTAAAAAGGGATCCCATCGCATAAATGATGCAGTCCACATTACTCAACTGATCCAGGACAGATGGGTTTGCTGTTGGGAAGACCTACTCAATTACAGAAGTGAAATTATCATGCAGTCTACATATCAGAAATTAGTACGCATATCAACAACCAATATTTACATATATAATAAATTATAAATGATTCAAAAACAATGTTAAATACCTCCCATTATTAAAATCTCTACTGTTAAAGGTAATAATTACTGTAAACTTGGAGAGAATCCAAAACATCATGACTACAACTCAAATTTCAAAACTCTAATTGATATATTATAACCACAATTGCAGGGCAAACTTACCTTTTTTTTTTAAGGTAGTTGAGATTTTATTAGCAAAAGCAAAAGGCATAACCCAAGTAAGAGAAGCATCTAACTACAAATATCAAATGCTTATCTTTTTCCTGTTACTGATGTAAAGAAGTTAATTACTAAGATCAGACACGTATAGGTTCTTGTAAAAAACATCAGAAAGGTATAAGCTCTTTCCAGATACTTCCATATTGATCAGGCAAGTAGAATGTCCTTATCATACTAAATAGCACCAAATTTCATCCTGCAAGAAACAGAGTTATGCTTGGTGCTGATTATGAACCATTGTATCCCCAGGTCCCAGTACGTATGAAAATTAATGAATGGAAAGGATAAATAGATAAAATCATAAAAGATTGATAAAAAGAGTGGTATTAGTTCCACCAGATTCACATATATAGGGAAGCAGAATCCTGATAACACAACATTCTTTCTTGAGTATCAAAAAAGTAAAAATTGACCAAACATATTGGCCAACTTCCTTGTGACAGACATGTTTCAAGTAATTAGTGAAAGGGGAGAATCAAATGATGGCATTGACGCCAAAACATTCTGTTTTCTCTATTCACTCCTTTTTTTGCTCTGTTGTTTTTTTTTTTTAGATGTATGACACTTGGTATTTTGTGCTTTTTTGGCAGGCAGATATACACCACATACCAATAGAGGATGTGATTCATGACCTTACCCTCCACTCCTTGTTTATGGGAGGAAGGATATGTCACTTGGTCGAAACACCTTTAGCTCGGTACAGGACTGAATACTGAAATTCATGCTTGATTTCTAGTCACAAAATCATCTCTAGTGGTACATAAGAAACAAGAAAGAAACCTAAATGCATTAATTCACCTCATGCAGTAAATTACTGCCCTCACTTGACATGTAGAACACCCGCTTTATTCTTGAAGGAAGTGCTGGAACTGAAGATCCTCCCTGTGTAAGAATCAGGCAGTTGCTAAGGAACTTTGTATAACAACTACCAGAAAATTAAAAACCTAGGTGTAATGCCAAAATTCAATTAACATCATAATTCACTAGAGCTCTTAGCCCCAAAACCTTTTCTTTCTTCTTTAGATAGAGCAAAAGTCAAAACAGCACCAAGAAGACACCGCTTAAGTGTAGAGGTATACAGTAATGCATTAATAACAATTTGTGAGGACAATTTGAATAAAAATGGATTTGAAAATTTTTGTTGGGCAGAATTGAAATTTAGTATCACATTGTGATCTCGATCAAACTATTTCTACCATGAGTGGCAAATGATGACACAATACCAGCATCACCACTAGTAACACCAGCCAGATCGTTACCATTATAAATGGCGCAACCATGAAAACCACATCACCACTAACATCACTCTCCTCACCAGGATGCAAGTCTTACCACCACCGTAAGTTTTTAATTATTGGCCAAATGATTTTTATCATGCTCCTCTTGAAAACTATCTATAGATAAATCGTACTACAAAGATAATGTGGCCATAACCAACAATTAGGATTCCTCATGAAATTATAGCAAATACCTTATTTATAGGTTCCATGGATCCATAAGTTGGATGAGAAATTTCATTCTGACCTCGTATTATAGTCCCGTCCTAAAATTAAATAACAAGAGAGAATTAGAGAAGAAAGTACAATGCAAAAACTTTTTTTTTTTTTATGAATAGAGTACAATGCAAAAACTCCCCCCATACTGAACCTAAAACCAGCATCATTTCAAGTATTAATAGCAAAGTTAAGCGTAACAAGGGAAAGAATGAACTGACAGAGTTCAGACACATGTTAAGCACATCTTCTTTGGAAAAATTAATAATATAACTTTAATCAACAATAAAAACTCAAACCTATCTCTGACAGCATGTTCTCTCTTTTGAACCTATGCCAACACATTTTGTAATGAATCACTTTGGCAGTACAAATCACTTTGCATGAAGCAAATTATATAATTTCATGTAGAACTTGGAGCAAGATGGTGAGAAATTTGGTATGGTGGGAAGGTTTATCTAGAGAGAAGAGGTTGGAAGTTAGACCAACGATCAAGCAGGTGGGTGGACCAAAACCTGAAACTTTCCCAATTATACAGATGGAGGATAATAGAAATCTTATTATCAACACTCAAGCTGGGGATGAAAAAAAACATTTAGATAGGATTTTTCCAGAGTAAAACTCATAAGCACCTATACTGCTACTAACAATCCAAGCGAATTTCAATTAATTTGCTCAAAATAGCCGTAAAACTACCACCAAAAGAAACTAGTGAAGCAATACACAATTACAAAATATATGCCCAGATGAAAATCAACAATCATCCTACCCACAATTCACATCCTAATGTAAGCCTGTCGTTGGTCGAAATCACGGGGAGGACCATACTTTCTGAGGGAATATCTGAAACACGTGAAAACAAAAATATTGCAGCATCTAAAGACTGAAAAAAGAAACGTGCTCCTGCAAAGAAGAAATTCCCAATGCTGCAAAAATTACAAGAGTCAGTTAAGTAGTTGTAATGTCAGACAAGAAATTGATCAGACATAAAATAATACAGTCCATAAAATTTCTTAAACTTATTGAGGATAAGCTGATAGCAACTCTGCAGGGAAAAAATCATTCAATTGTTTTGGGCAAGAATGATCACAATCCACAACCATGACTGATACTCTATACACAAAAAAAAGTTGAGCATCTTTTTTCAATTTGATTCCCAAGGGGAGAGTCTGGTTTGGAATCTGTTGTGGGTGATAATCTGATGGTTGAAAAGAATAACATTGTTCTCATTCTTACCCGCTTCCTTCACTGATATGGAAAAAAATTGGGTCAAGTTAAATTAGACTTTTTTTTATTGGCACCGAGTGTCCGGAACAGCATCCCGACTAACCCCAAGGGTGCACAGGCTCTTGGCAAGGAGTTTTCCGTAAGTGCATCTCGGCTAATTCAAGGGGAAAATCCCCCAATCCTATGACCCCTAGAGATTGTTTGCACCTAGGGGGATTTGAACCTTAGACCTAGGGGGAGCATACCCCCAAGCCCAAGACCTTTACCACTTGAGCCAACTCCTAGGGTAAATTAGATTTATAAGATTCCTTTGCAGCCATCTAAAGCAATTTTTTGAGATCATGACTCTTCTTATAAAAGTGACCAATTCCATGGACACTGGCCACATACCCCTTCAAAGTAGGCTACAATAAAAAGAAACATCAGAGTTACTGTAGGAGTCCTTGACAGGGGCATCTAGGGTTGGGGAGTCCTGAAATGTCAAGTTCAATCACCCTCATCCTTAAGGCAAATTTATTCCCCACTAAGATTTATTGTTCATCACTTATGACTAGAACAAAGTAACCAATTAGAATTAAGCATTTCAATTCCCAAATCTCTGGATCCAATCCCTCAGAAACTTCTTTGGATGATAGAGGAATTAAATCATTTTGATTCACAGATTTCTAAATCACCCCTTAAAACTTCTTTGGATAATAGAAGAAAGGATCATTACATGAAACGAAAAACTTTAACAGATTCCAATAAACCACTTGTAATGTGCAATAGAAAGCCTGCTATTTATTAGGTTATTCAAATATGATATTTGAATCTGGGATATATATATATATATTATAAGTAAGAAGTAAATTTTATTGAAAAGCAAATAGACATGGCTCAAGTACACATCTGGGATATATAATGTCCCATGTTTGTTTAGTATCCATTTTCCGCCATCATAACTCAAGAAGATAGAAATCCAAAACCAAGAAAGTAATTATTTATGTAAAAAAACAATTGAAACAATGGTGAGATCTAACTTAAGTAGAAGCAAAGCACCTGCCATTACTAAAACAAAATGATTCATCTGACCGCTGGAGAATCTGTATTTGAATTTCACAAAATAATAAAAAAACAGATCAAAATTCATGCAAGAATCACATTGAGAAGTTCAGAAGAGCAATAAAAAATACAAAGTTTTAATATAACACACCTTGTTCTTAGGCCTATTTTGATCTACTGTCCTACGCATTTTTTTTTAGCAATAACCCCACATGGTACAGGTTTATCAGAAATAGGACCCTTAGTCCATTTTTCCATTCATTACTGTTAATAGAAACCACATGAACCAATCATAGCATGGCACATAGCAATTTTTTTCCAAAAATGTTTTTCAGAAAATAATAAATATATTTTTATAATTAAGAATAATTTTAAAATCTGTTTTTAAATTAAAACAAAAACAAATTCGTAGCAGCCACCTGGTGGCTGGTGGTCAGGCCACCATTGGGTGGCCAGAACTGGTCACCCACGTGGTGGCTGAGTCCTGGCCACAGGGGGGGCCAGATAGACCACCCTGTTGTGGCCAGATCGTGCCACCCGGCCACCAAGGTGTTTTTGAGGGTGAATAATGCCATTCCTCCCAAAATGCAAAGGAATAACAATTGACATAATAAAAATATAAAAGCAATGAATAGGGGTTAAAAAAATTATGCAAGCATTATTCAGAAAATTGATAATATGATATGATCATATGAAGTTAAAAATAAAATAACTTGATCCTTAACATTGGTTATCATGTTTGTAAAAGAAATCCACTTCCAAATTCACATATCTTTTCTACCCATGGTAAGTAATGGATATGATAAAAAAAAAATAAGAAAAAATTACACCTAAAAAAAAAATAAGAAAAAATTACACCGATTAGGCCAGAAAAAGAAATATACGAGCATGGGCATATGTCCCTCTGACAAAAAGTATATCCAACAGAAGATTGAAGGTGAAAGCTAAAAAAATCTATTAGGCAATCAAGCACGACTGATACTATTCACCTGATTCTGAAAGTAAACCAAGAAAGCTCGAATCGTCTCCCTGTAGGGTTTCGATACACAATTCCATAGAAAATGTTCTCCTTCCACAATATTATACCTGTCAAATTCGTAACTCAGCATACATTTAACTTAACACCACCACCATAGTTACACCTACCAAGTAAATGAAATATACTCAGGATACTTACTATTAACTTAAATGGCAAAAGTTGCCGTTTGCTCTTTCTAATAAGCATTTTTTATAAAGGAAAAAAAAAACTATATTGCAAAAAGTAAAAAGTAGGCAATGAGCTAATAATAAATTAATTATAAAAAAGGAAAAAGGAAACATATCAAGACAGAACTTGTACACCACCAACATATAGATTCACCCTCACTATGAAAAAATATCTGATAAGCGAGTATATTAAGTTTCACCAGCTTCATTGCTTTAGTTTTGAGTTAGCTATAAAAAAAAAAAGCTTTAGTTTTGAGTTGACTTAAAAAATGTGCAATTTAATAAACAATAATTTTCTATTATTCTTCTTTCAACAACCCCGGTATTAGCAGGGACTCTGTTCTCGAACACCTGGTGCCAATCAAAAACAACTTATTCTTCTTTCAACGATCTACTCTTTAAAAGTGTATCAGTTAAAATCCAGTGCAATTACATGGATAGTTTTTTTTTTTTTTTTTATAAGTAATAAATTATTTTGTTTTTATAAGTAAATAAATTATATTTATCAAAGAATAGGCAAATGCCCGGTACAAAGTATAGTTTCCATCGCTAGGTATGGGCGATGGACATCAGAAAATCACGTAGCTCTAAGCCATTAAAATCAACTGCTATGGTCCAAATACAAAGAGTTCTAATAAAGAAAACTTTCAGTTCCTCCATCGATCTCTCTTTGTCTTCGAAGGTCCTTGCATTGCGTTCTTGCCATAAACACCACATGATGCATATGGGTATCATCTTCCACACCTCTTTTATCTATTGGTTGCCTCTCAAATTTGTCCAGCTAGCCACTACTCCTACCACATTCTCAGGCATAACCCAAGCCAAGTCAATTCTGCCAAGCACCTCATTCCATAACCCTCTCGCAATGTATTAAGAGATGGTCCACCGATTCGCCCCCCTTCCTACACATACAACACCAATCTGCGATGATCACCCTACGCTTCCTCAGATTATCAGTAGTAAGAATCTTGCCTAGGAATGCTGTTGTCCACACAAAAAATGCAGCTTTGGGAGGCGCCTTATGTCTCCATAACTTTCTCCAAGGGAACTGGATAGGTGTCTCTTGAGTAAGAGACTTATAAAAAGAGGGCAACGAGAAAGTGCCTTTAGCTGCAGGTATCCACCATAGACTATCCTGTGAATTACCTGCTTCACAAGAAGACAGAAGGCTGTAAAAGGCTTCAAAACTGCTCATCTCCCAATCTTGTGCCGCCCTACTGAAGTTGATGTTCCATTGGATTTGTTCCCCTGATCTTACCGTTACATCTGCTACTGAGGCATCAATATCTCTTGCTACTCTAAACAGTGTCGGAAAAGATTCCTTTAGAGCAACATGGTCACACCAAGTGTCATACCAGAACTTAATGCGGTTTCCTTCTCCTAGACGGAATTGAGTATGGTGTGAGAACACCTTCCACCCTCTTATTATATGTTTCCACAAACCCACTCCGTTTGCTCCTCTCACTTCTTTTGTGCACCAACCCCCCCATAGTTCCCCATGTTTGCTCTCTATCACCATCTTCCAAAGGGCTTCAGGTTCCTTATGATACCTCCACAACCATTTACCTAGCAACGCCTGATTGAAGGTTTTCATATTTCTAATACCCAAACCCCCATTCGAGATAGGGCTGCATACCTTTCCCACTTAACTAGGTGAAATTTGTGTTCCTCTCCCAATCCACCCCACAAGAAATCCCTTTGAAGTTTCTCCAATCGGATTACCACCTTTGCTGGAATAGGAAACAATGACAAAAAATAGGTAGGTAGATTAGATAGAGTACTCTTGATCAATGTAATCATTCCGCCTTTTGACAAGTACAATCTCTTCCAACCGGCTAGATGACTTTCCACTTTCTCTATAATTGAATCCCATATTGGAGCCGCTCTCGAAACGCCCCCAATGGAAGCCCCAGATAGGTCATAGGTAACACCGCGGTCATACATCCCAAAATACTAGCCAACTGTAATGAACCCTCACCATCAGGGATAAAGAAACATGCGCGCGCGTGTGTGTGTGCGTGCGGGTCTTTGTCTTGATTTGGGTTATTGGGATTTATTTTGGCATTTGGGTTGTATTTTTTCGGTGGGATGTTTATGTTACGGTATTCCTCCTCCACAAGTGAGGGATTTTTAATAAAATCGGGAGAAGGTCACTCGTGGACATGTGTTCTTCGCTCTTATTAAAGGAAAAAAAAAAGGGATAAAGAAACATGCGTGTGTGTGTGTGTGTGTGTGTGTGTGTGTGTGAGAGAGAGAGAGAGAGAGAGAGAGCAATAAGGTGCCATTAAGAGGGATTGATCATGTTATTATTCCATGATACCCTTAACGTTGCCAATGTCCATTTGACATGAGTGACAACAATTTTTTTTTCTGTTAAGTTAAACTTTATCGATATGAATGATGACAAATTTCTTATCCGGATATGATCAAACATGGAATACTAGAATGCTTAACTCTTCGTTCACAATGCACATCTAGATAATAAGTAAAACATGCAGAACTTATCCGAAGAAGAAAGATCTGATATACTACCATTCTGACTTGGCTTGTTGCGCATCAACTGGCAAACGATGACCAAGTAATCTTCGGACAGCAAGTGCCTCAGCAGTACTTTGATCAGACAATCTCAAACACCTCGACCGAATGTCACCAACAGCCGGACCACCTATCAAATCAATGAACTTTCACATTTCGGAAAGAAACATTTGTTTTACACAAACCCCTGTAGATAACTCAATTAATCTCTAAAAACCAATTCGGATAATAAAGAAGCATTTCAAGGTGCTAAAGAATTCAATTAAATAGGTTGATTTGCAATTAGTTGGAAGATTTACCGAGGACACGAACAATCTCAGCCGTACTTCCTCCGTCATCGGAAACAGGAAGAACATGCGCAACCCGAGTAGTCAAATTCTTAAGCTCTTCAACCACACCATTAAATGCAGTTCCACCTGCGAATTGTTCACGCGAAGGTGTTAGCAATTCAATTTGGCCAAACAAGGTCGTCGCCATTGTTTATTATTAGAATTTCTACATAAAGCTTTAATTGTTGACGTACCTGAAAAGACGAGCAACGAAGGCTGGTTAGGGCTTGAGTTTGAGGAGGAACGGCAATAATGCTGGTGATCGAGTGAGGAGCGAGACGCAGCCATGAGAGGAGGAGAAGGTGGGGGAGAAGATCTATAAGGGAAATGGGTAAAATGGAGGACCGTTTTGCACAACAGGAAAGAGGGACCCAGAAAACAATCTGCCATGTTCCCGCGTCTCTCTCAGACCCCTGAATCTTTTCGACGAAGGTTCCCGTAGTCCACTCATTCTGTTTTAAAAGATCCAAAAAGTATATTCATTTAAAATTTCCATTTTGTTGTAACGGATTGTTTGACTACTTTAGTTATCAAATCGATTTAAACTATAAATAAATTACATTTATACTTTTATATATATATATAGATATCATTTAATTATACATAATTAAATTTTTAATAATAAATAACAACATTTTCTCCTACAATATCATTTTACTATTAATTTTTATAACGCATTATCAGCACAACAGTTCTATCGATTTTGAAGTTAGTAAGCTTCTAATTCAAATAAGTTTTTTAATATATTATTTACAGTTTTCAAGATGAATATGAAAGGTTATATTATTTATTATTACTTAATAAAACTCTGTGTTTATTCTTACGATTTTGTAAATATATTTCTTATTTACAATATAAACATACTTACTTTCCCAATTTATATATGTAGAAAATGTCAAATTTTACAAAATTAGAATTCGTTACTCTTGACATTTCTAAAAAAAATTATTTATCTTGAACCCTTTATGCTGAGATCCATCTAGATGCGATGAACTTGAAAAATACAATTAAAGAAGGAAATCACGCGTCCAGGTAGGACCGCGCTAAGGCAATAATTTTCCTTCGTCACATCTTCATAAAAAATAAAAAACTAAATATCTCACGGTGAAAAATCCCCTTACTTTGTAGAATGATTTAAGGGAGAGATCTGAGTACCAGAAAACTGTAATCCTCCCAAAAGCTTGTCATGATTGATTGCACCTGATGTAGCAAGACTTCAAGAGTGTTAGTGAATATAACTCTGCATCAACTCAATATTGAAATTATGCGATGAAAAAGTCACTGATGATGACATGTTAGAGAAGACATATACTACTTTTCATGCCTCGGATGTGCTCCTGTAGCAATAGTATCAAGAGCAAAAGTTTAAAAAAATTTCTGAACTTATATTTTGTTTTCTAATGATTGAGTAAAATAATGAGTTTTTGTTAATAAATCATCAGTCACGTCCTACCGGTTCCATATCATTTCCTGAAAATAAATGATACTGGATTTATACCATTCCCATAAGCGAATGATGTATCTTTTTAAAGAAACTGAAGATGTGGACATGGTAGGAAAAACTATAGAAGTGGGGTCCCAAAAGCGACCACACTAAAACAAAATAATAATAGAAATACACCGTACCACCATAAGTGGTTCAACTCAGAGAAGGGTAAAGACACTTAAAACAAATCTTAAAAGAAAGACGAAAATGGATGTCGTAAATGTAGTATGACTGGACATTAGGCTCTTACATGTCGTGCGACTAAGCATTTAGTTGACTTATACCAAACTTCTATAAAAGATAAAACAAAAAAGTTTGAAACAAATTTTTATGGACCATCTGATGCTTTAGTTTCTATAGGTGGAGAAGATATTACGAACTTTGATATTTCTGATTTCTTTGAGGATCCTAATGGTAGAGTTGATCATTTGATTGGTAATGAAAGTGTTCCTTTTAATTAATATATTTTCTTTAACTTATAGTAAATCTTTTTAATATTTTGCTATATTTTGTAATAATGAAAATTTTATATATTCTGTACAATTATGGGTCTTACTGATGAATTTTTTATCTCTGACATGAATGATAAAGATGTATATCTAGTTGACAGTGCTACAACTCATACAATTCTTAAAGATAAATATTTTCAAAATCTAACACTGAGCAAAACCTACGTCTATACTATATCTGGTTCATCGAATCTAATTGAAAACTCCGAAAGAGCTTATATTGTGTTGTCTAATGACACCAAATTTTGTATTGATAATGCTCTATTTTCTCCACAATCTAGAAGAAATTTATTGAATTTTAAGGATATAGAGCATTAAATCCTTATAACATATATCTTTAAAGAGCATATATGACATTTTCTCCACCACCAACGAATGCAGTAAAGAGCATCTTCTCATTATTAAAATGATTTCGAGCTAGAAGCTCGTATTAAAAAAATTGTCTGCTCTCTCTTCTGGATTGTATTATACAGAAATGAGAACAATTGAATCACATGTGGTAATGTACTAGAAGTGCATTGACCCCAAAGTATTTTTGACTTGACATGATTGGCTTGGACATCCGGAATCAATAATGACGAGATGAATAATTGATAATTTGTATGTGCATCTTCCAAAGAATCAGAAGATTATCTTACCCAATGAATATCCGTACTCTGCTTGTTTTCAAGGTAAATTGATTATCCTCAAAGGTTATGGTTGAATCTCCCTCATTTTTACAAAAGGATTCATGGGAATATATGTGGGCCTATTCAACCATCAAATGGACCGTTTAGATACTTTATGGTTTTAATTGATTCATCAAGTTGATGGTCATTTGTTTGTTTACTTTCCACTAAAAATGTTGCATTTGCTAAACTTATTGCCTAAATAATTAAACTACAAGCACAATTTCTTGACTATCAAATTAAAACTATTCGATTGGATAATACAACTGAATTTACATCTCAAGTTTTTGATAACTATTGCATATCAATAGGAATAGATGTTGAACATCCAGTTGCCCACACACACACTTAAAATGGTTTAGCTGAATCATTAATTAAAAGGTTTCAGCTAATCGCTAGGCCTTTACTTATGAAATCAAAACTTCATATTTCTACCTAGGGACACACTATACTTCATGATGCATCCTTGATTTGGGTTAGACCATCAACCTATCATAAATATTCTCTATTACAGCTTACATTTGGTCAACAACCAAATATTTCTTATCTTCGTATTTTTATATGTACTATATGTTATCCAATTACACCTCCACAACGTATAAGATGGGTTCTCAATATAGACTTGGGATATATATTGAGTTTGATTCTATATCTATTATTAGATACATTGAGCTTCTTACATGCAAATCAATTATAGGATGTATTTACTGGCACTAAATGTGTGGTAAAATTACATATTCTTGTTGTTAACGTTCCAGTAAGGATTGCAGTCCCTGAAGAACAAGTTGTCAAAACAGCAATAGGTGGGTCTAAGACACGCCTGAAGCATGGACGACCTATTGGTACAAAGGAAAAAATTCCTCAAAAGAGAAAAATACAAAATGAATTTGGTACTCCTAAACAACTCATACCCACAACATAGGCCACAAGAGCAATCAATGCTCTTGAAAAGACTAAATCTCCTGAAAAAAAATCTCTCGAATAGGTATTTCATGAAATGTCTTCCCTTGAAGATGGACATGTATCTAAAAATAACAAGATCTTGATACATTTCATTAGTACTGAAGGAATTTTAGATAGAAATAAAACTGTTGTCGACAACATATTTTTATTTAACATGGCCATTGACATTAATAGAAGTAATGAAAAAAGTGAGCCAAAAATTGTCGAAGAATGTAAACATATAAGTGATTGGCCAAAATAGAAAACAGCTATTGAAGCTAAATTTCGCTAGCAAAGCGAAAGGTTTTTGAACTTGTTGTACAAACACCAAATAATATAATGCCCATTGGATATAAATGGGTATTTATACGAATAATACTGCTAGGGACAACTATCCTGCGTCCCCATTGCGGCCTCGCGGTAGATGTGGCAATTGCCATGCCAGCTATAATATATATATTTAAAAAAAAATAGAAACAAAACGCGGGGAAGAGGGAAATTCTTTTTAAAGAAAAATTTGTAGAGTGAAACCAAAACTAGATAAACAAAATGCCATCGTTGTCGTGTCGTCTTCCGTCGTTGTCGCCATCCAGTTGTTGCAGTCACCGTCGTCACGTACCCGTAGCTCTAAGTCGCGGCGGGGTGGGTGAGAGAGAGGTTTGAGACATTTTGTCAGCATTTTTTCTAGGTCTTCATCGGCATTTTTGGGTACAATATTCTTGATGACCCCAAGATGCAACTCACCACACTCCGACACAACTCAACTTGCTCAAAGAGAACAACCTTAACTCTCTCTCTCTCTCTCTCTTTTACTGTGTATCGATTGACAATTATACCGACCGATAATGCATTAAGTGGCTATAAACTATGATATTGTGAAGATGAATCAAATCTAGAGTGAAGAATATAACTCATACTTAACTGATGAATGATTTGGTTTGTATTTCAGAGAATAGCAATTGTGAAATTTTGATTTTCAACTTTTGTTTTATTCTAGTGGGTTTGATTTTTCATAAGTGGTTCAATTTTCTATTTGCAAACAATGTATTGCCATTGATTGACAGCTCCAAATGATCGTCTTTGCTACTAGGGGATGGGTCCTTTTGCTTTTGGTGTTTATGAAGCCGTAATAGTACCTATGGTGCTAAATGCCAGTTATCAATTCTGGTGCAATGCTACAACATTAATTCTCCTCGATGGCTATGCTTTTAGCAACATAATAAAATGCAGCATTTCAGTATTAAGAGTGCTCGTTAAATTAAATGGTGGGTAAGGGTAACCATTAAGCAGCAGTAGCCTGCTAGAGTGATATGGGTCATGACACTAAGGTGGGAAAGAAATTCCATTAAGGACCACATCTTGTGTTCATTCCAAGCTAATGCAAGCATCAAAGCCTCACAGCACCTTGATTTTAGCATAAAGTAGTAAACAACAACTTTCAACTTTAGGTTCTAAAAAGTTAGTATCATTGTCGTCAACTAAACTAATTTCATGTTTCTATTCATGTAAATCAAGTGTAAGAACAATTGAGAATGAATAAAGGTAATGCATTCCAGGGAATTGTTGTGTAAATTGTCCGTTTTTTCATCACCTTTTTTGTGTATTGAATATGTAAGGTAACTAGTGAGTAAAGCATTTATAGATTTATGGTTGTTTTGATGCTATGTTAAAATTCAGTGTCTTTTGAAAATATTACAGGAGTTGTTAGAAGGGGATTGACTTACCCTATACTGCCAAAACTAGAATAGGTTATGTATGCCTTACTGTCTTTGTAGTTATTGGAAGACCACATCTAAATTGAAAAAAAGTGATTTGTTGTCCAGCTTTATATACAAATCGTTTCCAATTAACACCTCATTTATGCTTTCTGTTTAAGGCATTTTTCTAATGGATTCCTTCATTGAAATGGCGTATGATGGCTTTCTCTTTTCTTTTCCTTTTTTCTCCTCATTAAGCAAGCTGTATTTTACTAACAAGAGCATACTAACAACTTTTGCAAGCATCCATTATCAAAAGATGAGTATTACAATTTTCACATCCTATCTAGAATAACCCTTCAAACCCTATCAAATATTTCCCCAATTCCTTGAAATACAAAGTTTATTTCCACAAAATTTTACTTATATCTCTCATGTTTCAAATGTTTTTCTAAAAACCAGTGTTACAGTGTTTGAACTGTATAATATTGGATAGTAATTTGATCAACTTACTCTATATTAAAAAATAATGTTACATATCATAATACAAATGCTATTAAAAGAATAATAATCGAAGAATGAAAGCACAATTAAGGAATCCACGGTTTACAAATTGCATTGTTACAACTTGAAATTATGGTTTCACATTACATTGCATCCATATTGGATGGAAAAAATGCCTATGCACAAGTAAATTCTATGAACAAGGTAGACTCTCTTGACATCGTCTTTGTTTTGTCTTGGAATCATTCTATGTGTAGTGAACGATTCGACCATTTTACCTATATTAAAATAGTTACACCACTTGGGTCATCCTTAAACACCACACACTTCGATGGTTTCTGGTACAACTACAAGGAGCACTCAAAAACCATAGCAGAACTATAGAGCAGCAATGATGTCACCATACCATGTCTCAGGAAGCATCATGTTTTTTTTTTTTTATGGGTAATCAAGAAGTTTTATTCATATCTCAGGAAGCATCATGTTATATTCTAACCGTGCATATGGTGGCAACTTTCACTTGCAATAACTTTGAGTTATGAAGAGAAACAACGAGATCCAACATCTAAATCCAAATTTTAAATTTAAGAAAAGAAAAGTTTCATTGTCTAATCATTTATAGTTTAAGTTTTAATTAAATGACTCCAGGTTAGCCATTTTAGGTTTCAGAGAACATATAAGGCAAGAAAAAATGTTTAGAAAATTAAGAAAGGCTGAACTTGAAAGCTGGGAGTGAATAGATCTTAATCATGTCTTGCAAACTTTACCTTCACAGCCGTAGAATGAAACCTGTGAGCTATTGATTCCATACCATCTTCTTTAGTCACGATTGCCTGCAACTCCAAAAATATGACAATTAGCTGGGAGTGCATGATGTCCACCAATACTTCAGTACTTTTAAGGGAAGTTACCATTTAGTGCAATCTAATATAATTCCTAATCAAATAAAATCTATCTCAATCTAACTTTTCAAATAAAATCTATCTCAGTCTAACTTTTCATACATCTTTTATCATGACAGTAGCTATAATATTTTCACTGAAATTTTGTCATCAACTTTTTGTCGAAAGTTTTTATGTTTTACTGGAATTTCTTTACAAATAGAATCACTACAAAAATGCAGTACTATTTTGTAGAGAAAAATGGTTTCCCAATAGCATGCAGTGTCATTGTACCAAATTGCAGAAAAACAGAGAAGTATAAAGCAAGCAACTACGTATCCTAAAAACAGAGTAGAGTTGAATTTACCCTTTAGAATGCCAAAGGGAAACATCATGTTGCATATCCTACTGAACTGTGCATATAAAGGTGTGCTAACTCACTGCTTTTCTCCACAGAGAAAGGAATTTTGAATTTGAAACAAATAACCAACCTAGAAATACTACTCGAGATCCATTTTCCTTAGTGCCTCTGCAATATATCTCCAATCTAAACTTGAAACAATAGCACATGGCGTGCGAGATGTAGAAACTACATCCAGCCATTCTTTGGGCCCTTCCATGGGTTCTTTAAGCACATAACCAACCTGCAAAGAACACCTACAAACGGATTCTGATAAGTTGCATTCCATAATGTAAAGATTAGTTCATTTACCTCAAAATAATTTTTCCCACGAAAATAATGTAGATCGAGTGCTTGACCAGCCAAACATGCTTTCTTCCCAATACTCTATTTGACTATCTATGATCCCTGTTAAATTAATTGAAACCAATGCAAAATCTGAAGAACAATCCGTTTCCGGAGATAAGGAAGAAGACGGCTTCGTGGCTTGGAAGATCTAGGGAAGGTGAGGGAAAGGCAGAGGTTTGTCGGCTTTTTATGGGTCCTCAGACATTCGTCGCTTGGGGAAGGCGAAGGGAGGAGGAATTTCATGGGGTAAGGGCTTTAATGTCATAGGGCTTAGGGCAATGATTTCATGTGGAAGATGAAGGGAGGGAAGACGAAGCATCGATTGAGTTTGTGGGGAAGACGAATGGAGGGAGAGAGAGCTTGATTGCTGAATGAGTGCGAGGGTTGAAGATGATTGAAGGGAGAAGGGGTTCGAGATCCAAGGCTGAAGGAAAAAATGAAACGCATCGTTTCATTTTCCACAGGGGCAACAGTTCCCCTACAATGCCCTCTCGCGGTTGCCAATAGCATTTTCCTTATACGAAAGCGTAATGAGAGCAATGAAATTGTGTGATATAAAGCACGACTTGTTGCACAAGATTTTCTACAGAAACCAGAGATTGATTATGAAGAAACATACTCTCCTATTATAGATGCAATCACATTCAAATTTTTTATTAGCTTGGTAGTTACTAAAAGATTAGATATGCAGTCGATAGATGTGGTCACTACATATTTATATGGATCATTGGATCATGACATATAAATGAAAATCCCTTAAGGATATAAAATGTCTTAAGTTTCTAATCTGAGTACATCTAAAAATATGTATTCTATTAAGTTTCAAAGATCTTTATATGAGTTAAAGCAATTTGGGCGCATGTGGTATAAACACCTTAGTGAATATCTATTGAAAGAAGGATTTGAGAATAATCTAATATACCCATGTGTTTTAATTAACAAATCGGACTCCAGATTTGTTATTATTGCGGTTTCTGTTGATAATCTAAATCTTGTTGGAACTCCTGAAGAGATCACAAGAACCGCTACATATTTAAAGAATGAATTTGAAATGAAAGATCTTGGTAAAATGAAATTTTGTCTTGGCTTACAGCTCGAGCATTTGCCAAATGAAATTTTCATTCATCAGTCAACGTATACAAAGAAAGTCTTTAAACACTTTTATATGGACAGAGCTCATCTCCTGAGTACTCAAATGGTTGTTCAATCACTTGATGTGCAGAAAGATCCATTTCGTCCTTGTGAAGACGATGAAGAAATTCTTAGTCCTGAAGTACCTTATCTCAATGCAATTGGAGCCTTGATATATCTTATAAATTGTACTCAGCCTGATATTGCATGTTTAGTTAATCTACTTGCAAGATATAGTTCTGCACCAACTTGAAGACATTGGAATGGTATTAAACATGTCATTCGTTACCTCCGAGGTATGGTCGATATATGATTATTTTATCAATATGGATCAAGTCCACAATAATTGGATATACGGATGCAGGTTATCTTTCAGATCCACACATATGTAGATCTTAAACTGGATATGTGTTTACTTATGGAAATTATGCTATATCATGGAGATCTGTCTAACAAACACTATTTGCCACATCTTCAAATCACTCAGAGATCATTACAATTCATGAGATAAGTCGAGAATCTATTTGACTAAGATCAATAATTCAACATATTCAAGAAAAGTGTGGTCTTCCCGTGATCAATGATAGCTCAACAATTTTATACATAGATAATGCTCTTTGTATTACTCAAATCAGACAAAAATATATCAAATGTGACAGAACTAAACATATTTCACCTAAATTTTTTTATACTCATAAACTTCTGGAGAAATGTGAAATTAATGTCAAGCAGATATGGTCAAGTGATAATTTGATAGATTTATTTACTAAGGCATTACCAACTATAACATTTAAGAAGATTGTGCAGAAAATTGGAATGCGAAGACTTAAAGACATATTATCATACACTTTTCAGATTGAGTAAATATCTTGAAGACTTATGCTGATTGTACTCTTTTTCATTCACTAAGGTTTTGTCTCATTGAGTTTTCATTTGTAAGGTTTTAATGAGGTAATCCTAAAACACTTGGCGGTACACATGAATACTATACTCTTTTTCCTTCACCGTCAGTTTTTTTTCTACGGAAATTTTCCTTGGCAAGGTTTTAATGAGGCATATTCTTTATAGGTGGTCATCTAAGGGGGAGTGTTGTAACCGACTCATATGTGTATGACTGCCTTTAGCCATCAAATCGACTTAAACTATACATAAACCACCTTTGTACTCATATATATATGGGCATCGTTTACTTGTACCGAATTAAGTTTTCAATAATGAATAATAACGTTTTCTATTACAATATCATTTTACTTTTAGTTTTATAACACATTTTTATTTTTACTTTTTTAGTCTATTTCCATTTTTATTAACCAAAGGGTTTCTAACAACAAAAATTCTACTCAACATCCTGTTTGCCTATCACACACCACACACCTGATATGGCGAACTTGGCTCATTGCTCACGTTACGGTATGCATTTCTCCCTCACCCCTCACTCTCCATTCTCCCTTATCTAGATGAAGCCCCAAGCCGCCGCCCCCCCCCCCCTCCCCCCCAAAACTCCCTTTTCTCTATGCATCCCCTTGCCCCTCACCCATACAAGAAGCCTGAAGCCCCCCCCCCCCCCCAAAACAACTCTCCCTTCTTTACGAATACCACTTCAAATATGTTGTTTGATGTTTAACAAGAGGAGGCTTTTTTTTTCCTCTTTAAGAGAAATTGCCCTTTGAGTCTTCAACTTGTGGTGTTCAACAAGGGCTCCTTATCTGCATTGTACTGTTATCTGCGAAGCTTGAAGCTACACTCACTCTCCCTTCTCTATAAAGCCCTCCACCCTCAGCCAGTCCCTTCACTCTTTAACCCCGAAATCCTAGAAAACCCTAGCCCCATCTCCCTTAACCCCTTCAAACCCCTCTCTCTCTCTCTCATCATGTTCTCTGTCTCTCTCATCAAGGCCTGTAAGGATCCCGTGGTAACACATTTGGTTAAATATTTTTGTTGTTTTTGGTTTAATTTTGTTGCACTTATAAACTGATTTAGTTTAATTTTGTTGCTCTTATACACTAATTTGGTTGAATTTTGTTGCTCTTATACACTGATTTGGTTTAATTGTTATACATTGATTTGTTTAATTTTGTTGTTGTTATATATACACTGATCATATACTGATTTGGTTGAATTTTGTTGCTCTCATACATTAATTTGATTAATTTCGCCCATCACACTATTTCAACCATTACCAAGTAAATTAATATCAGCATAAGAAATCATTCAACATACCCATAACACTTATCATGCCACTGCAACATGATAACAACCAAACCAAGCATGCATTTCTCTCACTCAATAGAAGGCTTAAATTGAGATCTCAATCAATAAAAGGCTTAAAACAGTTTTAATTGATTGGCACTAAGTTAGAGTTAAGTCTTGATCACCATGCGTTAGAATGAAGACAAACATTAATTTTAATATTGTCACGAAAATTGTAAATTTAAGTTACCCAAACAAAGTCCTATTTGACAAATTTTCATGAAAATATATTTTTCATATGCATCAAGGATCTCACTTTAATACAAATTGCATATTACAATTAAATCAAAATTTTCAAAATTTTCTTTAGAGAATGTTTAAGATGAACTGATACTGGGCACATTGATGTATTTATATTACGATTAAGGTATTAGGATTTTGCACATTGAGTTTAACTGGAAAATTTTCACAACAAAGTACATAGAAGTATAATTCTTCATGAATTGAAAATGTCTCCAAGATGTATGGAGGTTAAAGGAATATATAAACTACAAGTTTAATGAAATAATCTACTGATTTAACTACTCAGCAGTCAACATTCTTCACTCATGAAGCAACATTCTGCAGATTAATGAAAGCAAACGTCTCTTTCTTTTCACCTTCTCACAAATTAATGAAAGTAGTCATAGAGTTAGGCAAATTAATGAAAGCAATTTACATTAGCTAGCTAGATACGAGATATGGAAATAGAAACATAAAAACACACTAGACATAGGATGCTAGGAAATGGAAATGGAATGGAGTGAGAGAAAAAAAAACACAAATCCTTCTTTTGTAATAGACCACTGTTGGCGGCCACAGACGGTGCCATTAGGAAGATGAGCATGAGAAGCAACACCGCATACTATGTGACGAAGCTATGTGGAAGAGAATCGAGCTGGGAGAGAGGAGAATGCAAGGAGGGGGGACTGGGTGGGGAGGGGGGAGAATGCCAGAATTTTGATTTACTGCAAATGGTAAAATACACATTTGATTTTTAAAAAATACATGTACGTAAGTGGAGTGCAGAGATTGTGCTACAGTTGGGAGGTTGTATAGCGTAACTCTCCTAATAAATATCTTTCTTTGACCCATGAATATCCATTTATAGTCTCATTTTTTTTATTGAATGCTTAACCAAAAAAAAAAACTATGTAAATAAAATATTTTGTCATAACTTCTCAACAATTCTAATTGAGTTATATTTGTCCTAATAATTTCTTTCTTTAGATAATGAATTATTCTATTATTAAAATCACATCATTCACGTAATTTAAATGATAAGATTTAATTTGTAAAATTTAAAATTTAAAATTTATCTTTTAAATTAAATTATTTCATATAAATACTTTATTAGATGTGTTATATATATTAGCTTGAAAATAAATTATTATTATTATTTTAAACAGCAAAAATTAATTCAAGGTCAAGCAGCATAATCAGATAAGAAAATATGAGAATATTGTGTATTATTATTAACTTTTTATTGTTATTATATTATTATTTTTTTAATTTGAAAATCTTATTTTATTGTTATTATAATATAGCCGTGCCTAGGTTTTTTTTTCATATTTTTTAATATATTTTAATATTTTTAAAAAATAAAAAATATATTAATACACTTAAAATCATTTCTTTAATCATTAAATTAGAAAAAAATAAAATTTTTGTCCCGCAATACACTGTAACGATACAAGTTAGAGACACACTAGCTTTTTCCTTTAAAATATCAATAAGTCTAGGGAGTAGCCACTGTTTGGCTGCATCCATAGAAGCCATTACATGTAGACTAGTCACCAACAACGAACTCGATTATGCTCTCAGCCGCACACCCCCTTCTCTCAATCCCTACCCTATTGAATTCGAAACAAGCCCTCAATCAAAACCGTACATCTCTCGAGATCGAAACGAATACCTCAATCCCTACCCTCGTATCTCCTCAATCAACTCGCCTTACTTTTTCTTCTCTGTGAATCCTCCAAGTTCAACAGAATCGTCGTCTGTATTTTTTGTTTGTGAATCACAGAGTGGCGTTGATGAATCTGCTTCTCTGGGAAACGTGGAATTCAGGTTCGATTTCGATACCCTTTTCTTCTCATTCTCTATGATTCTCTCAACCCCCTCACGTGCATTGTGATTTCGAGATTCCTTCATTCGATTACACTGTGATTACACTGTGACGGTGTGAGTCTAGAACTACGAAATTACGTCCAGAGACTTTCGTGAGAGGTAATCTTCTTAAAACTTTTTGGAAAACCATTGTTGCTCTGTGATTCTATGGTTTAGGCATACAGTCGTTGTTTTCTTTGTGTTTACTCTATCTATGTTTATATCTAAGGTTTAGGTATATTAGCTGTAAATTAGTGATATTAGCTTGAAATTAAGATTGAACAAGTTTACAAAAAATAAAGAACATTGGAAATATGTAATGAGCCCATTTGTAATGGGTGATGTGATGTAGTGTTGTAATAAGGAAACTGATGAAATGTAAATGAAGGATTCTGTAATGAAGGAAACTAATCCACATAATGTGTTTGATAAAATTTCTCAAGTGTCATACGTATGTTGAAAGGGAAGGTTTCGAGGGTTTCCAACCTCCATTACATCAGAACAAGCTATTATAAATTTTATAGAATGATCCTTTCCATTTTTGTGATTCCCCTCTTATAATGCTCATTGCCTTCCTGTAACAACCCATAACAGAATGGAGCAAAATATAAAATGACCTAGAAGGTTTCATATGAAAATGACAGACAACTAAATGTAAAAAACAAGTAAACTGTAAAACACTAATAAAACCCTCAGCTTTGACACTTTACTAAAGAATTTAGGATCAGAATGTGGATGGTGGTGTATCTTAGACTGTGTTATCCTTATAGAAATTTACCAAGAGCAATAAGATTTTAACTGAATTCAAAAGACTAGGGCTTGTGCATGGGCTACAATTCTCTTTCATTTGTATAATTTCTCATTAGCCAAGCATGAGAGGATTAGAATTGATTCCCCCATCATGGTCTCTTTAATATTTTCAATTCACTTTTTCTGTTTTCCTTTGGCTTTACCTAATAAAAATCAAACTCGTGTGTCCTAGAGCAACTAATTTTCTAGAAACTTTGGCAGATTCAAATCATCAAAAGTATCCATGTAAAAAGATCAAGATTTTTTTTCCTCATAAATAGTAAGCACCTTCAAGTTTAGTTACGAAGGGGCGTGCATCCAATAAGATTAAATGGTTATGGATTACATCTTAGTTGCAGGCATTAATTGAAGGGGAATTTTGGAACACATAAGAATCATCAGAACTGTGGGTAGTGTGCTGGTTTTGGAATGCCAAGAAGTGACACTGTATCTATTTTGGTATTGGTATTGGTATATATCCCAAGCCTGCCTTGTCAAAAACACATCTTTGACTACCAAGAAGTTTTTCAAAATTTCTTTTTCCATTCGTAAAGTTTTCAACAATATTTTCTAAATCAGTTTTCTTCTTCTTCAACTCAAGATTTTCATCTTTCAAAACAATATTTTCTTTTCTTAAAATATCAATTTCGTTTGTTAAAGAAGAATTTTTCTTTTTCAAAGCAATATATTTGATACCCAATTTTTCAAATTCCTCATATACCTCATCTAAAACATTTTGCAATTCTTCATATGAAGGATTTTCAATATTATCAAAATTTGTTACCTCAATGTCATCTTTAGCCATAAGACAGAGATTTGCTGATTCTTCATTGCTTGCTTCACTATCTGAGCTACTTGAATCATCATCCCATGTAGCTTTCATTGCTTTCTTGCCTTTGTTTCGATCTTTCTTTAGCAGAGGACAATCTGGCTTGATATGACCAGGCTTATTGCATTTATAACAAATTAAAGTATCATTTTTACCTGAATCTTTCTTGGAAAACTTTTTGAAGGATTTCCTCGGAGGAGTTTTATTTTTCTTTAAGAATCTCTGAATTCTTCTTGTTATCATCGCAACTTCTTCATCTTTATCGTCATTTTCCTCATCTTCATCACTTTCACTTTCATGAGGAACAGCTTTAAGTGCCAAGCTCTTCTTTGGCTTTCCTTCTTCTTCTCCTCTTTTCAATGTGTACTCATGGGTGATAAGTGACCCGATGAGTTCATTCACTTCGAGCTTCTTGAGGTCTCTAGCTTCAAGAATCGCTGTCACTTTTGATTCCCAACGTTTTGGTAGAGAGTTGAGAATTTTTCTTACCATTTCCACTTTGGAATAAACTTTACCAAGAGCTGTCAAACTGTTTATGATGTTAGTAAAACGAGTGTGCATGCTAGAAATAGATTCATCATCATTCATCTTAAACATTTCATATTCATGAGTAAGAATATAAATTTTTGATTCCTTAACTTGAGAAGTTCCTTCATAAGTAACTTCCAAGTTATCCCAAATTTCTTTTGCCGTAGCACAAGTCATTACTCTATTAAACTCATTACCATTGAGAGCATTATATAATAAATTCATAGCAGTTAAATTCAAAGTATAAAGTCTATCGTCTTCACGATCAAACTCTTCTTCTTCCTTTTTGACCTTTACTCCACCAACCACTTTTGTTGGAATATAAGGTCCATTTACAATGCATTTCCAGATCTCTCGACCTTGAGCCTGAAGGAATATTCTCATTCTAACTTTCCAGAATGAATAATTGTCTCCACAAAAGAGTGGAGGCCGACTGCTAGATTGACCTTCACCAAATGAAGCTGCAATGTTAGCCATAAGATCTTAACTCAAAAGATAGTTAATCTTATAACAGAGCTTTAGCTCTGATACCAATTGTTGCCCAGATGACTAACACAAGAGGGGGGGTGAATTGAGTTGTATTTAAAAAAAAAAAAAAATTATAAATCAAATATACAATATCAAATATAAACAAAATACGAAATAGCAATAAATATAAAGAGTAAGGGTAAGAGAGAATCAAACTCAGTATGTTAACGAGGTTCGGCCCCACTGCCTACGTCCTCGCCTCAAGCTACCCCTTGAGGATCCCCGAATTCACTATTCAACCTCCTTCAGGTGGAGGTAAAAACCTATTACACCTTTGAACAACACCGCTACAAAGGATCCGTGTAGAACACCCTCTACACTTGCAATCACCTTACACGTGGTGATTCAACGATTCCCTGTGTAGAACACTTTCTACACGCACAAGGGTTGTACACACCCTTTTACTGATACAAGAATTGATAGTGGGTAGAATATCAGAAAACACTCCTCAATGAGTGAAATAAGAACAATACAGCACAACCTATATCTCTCAAAATGAAAAAGGATTAAGGCTCAATGCTTAGAGAAGAGAGAATGAAAGCTTTGAATGAGAGTTGTATGCTCTTGGTGTTGTGAATGTGAAGCTCTCAAATGATCTATTTATAGGCATATGAGACTTCATATTCAAATTTAAAAAGATTCACATGTCAAAGACATCATCATTCATTTTTCAAAAATTTCAAACCTAATCTTTTTACTTTTTGCATGTGACAAAATGAGCACACTTTACTTTTCAAAAAATTCAAACCTAATCTTTTACTTTTTGCATATGACAAAAGGAGCACACTTTACTTTTCAAAATTTTCAAACAAAGGCATCTTCCTTTTGCATAAGTCAAGAAAAGCATCAATCACTTTTGAAAATATTCAAATAAAACATGCACATGTGAAAGATGACAATCAATCATCTTTAATATTTTCAAAGTTCAACCCTTTAATCATGGCATGCACATGTGAAAGATGACAATCAATTATCTTTCAAAATTTTCAAATTTAATTTTCAAAATATTCATGCACATGTGGAAAATGTATTTTAATGCTTTATGATAAAATATTAATTTTTGAGCCTTAATCCTAATTTCGAATTTTAAAGAGATTTACAACATTATTCTATGACTTTAATGTGAACTTGCTCCCTTCTTGCTCATGCTTGGTTTCTTGATGTGCTTGACTCCATTGTGTAGATAACTTGAGCTTGAGACTCCTTTATTCTATGAATTCATTTGTTATCATCAAAATCCATGTGTAAATATATAATTACACAAAACTTGAAATCTTAGGTTCAACATAAAGAAAATATCCAAGAGAACAAACAAAAGCAGGTTTAGTTAATTAATTGATCTGTTTGGTTTCAGAGAAAAAGTGAGGTTTCATGACAATATTATGTTTTACCACCGCGGTTTCAATATCCATATCTCAACTCAGAAAATGGAAAGTTTCCCAAAAACATAAAGAAAAAACCAATATATTATCTCTATGCTATATCATCTCTATGCTCGTTTGCTGAAAAAGTAAAAAGGACCCAAAAGAAGACAAAAAAGGAAGTTATATGCTTATCTAAATATGCTGTCGTGCTTTTCAAACAAAAAACCATATGTAATAAAATCAATCAAACTAAAAGTTCTTACTCTATCCAAGGTTGCTTTTCCTTTTCTTTTTCTTTCTATCTGTACGTTTGTATTAAACAAATTGAAAATTGACCTGAATCATTCTTAGTACTATTCAACCTTGCTTACATTTGTTTTGATATCATGGCAATTCATAAACAAGAAGAATGGTGTTAAGTATTTGAAGAAATTCCTTGAGGAAAATTACCTCAGGAGAAAAAATAACCTAGACTCCTATTACTAAATTGCATGCTTATGGGTCAACGTGACTCACTTAATTAGCTTACTAATTTTTGTTTGATTCTTTATAGTTATCTGCATAAACTTAAGATGCTTTCACTGCTGGTATAGAGCTAGGCCTATGCATTAGTTATTAGTACAGGTTGTGCGGCCAAATCCAAGAAAAACCTACACACCAACAAATGAAACAAAAGTCGTGGAAATAATTCTATTTCAAAGCATGACACTTGCTTCAGCTCTTCCTCAAATATCCTACCATGAAGTATATTTTACAGTAAGAAAGTAACATTCGTGGAAATCCATTCTATTTCAAAGTATTAAACTTGCTTTAACATTTCTTCAGAAATCCTCTTGCTTGCATATTTTACGGTTTGGAGAAAGTAACCTTCAAATGAAAACACAATTTGTTTTTTGTCTCCATGCCCTAACTAAGCTGTAATATCTATCTCACAAAACCCTAAATTCACATATCTCAATACAACAAGAAGAACGTTCAGTATGGAAGGAAAAATGGACATTCAAATGTTACCACAGAAGTTGAGAAGGGGCGGTAGCGAAACATAGCTCCATCGGAGCAATGTCTTTGGCCTTCAAATCAGAGTTACTCCGTTCAACAGGCTCACGGGGAGTGGCGGTACTGGCCACATGGAGGAGCTTCCCGCGGTCATTGATGAGAGACGACGTCACCAGGTGCCGCTGGGTATGACGTCGCTGGCGTGGGTTGCTATCGAGGGAGGATGGCAGGTCTTTCGTTGGATGTTTCGAATGGGAGTAAAGGTTGAAAACCGACTTTCAAATCTTGCCCAAAACATGCGTTTTGGGTGTTAAAAAAAATAGATGCAGCCATGTAATGAGTGCACTATGTGCGCTGCTACAGTGACTGTTCTGTGTTCTTAAAATATACAAAGAGAAAAACTCAACTCAAGGCCGGTTAGTAGTTATTTCTTTTTTGGAAAAATCTAGTTACAAGCATAATTGTGCACTAATTTCTGCACCAATTTAATGTGATTAGTAAAAAAGTAGATTTTATTGAAAACTATGTTAATTTAAATTTTAAGTATGAAAGAATCAATATTGGTGCGCAGATTAGTACGCGACTTTTCTTGTATGTAGCAAAACTCTTCTTTTTTACACTAACCAATAAAATTTGGCCACATAGGGGTGCACGCTCCAAACACCTACACTCACACGCAGAGAATCAGAAACTCGCAGGCATTCCTTCATTCTTCGCCATTCCTTCCTTCCTTCCACAAGCATATCTAAAACTGGGCAGCCCTTGCGTAGGCCCCCCTCCCTGGCGCAAACCCTCCCTCGCGCGTAAATGGCCACAATGGAAATACCGATTCAAAGGCTAGTAATCCAATCGTGGAACACCATGAACATTTGCTTCCATGTACCGTATCCATCTATCTATCCCGGAGAACTAGGAGGTCGATCGACTTGGAAGACATACATACGAGAGAAGATGCAGAAAGGAATTAGAGCACATACTCCAGAAAACGAGAGTATTTCGTACCAGTGCGAGGGTGTTGGAGAAGAATCTAGGAAAACTTTTTGGGAATTCTAATTAAAGACGTTATCGTTGAGCCTTGAATGGAGATGAAATGACCATACAAAAGACTATTCTCAGTTTGAATGGCAGATTTCACATGATTAGAACTTCAAATAACGTGTTTTGGAAAAAAATTAAAAGAAAAAATCAGGCTCCTTATGATAGTGACCCAAGGAGCAGTGGTTGAGACTTCTCTATTTGTCATAAAAATTGAAATCGTATCACGACAAGTTGGAGGTAGAAGAATATTCATTTTATTCACGTTTGCCGAAAAACGGATAGATAAGGGGAGAGTGAGGGAGCAATACATGGTCACCAAAGAAATTGTTTTTCTCATCTGTACGAGGGTACAAATAGAAATATGTGGATAACCCTGTGTGGCAGCCTTTAATTGGCTGCTATAAAAATCATTGTTTTTAATACCCAATCCTATCTGCCAATACATACCGTACCCGGCACTAGTTTGGTATATGTATTGTATTTGTTTCGTACTAATCTATATTTCGGTCTGTATCGGTCCGTACCGATTGATATTTCAGTTTTTAATTTTTTTTTTAATTTCTTCAAATTGTAAGCTCATTTTTTATTCCTAATTCAGGTTAAATTATTTATAATTGATATATATATATTCATGTATAATTTATTTATATATATATTATTATTTTAAAATATAATTTATATATATAATTTATTTATATATTAGTTATTCTAAAATGATATAACAATATCAAAATATTTTATTTCAGTATTTTGACTATAATGCCATCCGGTACTATATTTATAATATTGATAAAAATTCACTTCTCACCCCACCGGCTCCAAGTGCCACCCATATACAAAGGGGAGATTACGAACTTTTTGTTGTCTAGTATATAAGATTACTTGGCCATCCAAATTCCAAAGTCCATTGTCGCCCACCGATTTCTTTCGCCAAGGTCAATCTTGAACCTCATCGTTGGTGATTTCTTTCTTTCTTCTGCATTTTCTCTTTCCCCCTTTTTTATTTCTTTAGATTTCCATCTTTATTTTTGGGTTTACTTTGGATCAACTCATGGATTATAATCTCTATCTCCGTTTTTTTTTTACCTATTCGTGTTTGGAAGGCTCCCAATTTCATTTCTTTTAATGTTATTGCCGATTCTGTAAAAACTAGGGTTCTCATCTCTGTTTTGAATCTGAGTTTTAAAATTAATTTTCTTCGAAGTTTTGCTAGTTTTTGACTTCAAAATCCAATCCCTTGACTTCAACTCGTCTAGTTTTGTGTGCTCAGGTATTCAATAATTTCCTTATTCTCAGCTCCGATCTCAATCCGGGTGTCTGTATGAGCTATCGAAATAAGTTAGGCGATTAGGCGAATGAACTCTTGTCGATTTGCAGCTCCTCTTTTTAGATTTTCTCCTCTAATCGATCCTGGTCTGGTCCAGGTATTTCATTTCGCTCTTTCTTGGAGACCACTTCGATGATATAAGATATCATTCTCTACCTTTAAACAGGGTTTAATTATATATGTATGTAAATCGATTCATTTTTAGCCATCAGACACCTGTAGCATCGGACGTTTGTTCTGTCATAGTACTTCACATTCTTTTCGTGGGTAATCGTATTTTTATGTTGATTCTGTAATGGTTTTCACTACCATAACAACGGGACAGTTACAATTACTACATGCAGGATCCAGATCTCTAAGCCTTTTATTGCAGTGACGAGTCTCAAGAGATTGTAGTTACAGGAAAGGAATGTCCTCGTCTATGATGTGAGTGGTTTTTGAAGACTATCTGAATTGAGATATCGAGACTATGGCATCTGCTGTTCTGAAAATAGTGAATACTACTTTAGATTGGGTGACTTTGGCTTTAGATGCTCCTTCTGCCCGAGCTGTTGTTTTTGGAGTACATATCGGCGGTAACTTCAGAAGTCTCAAAAGCTAACCATGTCTTTGCCATCTTCTGGATCCTAGTAATTTGGCTAACAGATTTTATTGTTCTTATGGTTAAAGGGCATCTATTTGTGGAAGTTCTTCTTTTGGTTGTCATCCTTTTCCTGCTTTCCCTGAAAAGTTACAAGCCCCCGAAAAGGCCTTTAACCAAGAAGGTTTGTGGGACAATTTTAATCCATACTTTTTGTATTGACCGAGAGGATGCTCTTATTGATTTATCTTGACTTGAACTGTTTTAGTATTTCTATAACATGGTCAAGTTGAGATGAGGAGTGTTGGCAAGATATGATACGACTAGAATATACATATCGAATTCAAATAATATTCCTTTTGTTTGACACTTGGCTGATCACGCTCTGCAGAACGAAATTTTTGATAATCAAACTGCACGCATAATTTTGAATGTTCGAAATTTTATATGGGTTGAATCTGGGATGATATTTAAATTATGCTGAAATCTGAAATCAAGGTGAAAGTTGAATCTATAGGATATCATGAATTTGTCACCATGTTCTATATGTCTATTTGCATGTCTCTAATTTTTGTGCTTGCTTAAATCTGTTTCATCCAGGGACCGAAGGCCCCAATTTTGTTGATTCAATTTTGCCAAAGTAAAAAATGAGTTGTTCACTGAAAATTATGGATTTGGGCCTCTTAAAGTTCAAGCATATTAAGGTGTGGTTTGGTTTCACAAACCTTTCAAACCATCTCATCTCAACATTCAAAGACCATTCAAACACAAACATTTTTCAATTTCAAATTTTCAACATTTTCATATAATTGTTACAACTTTTCCAAATTTCCAAACAAAACACAAAAAACAATTCAACTTTTTCAAATCCCAAAATAAAAATAATATTAAAAAATAATATTCTAATCCCTCTTTTAACTTTATAATCTTTTTTATTTAACTTTTTCTCTCTCATTTCTCAAAATCTCATAAAAATCTTAACTCAAATAATTTCACTACTATTCACAAATTATCTCACCACTATTCACAGATTTCTTATCTCATCTCTTCTCATCTATGTAACCAAATGAGGCATAAATGTAAACCCCTTCAATGACAGAGCTTATGAAGTTTGGTTGTCCTAACTACCATACTCTAGCTGCATTCCTGGTTTCATAAAAGTTGCATCTGGTTATTTTAATTAACTGTATTTGGAACAAAATTATCAATAGTTGTATATCAACCTACAAGAATTTTTATACTTCATTATGGTATTTCACCAAAACTAAAGAAAACTTTGCCTGATGTTTGTAGGAAATAGATGAGCTATGTGATGAATGGGTCCCAGAATCCCTCATTCCTCCTCTTACAGAAGAGATGCAGAGGGAACCTCCAATGTTAGAAAGGTGAAATAGTTGTAATATCCGTGTAGAGGATTTCATAGATTCCTGTCAGAATGATTCTTTTACCTACGTTCTTTTCTTCCCCACTTTTAGTTTGTAAAATTAAAAAAATCTTCAATTTATTTGTTTCATTCTTGTTTTCTTCTTTAAAGTAAGTTTTCTTCCCCAATACTACATATTTTCTTCTACTCTTTCTTCCCATGCCCTAGCTCTTTGTGTACATGGAGTTATTGTTACTGCCTGTGTTTTTCTAATCAATTTATACTTATAATTTTTGTCTTGTGTATATCATTACATAAACGAATAATTTTTGTTTATGGAATTTATTATCTTTCATAAGTTGAATATTATATTTCTGAATAAGAACTGAAAAGTGTTTTGGTAAAAAGCCTCAAGGCATTGCTGCTCCTGAGTTGCGTTTTTTGTTTCTCTGGCAGTGCTGCAGGGCCGCATGCAATAATCAATGGCAAAGAAGTTGTCAATTTTGCTTCAGCAAATTATCTTGGATTGATAGGACATGAGAAATTGCTTGTGAGATGCAGTTCCCATTATTTATTTATTTATTTATTTGTGCTGTGATAATTTCTTTGTTTAATGGTGGATTTATGATCATATTCTATCTCAGGAGTCATGTTCCTCTGCATTGGAGAAATATGGTGTTGGTTCTTGTGGTCCTCGTGGATTCTATGGAACAATTGGTAAGCTTTAATTTTGATCTAATTTTCATATGAATCGGATTGGAGGTTCTGCACCCAGATTTTCACAGGGAAAATAGTTTTCTTTTGACAGTTTTTTTTTTTATTCTTCCCTCTTACCAGATGTACACCTTGACTGTGAGGCCAGAATAGCAAAATTTTTGGGAACTCCTGATTCAATTCTCTATTCCTATGGACTTTCCACTGTGTTCAGTGCAATTCCAGCTTTTTGCAAAAGGGGAGATATCATTGTAGTGTGAGTATGCATAATCTCAACTATGTAATTCCTCCTGAATCCATTTCCCTGTGCGTATATATTCATGGTAGAAGAAATTAGTGATATTGTATGTTGAAACCAATTCTAAGATGCTATTTATGGATTTAGATCCCCTAGAGTTCTTGCGTAAACTCTAGGGCCTAGAGTGCGTGAGTTATAGACACATAAAGTGGGTTCCACAACATTAATTGAACATTTAATTCTGCCAGAGAAATTTATTTCCACAACCATAAATACTGTGGGGCTCACTTTATATGTCTATCTCCCTCCTACTCTAAGCCCAAAAGTTCGGGTAGAAACTCTAGGGGACTTAAATCCCTATTTATGTGATGTGTGTTGTAAACCATAGCAGTGACTAGTAGTGGTATTGGGGTGACAATGGTGTTAATGTGAAGTTGGGGTGTAAATAAAATAAATAATATGCCCAAGTTTTTCTTCTCACGTGGAAGTGAAAGTTTACTTCCGAACTATAGAGCTTTTAAAACAATTTTTTTTCGTCTTCTCTCTTCTCCCTCTAACCAAATATACTCAAACAGGGGTACCGTTACGTCCCTCAGGCCCCACAAAAAAATCCTTCCCTTCTTTTGTTTTTATCTCCTCTTGTCTCCTCCATCCAAATAAACCCGAGCAATGTTTAGCTTCCCTTGTCCCCATCCCTACAACCAGAAATGATAGTGTAGTTAATGAGTTAAAATTGTCATTGCGAGCTCAAAAGAATTTCCTCAAAAAGTATTACAAATGTGATGATGGATTGGGCTTGCTTATTTTCTGATAAAAGAACATTATTCTAACTTATAACCTGTCTTAATTGCCCACCTTAGCTGCCAATTTGCAGCACTGCTCACTGCGATTGAGACGGCTCCTCGCTTGAAATCAAATCAAGATTTAAAAAAAGCTGGGAGTTAAAGCGTCTTTCTTGTGCAATCAACTACGATGCTAAGGGAAATAGTTCGAATCAAGGGAAGACTAAAGGGAGGGCATTATGATGCCGTCCTTGTAGAGGGAGTTTCTGGTTGGGGTTGGGGAGGTGTGTTTTGTTCCCATTCGGGCTTGGTGTATTTTGGATAGATTTCTAATTTTCATGGGCTTATTGGTCATTAGGGGCTCTCTAGTATGGGCTAGATGTTTTTTCTATACGCCCAGCGTACTTCTTTACTCCTATTGATATCAATATATATAATATTTTTACTCATAAAAAAAAAAAAAAATTGCCCACCTTAGCTGTTCGTGACAGTTATCCTGGCGCCTTTCATATTCTGGGCATACATTGGGAGTTTTTACTGTTAAAATAGCCTGCACCAGATTTCTGGTGTATATCTGTTTCTTTATTTTAAGGTGGTTCTATTTGTTCCTGTTTCAGGGATGAAGGAGTCCACTGGGGAATACAAAATGGCCTTCATCTCTCTAGAAGCACAATTGTGTATTTCAAGCACAATGATATGGAATCTCTAAGGAGTACTCTTGAGAAAATCACTGCAGAGAATAAGCGGGCTAAGAAATTGCGGCGCTACATTGTTGTTGAAGCTGTGTACCAGGTAGATTTTTGTGCACTATTCATATAAATATTTTACCTTCGTATCTTTTATGTGTGTTAGGATGATTGCACGTTTAATCTTTGGTGAATATTTGACACGTTAACTCTACTTATGTCCTATGACTTTGTGAGCAAACATAGAAGATGCCTTGAAGTATTCACTTTTTATGTAGCATGTTGCAGATGTTGGTTTCTCCCTGTATTGCTAGTATTAAGTTCTGGCAGTAGAAGGTAGATGGGCAATAAATGGAAGGGTACAGTTTTAAAAGTTCCAATCTTTCTTATTGGAATGTTTGCCTTTTTTCTCCAGTTCTTTTGAGATTTGAAGGAACATAATATTTATGCTAATAGTATAAATGCTTCTAGTTCATTAATTTATTCCTCAAGGGAGAAGGTTGAACTGTTGGAGTCAATTGTAATTTTAAATGGACTTTTTATACACTACTTTGCCTGAAATATGGTCATCACTCTCAAAAGTTGCCCTGTCAATGGTATCATTGTCAATGTGTTGCTTGCTATTCTACCTTGCTATATGCCCTGCCTTTTCATCTCCTTTGGCTGACTTTATATGCTGATTACAAACTTCCCAGAATTCTGGCCAAATAGCTCCCTTAGATGAGATCATTAGATTGAAGGAGAAATATCGCTTCCGCGTTTTATTGGATGAGAGCAACTCATTTGGTGCACTTGGCAGTTCTGGAAGGGGTCTCACTGAGTACTATGGGGTTCCGGTATGTTCGAAAACTTAACTGGCCCCGGTTTTTCTTCTTTAAAAATCGACCCATTTCTGTTGGCTTTATGGTGGTGTGATATTGCAGATTGAGAAGATAGATATTGTCACTGCTGCCATGGGACATGCATTAGCCACAGAAGGAGGATTTTGCACCGGAAGTGCTAGAGTCATTGATCATCAAGTATGCAAAATAATAATTTATAAGAATGACCATGTAAATGAATTATTTTATTGGTTGGTCGGAAGTCTTAACTAGGCAAAAATAGTGTCAATATTTTAGTAGGTGATGATGCCTGTTATGAAGTAAAGATGGTAACACCCATTTTCTAAATGGTGCTGATGATGCCTAACATTTCAGCCTATACTACTATTTTTTAATGGTAGTGCTTGTTTTATAGTAAAGATTATGACACTCATTTGAATGCTAATGTCTCAGTCTATGCTAATTTTTTGCAGAGATTGAGCAGTTCTGCGTATGTTTTTTCTGCTTCTTTGCCCCCATATCTTGCGAGTGCAGCAATAACTGCCATTGATGTCCTGGAGGAAAATCCTGATCTGATAAAGAAACTGAAGGAAAACATTGCCCGTTTATGGAAAGGTTGGTTCTATTTCACTGCTAAGCAAGATTGAATACATTTTTAGAGAATAAATGGTGCTGAAGGACTTTAATGCATGACACCTGTACCTCCTATTATTTTTTATGATAGCATAGGTACATGAAACAACCATTGATAAGGCATTACGTGTAGAGTTAAAGAACTTTGTGGGACATGATATCATTATTATACGGGATTCCGCTCAGGCTCTTTGGCTATTTGTAGGTTGGATGGCTGTAGGTAATTTGTGTGGATGTAGCAATCAATTGGAGCTTTTAAAATGTCTGCTCAGTTTAGATATATACCTTAAAACTTATAAAAAAAAAGATATATGCCTTAAATACATGCTATTGCATCAACCAGTAGTAATTACCAAATCTATTGAAAGCCAAATTATTGTGCTCATTTTCTCCTAATACTTTCCACCCCAAAGTCTACCAATATCTGTGTGTGTGTGTGATACCTTGACACTTTTTAGCTCTAAATGTAGTTGGTGACTGCAGGATTGTCAGATATACGAGGCCTCTCAATAGCAAGTAATGCAGAATCGCCCATTGTTTTTCTCAAGCTAGAGAAGTCAACAGGTTCCATTAAAAATGACCTAACTCTTCTCGAAGAGATTGCCAATCGTGTAAGTTAATAGTTATCTGGTTTCTATTCACGATTTGGCCAATTATTATTCTTTTGTTTTCATTGCATAATTGTTGTGTTCACAGGTGTTGAAGGAAGAGTCAGTATTTGTGGTGGCTTCCAAGAGATCAACACTTGATAAATGTCGTTTAGCCGTGGGAATCAGATTGTTTGTTTCTGCTGGCCATTCAGAATCCGATCTGCAGAAGGCATCTGGATCATTGAAAAGAGTTGCAGCACAGGTGCTGAAGAGTTAAAATTGGGTGGTGCATGAATCTCTCTTTCTCTCTGCGTGTGTGCGTGTGAACATGCTGGACCTTATCAGGTTTTTTAGACACCTTCATTTGTTAGACAATTTTGTAATGTAGGCTAAGGCCTGTGGCATTGATAATTTATGTTCTACTTCTTGCTTGATTATTTAGATTGGCAGATTTTTTGCACTTTAACCTGCGAGTATGGTTAATATAGACTCCGTTCTTACATCGATTTTTATTCTTCTTGTTAGTGGGTTAAGAATAGGTATGTACCGTGGACAACTTTTGAATGTCACAAATGTAAAGATTTTATTCATTCTTCCAGATCTCTCATGCATCTTCTCTTAATAAAATGCTTGTAATGCTATGTTGTGGAAGCATTTTGAAAAGGTTATAGTTGGGACTATCTTTCCATTACGTGAATGCTTTAACACTTCAATTATGAGCTCAAGTTGGGCTAGATAATGGAATTGAACTCGTTTACTTTGTGTGTTTGGATGGCCTCTTACTTGGCAAAAATTCCTTGTGTAATCAACCTCGAGTTCTTACCACCGCTTTTATTAGGCTATAATGAGTTATTTCTGAAGTTCGTTTGAATGACCAATCTATATATAGAAAACTCCCCGTATTTGCAAATTTACGTTTTCTTTTAACAGTTTTAAAATCCGTTTCTGGGTGTTTCATATTGGGAAATTATTTTGTAAATTTCAGTGGAGAAAATTACTTTTATAGACTCAATATATAACATATAAATAATGCTATTTGAAAGTCTTTATATCATTCATCATTCATATGATATAATTTAATATATAAGATTTAAATTTTAAAACTTATTCATAACATATATAGCTTCACCAATGGTAATAAAATGTCAGACAGAACTGGATTGGTTTTTCTCCGAGATGTGATAGGCATCGAGATCTCCCTAGTTGCGAGAAAAGGTATTTACTATCATTAACTTAGGTTGGATTTGACTGTTGAGAAGTATTGAGATATGTTGTGAATAGTAATGAAAAAATAGATAAAAAATAATAATAAAATATTGAATCGTAGTAAAAAGTAATGAATAATAGTAAAAAATAGGTAAAAAGTAATGAATAGTAATGAAGAGTGTTGAAAACTTCAATTTTGGTTAGAGAGTGATATTCAAACTTTTTTTAGAATAATGCCCTTTTTTTAATCTTTAGTTACATTGATTGATCTGATGTATTTTAACTAAAAAAAACTACTAAAATTTACACCGCACGTTACCCAACATTAGTACTTGTTCTTTGATAATATTTCAACTGAATATCAAATCGAGTTGTACTCGAGCAAATGTGTTCTCTTCTTTAGGCCCTGAGCAGTCTGTAAATTACAATTGGAATGACTTAGCTCGGGATAATGATCGATTATTTTATTATCAAAGTCAATTGATGATTGCTTGGACTTTTAGGCAAATCTACTACTGTATTGGAATATGTAAATGCACAAAAGGAAATGAGATTCCAAGACACTGTAAAATGGGAGGTCTCTCGATCGGCCCTGGCCAACTCTTACAAACGCATTAACTTGTACAGAGAGAAGATGACCTTAGTTAGCCTCATCGCCCATGGCTGATGGTATACACTTCTGGATTCATCACATTGTCCATTTTCTATTCCTAAACTTCATCTTAGGCAGATTCTTTGGGAACGAGCATTTCTGATATATAGCGTATTAATGTAACTACAACTAAACAGAAGATAACTAATAAGCCAAGATTTTTGAGATAATTAATATTGTCTGTACTTAATCTTTCACTTTGATAACACATTCAACCACAATCATAAATGAATATAAATTAAATTTATCTATTTACATCTGTTCAAGTTTCAGTATAGTTGAAAAATTTGGCATTCATAACAAGTGATGAAAAAAAAATTAAATAAATGATTGATTCAACAACATCTGTGTATACCTCTTCTTATTCATGTATTCCTAACCAGGGAAAGGATTATTGTTCTACCATCTTCAGAAACTTTCACCTTTTGCTGTCCATGGATATAAAATTGTTATTATACATGCTGCACAAGGAATGAAGGAATTAATGCATCTTTGTGGCTAGGATTTCATTCACTCCCTCTGTGGGGAGAGAGGAAACATCCCTTTTCCCCGTTTCAAAGAATAGCATCTCTAATAGAACCCTGAAAATTTGAACTATTAACTGTCAACTAATCGTAAACTAAATTTAGTAAGGCAAGCTCTTAGAACTTGTGCTGATCACAAGGGTCTTGAGCTTAGAGGAGTCAGCTGCAGCATTGGCTCGCTGCGTTATCATTTCCAAATTCTTATGCAAACTTTGCTTTACTAAACTCTTCATCATTTTCTTCCCTTCTTGAGCCTCTCTCTGATTTACGGGCGAACCAATTGCAATCCTTCCTGTTTGTGGTCCGGAATGTGGCCTCATATTCGCTTGCCGCTCATCTTTGAACCATTGCAATAGCTTTATTGCCCTCTTCTGGGCGAGAGGGCTACCCAACAATGATACTTCAAGAAGCACCTGGACAATTCCTGACTTGGCCATTTTCTCGCGAAGGGCTGAGCTCTGATGACCTAAAATCATTAAAATGTAAGCTGATAATTCTTGGCACTTGGGTTTTTCTTCCCATGTCAAAATCTCTATCAAACACTGCGGCACCATTGGACTATTTTCCATTGCCTTCTTTCCCATTAAAGTCACCACCAAGTGCCCTAGTGTTGCAAGGGCTTTCTCTGAAAGTTCTTTTGTTGTGGAGAGCATCAACAGATTGTGTAATAATCCACAAGAGACCAGAGGTCCTGCATGGTCCAAGACGGTGGAGAGGTTGAATAAAGTACCCAAACATGACTCTTTGGTTTCAAAACTTGAACCCGACAGGAGAATGCTCGAGATAAAAGGGAGGATTTCGGTCGAGGCAAGGGGGAATTGCGTATTGGCAAGAGAAGATAATGACGAGAGCAGTTCTGCAAATTCGCGTCTAGTTAATTCATCTACAGTATCAATGTTCATTGGCAGTTTGGATAGGATTTCTGCTTCAACGATAAGCGCCTTGTACCTGAGGGATGAAGAAAGAACAGTTCAGAAACAAAGATAAGAATAATAGAAAGCACAACATGTTAAAACTCTGGTCAAACCAAGGTTGAAAACAAGAACAACCAGTACATTATATATATATATATATATATATATTTTAAAGGAGTACTCATTATATATGACTTTGAAACTTTTATTGTTTAATTAAACCACAAGAAGCAAAAATAATATATATACTAAGGGTAGCTTATATCGAGGGATCCGTTATTGCATTAATAACTTAATTGAATACTCCAGTGCTCCCCAAACTAATCAAAATAAAATAGAGAACTTCAAGCTGCTGCAGTCAATAAGATTCCGGTGGCCTAGATCTGTGTGGAAATTGAAGCATAAGCTGTAATTTTCTATGTCTAAAAAGACAAAGAGGTCTGTTCAGGAACACTGTTGCATCTCCAACTCTTCCAACCACCTTTGAACTAATTAGTGGGAGCAGTTGACTCACCTTAGTGGCGGCCTTCTAATTCAAGGGGACATTTTGCTCAGTTTATTATGGAGGGAAAGGGCTCATGTATGTATTTGCATGCGATCTGTAATACGTGCCTTCCTTCTAACTTTTGTAAAGAAAAGTAAAAGGGGTCATTCTGAAAAAACAGGAAATCCGCAACAAAGCATATAAGCTCTAGTCATGGCGGTTCTTCTATGGGGTGCTTATTTCAAATGCTCTTATTAACCCTGACCCACCCTTATATTTTGCCATGGACATGCATGCCAAAGGACTCAGTAGTGAGCAATTACCAAAACAAAAAACAAACATTTTTTTATATATAACTAATGAAACTTCCTAGAGCATGAGCTGCTCTCACTATTGCTGCATCAGGATTCAGGACCCACCCATCATTAATTAACCTTTTCTAAAACATTATGTCCGCAATTGTCCTGAAACATCTTTTTTAAAAAAAAAAATAGCTGGTAGTGGGAATATGGGTCGAAAAGTCTCGATCCATATCCGGCAAGGCCAACTACCATGTGAATAGTGAATCATCTAGATCCATCCCCTGATCTGAGTGTCAGAGAGCTAGTGCCCCAAGGGTTCGCTCTTGTCAGAAAGCTCGATTTTTTCTTAGTATGGTCAATTTATATGATTTCTACCATCTATACTCACGACCTAATACAAAATGAAAACTGACATAATTAACTTGAAGTAAATCACCAAACCCTTTAAGATAACTTGTGTTTCATTCCCTTTTTCCCAAAAGAAGTAAAAACAATAATATGTGCGTAGGAGGAACTTTCTTGGATGCTACTTCTCCTATCAAGCTAAAATAGTTTGCATGCAGATAAAATAATTGCAAGGACAAAAATGCTTGTCATTTTACAGAGGAAGGCCCATGATGCACTCTGTGTTTTTTTTTTTGAAAAAACTATCTTCACAAGGATCAAACCAATTGAACAGCATCATCATATCACAAATATCTAACACCATAACATTTAAATATTTGAGCAAAACTAGAATGATAGGAATTTAATGTTGAAACAAAAAGAAAAAACATTGAAACTTACGTATAAGTTCCATCAGCGAGCTCAATCAAAGCCGTCAGCGCCGCACGCCGCCGGTCCGGCACCTCCGAAGCCACCATGTCCACCAACGCCGGTATAACCCCTAGCTGGGCCATCAACTTCCTTATCTTCCCTTCTTCTCTGACAAGTCTCGAAATCTCCTTGGCTGCCTGCTCTCTCTCTTCCCAACTCCCAAAGTGAAGCTTCTTCACCGACCTCTGTAGCACGGTCGAGTCATCTTCACCCTCGCTCTCTAAAACCTGTGCCACTTCGTTTTCAACATCTCTGATGCTCGCCATATCGAATCCCCCCGACGACGACGCGCAACGCTTGCGAGCAGCTTTCGATCGGATGAACCGCCGGATTTTAGCAAAGAAGTGAAGCTTTATGTAGGATAGTAACCAAAGAGGAGAAGAAGACGAAGGAGGAGGAGGAGCAGATGGCAAAGAAGATGAAGAAGAATCAGACATGGTTGGAGGTTGTGAGGGACGCATAACACTGAAACAGAAGAGGAGAGAGAGCTTTTGAGAAAGTAGTTTTTGGGTTTGTTTCTTTATAGTATAAAGTTCTCTGAATCTCTGACTTTCTTTTGTAGAGAATACGGATCAGTGGGACAAGGAGAAGGGAGACTTCTGAGCAAAAACACAGAGAGTGCACAAAGCGCATGCAGAAGAACAGTGCTGTCGCATTTGGATTTCGTACACTGGCAGATATTTAAGGCAAGAGCCAAGAGGGATCGTGGCTTTGATCATTTTAATCAAATTGCGAATTGATAATTGAGATTAATAATGCAGATCAGATATAATATTAATGGTTAATTTTGAACATTTTAATCATCTGTTTAATTAAGGCCACAGCTTTGGGGGTGCCTAGGTGTCTAGTCTAGGTGCTTGGTGGGGCCTATTAATCCCCCAAACCCAATTTCATTTGGTGCTAAATTTTCTTGGATGTTCCATAATAACCAGGGCGTGTACTTTGACCCTTGAGTGCCCAGATCTTTGTTCCGAATAAGCCTTATTTTCAGTGCAATAGACAAATATATATATTTATATATATAAAAGGACTTATTAAACTTGGTTTAAATGCAAGCTATACAATATGGCATTGTGAATCAGAGTTCATGCGCAACACCAGCATCGATTTCCCAGTAAAGGATCATATATAGATGCCTGTCATTACATATACGTGCCATGGGCATGCAGAACCGTGAAATAGATGTTGAATCATTTTCTTTTCTTCTCACATGCATCAACATGTATGATGCTTGTCCAGATTTCTGGGCACCAAGGGCGAAAACTCTCTCCTTCATTATTTCCATCTTAAATTCAGCTGTATGCATGGTATGCATTGCAAGAGGCCCGAAATATGAATATAGGGGAAAAAAAGTAGTAAAAAAATCAAATTGAGGTGGCTTTCGTGTACTTTCATTTTGCTTGCTCTGTCTAGCCATAAACTTAACAGAAATGTTTTAACCACGTAGAGATTCCACAAAAGTATAATCATAAACTGACGTGATTTAATATCTTACAATAGATTGTAAAACTATTTTTATTATAAAGTAAATCTAAGATACGATATGCAATTATATTAGTTAGTAAATTTATTTCTATGAGATCTCTTTGTAATTGTAACACTTTTTTTCACTCAAAAAACATAAAGGAAATTACATATATATATATATATATACACTTTGGTACGGTTAAATACTGTTTCGATTGATTTGGCGGGGAGGAGGCCAGGGATTACACATGATAGTGTGGATTTTAAATAAAAATACCGGTGCAAGCTTGAAATTCTATTGGCTATATAGAAGAATGATAAGATCATCAAATAATGAGTAATGAGTAGAGGAAGAATTTTGATTGACAAGTTGGGGATAAATATTGAAAATTCAGGCCTTGCCGACCATTAAAGTCAAGAATATACTCGGTACATTTGCTCTTAATTAGTGCACCACTAATTTGATAAGCACTCATCTCCATTATTGACCCACCTTAACAAAATAAAAATTAAATACAATTCAGTATAGTTTTTGGTGGAATTGCATTACGAAATTAAGCCTTTCCATTGCGTGGCATTTCCGCGTCACATTCCACTGATCACTTATAATACCATATATCCACATAACATATATATATATATATATATATGTTAGTATTTTTCAATAGATTGTATTTATTAATTAGTAAGATTTTTTCTAATATTAAATTGAGGGGATATTTTCCTATTTAAAAAAAAGAAGATTTTTCCTAATATGCCGTATTGTATTGTACGTTGGGTGGTTAATTTCTTGCATTAACGGCATATGGATTTTGAAAAGATACTATACTAACGGTACTAACAGCGTATTGGCGTGTACGTAGTGACGTAGGGAAGAAAAAAGTTGAAGTTTTTTTTTTTTTGTCTACACTCATGAGAAGCTTTACATGCAGCGAGTAAAAATAAGATGGTGTTTAGAGATTATTAAGAATTTTTCAGATAAAATAGAGGTATTATTTTTAGAGGACCAGCTTTGGGCTTAATAACTTATGCAGAGTTAATTTGAACTATATGACGATCAATTGAGCCGTTATATCTTGGAAGAGACAAGTCAAGAACATGTTTTCTGCACCAATTCATTTGAAATTATTTATACCGCAAATGACTTGAATCTTTTTAAAGAGAGTGAGATTTATGTGCCTCAGTCCAAGTTGATTTCGCTTGAATTTTTATTTTCATTAAAATTTTTATTTTATTATTGTGTATTTCCTAACAATATATAACCTAGGGGTGTACATGGAACCGGCAAACCGACCTCCACCGACGGAGATCAACCGCCGGACGTCGGAACTGGCGAACAACCGATCGGCCGGCAATATAAATTTATGAAAACCGAAGTCAGTCGGCTCGGTCCCGGTTCGACCCCACAGAAAACCAGGAAACCGACCGACCGATTATATATATATATATTCCCTTTTATAAACGACACCGTTTCATATATGAAACGGTTATATGAAACGGCGTCGTTTTGTTTAAATGAATGAAAAAAAAAATTTAAAGCCACGACGCCGTTTGGTCTAAACCAAACGGCGTCATTTGGTGGGGAACGGGTTAGGGTTCCCCTTTGGCCCTTTCCTAGTTCCCCCCTCTCCCATTTTCCCTCATTCGGCTGCCCCCCCACTCTCTCTCTCTCTCTCTCTCTCTCTCCGTGACTCTCTCCGTTCAATGGCGCCGCAGACGAGGTTCAGTGACTCCCTCCGGCCACTCTGACTCGAGTCCCTCCGCCTCCCTCCGGCCACTGTGAGTATATTACTAAATCCTGTTTTTATATATATAAATATATATACTCTATTATATAAGTAGTAACTTATATGTATAAATTAATATATATATATATAATCTGTATATATAATTTGTTATACTTATAAGTTTATAACTAGTAACTTATATATATATATAAATTAATAAATTATAATCATGTTTTTATATATATATATACTCTGTTATATAACTAGTAACTTATATGTATAAATTAATATATATATATAATCTGTATATATAATCTGTTATACTTATAACTAGTAACTTATATATATAAATTAATAAATTATAATCCTGTTTATATATATATATATATACTCTGTTATACGTATTACTAGTAACTTATAATATAACATATTTGTATAAATTATAACTTAATTTGTATCTCCTAATCATCGAGGGGATACCATTGGAAGATATGTTGAGTCGTACTTGCTTGATTGGGGGATTGATAGAATATTTACTGTAACTGTTGATAATGCAAGTTCGAATGATACTGCAATTTCCTATTTGAAAAGGTTTTTGACAGGGAATGTGTTGGGGGGTAAGTATATGCACATGAGATGTTGTGCTCATATATTGAATCTTATTGTGAGTGAGGGTTTGAAGGAGTGCAATGATGCCATTACAATGGTTAGAAATGCAGTTAGATATGTGCGTTCATCCCCTGCAAGATTAGAAAAGTTTAAGAGATGTGCAGAAAAAGAAAAAATTGATTGTAAAAAAATGTTATATCTTGATGTACAAACACGATGGAACTCAACCTATTTGATGTTGGAGGCGGTTGATAAGTTTGAGAAGGCTTTCAGGCGGATGGAGAGTGAGGATTATAATTTCCTCTCTTACTTTGATGATGGGCACATGGGACCTTCTAAAGCTACAGAATGGGAGACAGTGCGGGTGTTTGTCAAGTTTTTGGAGATATTTTATGAAGCCACTACTAGATTTTCTGGATCTTTATATGTGACAGCCAACACCAGTTTTTTAGAGATTTGTGATCTCCAAAATGAATTGATTATGCTGAGTGAGAGTACTAATACTTGTTTGAGGAGTATGGCCATAAACATGAGAACCAAATATGATAAGTATTGTGGGTCATTAGATAGGATGAACTTGCTCATGTTAATTGCTGTTGTACTTGATCCATGAAGCAAGTTGGGACTTCTTACTTTTGAATTGCAGAAGATTCATGATGAGTTCCGTGCTGAGGAGTTGGTTTCGAATGTGAGGCAGGTATTAAGAGATTTGTATGTAGAGTATAATGCTACATTCGGTTCCACCACGAGTACCCCAGTTTCTCAACCCTCTCCAACATCTAGATCCATGAATGAAGGTGATGGCAAACGTGAGACCAAATGGTTCCGGGAGTGGTATAGGGCATCTTCCGCAGCCAGATCTAGTATTACCAAAATTGAAGTGGATCGATATTTATCAGATGGTTGTGAGGCACTCAGCGCATCGTTTGACTTGTTGACTTGGTGGAAAATAAATGAGGCTAACTATCCTATACTTGCGAGGATTGCACCGACATATTGGCCATGCCTGTTTCCACGGTTGCGTTTGAGTCAGCATTTAGTACGAGAGGTCGTGTGCTTGATCCTTTTCGGAGTTCGTTGGCTCCGAGAACTGTTGAGGCACTTATTTGCACTCAAAATTGGTTAAGGCATCCGTCAACACCTATTGATATCCGAGAGGCTATGGATAATGTGGAGAGCTTTGTAGTAGAATCAGGTAATGTTTTCTTTGTTTTCATTGTAAATTAATTTTGCATATTTTTTCATAATATGAATTCACTAACATTTGATATTTTATTCTTATTGATTTTTATAGAGTTGACCGCACAATCGAATGTGACAAGTATTGACGAATGAAGATTGAAGACTTGAAGCAATAATGAGTGAACATGAAGATCAATATTCTTAATTTTTTGCATTGTTGCTATGTTTAAGTCTTTAAGACAATTTGTTTTTATTTATTTATGTTATTTTTTTACTTATATTTTGCTATGCTTAAGACAACTTGAATTGCTTTCCAAATTTGTAATATGTAATACTAAATATCTACTAAAGTTATTTTTATTTATTTTTAATTATGTAGTAAGTAATATAGTAATTAGTTAGTTAATAATTAATATGATGAATGCTTTAGTTATTTATTACTTTTATTTATTTTTAATATGAGTGATGAATTTACAAGATCTTGTATGATGAATTGAATTATTAGTTAAGAATAAAAATTTAAAAAGATATTGGATGATGAATTTAGGAAAAAATATATATATATTTATATTTATAAAATAATTTTTTTTTAAAAAGGGCCCAAAAACCTATTGGATAAAAGGTCCAAAACAGGGCCCAAAACCCATGGCCCAAACCGACTTACCAAACCGGAACCGACCGGCAAGGAACCGACCGATTTTCTCCCCCCAGCACGGTCGGTTTCGGCCAGTTTGTTTTTATTTACATATTGTGCCGGTCGGTTTCGGTTTAGGCATAAAACTGAAACCGACCGGTCGGTTTTCACCCCTAATATAACCATATACAATTATATATATACTACTAGTTCACACAAGTAATATAGAGGCCTAAAAATATATATATATATATATATATATATAGAGGTTTGTCACGTCAACTAATAAATATTATTCGAACTTTTTTATAAATATAATAAATTTCAGAATAAGCGATAAGTAATAAGTTACACTGATCAGACTTGTATATAACATATATAACTTGTATACATAAATATATGAGAGAACAGGGTTTGGGGCATCGAAATTAATTTCCCACGTGAGAAACAGTTTAGTACAAGAAGGCAGGGTTTGTGGCCGATAAATCGGGAGGAGTTGAGCCCAAAAAGGCGAAGCAATGGTACTGGTTGAATAATGATGTGTACCACCATTTTAATCCTCTATAGACTTGGGATACACGTACGCTCGATCTTTTCATTGTCTTTTACTCACGTTTCCAAATGCCATGTGTTCACAATAACACTTGGTAATTAATATATACTTTTCCTGTGGAGGTTTAGTTTCTTGGATTTTAGAATTTTTTTTTTTAGAAGTTCTCTATTAATTGCATTCATGCACGTCTTCGAGTACAAACGAGCTCTGCCCCACTTCATGCTTGGCCAAGGCTCCAAAAGTAGCAGTTATTAATTCACTTTTCTTCTTTTACTGTGGTAAAGAACACCAATATATCATTAATAAATATAATATTATTTATCTTAATTATAGTTCACACTTTTCATATATAACCTTATAATGAAAATATAACCTCCACTACTATTTTCACTCCTTTCTTGAGAGGAATACAGCCTGTTAATGAAAGATCAGGGTCTTACTAGCTAGCTTGTTACCTCTTGATCATGATCCCAACACCTACAAATTGAATTGCTTCAAGCGGTAAGGAGAAATGAGCATTTATAATATCATTAATAGTTATATTTGCAAAACGATAAGAAAATGTCGTAATAGGATTTGATTTACCAGAAAATCTCAAGAAGTTAATTATTTACAAATCAAATCATATCATATTAACATTATAGATATTTCTTTAAAAAAAATAAAAAGATTATGTTAGAATTTTATTGTATGTCCTCGCTCCTATTAGTTGCATACAATCTCGAGTAGCCTGGTGAGGTGAATCATGTGATCATGATCTATTGTCAGGGGATGGATTCGGGGTTCAATTTCTCTCTTTCTGCAATACCTAATTCATTAACTATATATATGAAAAAATTTATTTATCATCATCTTCCTATTAGCACGTCATGATGTGGCATTAGATGATTGGAGATTATTTATTATATAATGGATGAATAAAACCCACCCTCACTGCAGATCATATAAAATGTTTTCATTGGCTGCGGCACTCAAGCACCAAATCAAATGAAACTCCAGGCAATGTGCATACAAGTGGCATAATTCCAATATAGTGCATGTGACACGAGGGATAACGAGAAAATGAAACTAGCTCCAAAATGGGCACTCGATCCACTAACATTAATTGGCCAAGGTGGAAGTAGTTTTCAGATAAGGATCATCAGTTTCCACAACCAACCAACAATTGCATTTCCAGAGGATAGAGCACTTTGTAGCTAGCCAGTGATCGAGGCTGATATCTCCCACAATGACGTGTTATGCATGATGCTTTTTGCGACTCTAATGTCAAAAAGTGCAAAAGCTATTGTACCTCAAATCTCTCGAACTAAGGACTTCGAATTTCTGAGCCCTATTCAGAAATAATGGTTCTGTTACTTTTTCTGCTCGCTTGCACAAACTCGGAGCTTCCCCCCACCATTTACTCATGAAAACATACGTCGACAAGGCGTGTATTCAAAATTTGAAGAAACAAGCTCTACCGCGTACTTAAGGGGAACCAAGTAGTGTACGTGTTGCTATTGATCAAGCTTAATCGTTGACCGACCCATTTCCAAATCTTCGAAGTCATGAAGCAAAGATTAATGCTTAGTTTATATTGATTGCGAATCTCTATCAGGCCGCCAACTTCAGTCTTCAGCCTAATATTAGTTGAAATATAAAAACATGGTCAACTACCATAATAAAAAAAAGTATGGCAAATCATGCTTCTCTTTTTGAAAACTTGACCTTATCATCATGCCTTGTGGTCATACGTTTTCAGGCAACATTTTTCGAATCAAGGGCCAGCTATCATATATATGTTAATGTTGCCATATATCAAGGCAAAAATGTTGAAAAGGCAGCTTAATTTTAGCCGTCGTATTGTGTTTCAATCGTATGTTAGAATAATTTCAAAATATGGGCTTAATTTGATTGTATGTTTTGTGTATTATAAAAAAGGGTTAGATATATAGCTCATAATAGTATTTTGGTTAAACCCAATATGTTGAGTGATCATTTGAGTTTTTTTGCACCTTAATAATATATAATTATATATCTTATTTAATGTGGTAAATTACGTATGTAGGCTAGGAAGTTTAAAGGTCTTATTCTAGAAATTTTCTAAACCTTATTGTGATTTGAGTCTTTAATGGAAGGACTCCATAAGTTTTCTATATATGAGGCTAAGTCACATTTCCTCTCCTTGCGTGTCTATTGGCTTGCCCGATTGAAGACTAATATTCTGTGAGGAGTAGGGAGTGAAAAATTTGGCTGTTAATATTTGTGGAGTATCAAGATTTGCTTTCAAGATATCTTCCATATTATATTTTCTAAACTGTAATTTAATGATTGTGATTCTTGCTCTTAGCATGATTTATAATATTTACAACATTGTAAACATGATTATCAACTACAGATCAATTGCATATCATGACGATAAGATGTGCAATTTCATAGTTACAAAACAAAGATAAATTAAAGCACAATGATATTTGAATGTGAGTATTGTGGCTGAAGTAGATTTATCGATCCTCCTCTGCAGATAAAGGTTGATAAATTCCTTTGAGACTGCTTTGCCTCATCACCATATTCCTTTGAACCGAATATAGTGATAGTTGACTCTGGTTTTAATTCAAACAACTATTTGCAGCTTTTGGTAGTTATGAGTCTTTCAGGTCGTCACGACGACCAAATTAGAAAAGCAGAAGCTAAGTGCAACTCTTGCTATAAATTTCAACATTCTAAGGTCTATGGGACCCATGGAAGGTATATATATAACTACGTATACAGATCTGAGGCCTCCTGGGACCAAAAATACCATATCAATCTTATTGCACCAGCCGGGAATCGAACCCGGGTCTGTACCGTGGCAGGGTACTATTCTACCACTAGACCACTGGTGCTATGATGAGGGATTGACCCTACAAGGTTATTATAAATAATATAAAATTGATGATTACCATGTTTATGTAAATCACTGATGTAAGTTGTAGTCGACCGAGAGGCAGCCAGCAATAATATCAATTTAGTGCAAAATACGTAGTGTTCGGATCATTTTAATTATCAATATGATTCTTCTTAAAAGCTTAATTAATAACCAAGATATTAATATTTTAAAATAAATTCAATTATAATGTACGTAAGTCTCGTATAATTTTTTTGAAAAAATTGAGGTCCGCTATTGAAATATGGATTTTTTCACGTGGGTTTGAAGTGTGCCTTATATTTTTTCAAAATGATTCCGTAAAACTTGTACACTTTATAATTGTACAAATTATTTTTCAATTAATACTATCAAATTTTAATGGAAATTAAGATAATTTTATTTCTCGCCGAGCAGGGTACATTAAGCATAGAGGATTGAAGTGGGTATATTAAAGAAGGGATTGACACGTAACTCTGAGTTTATAGACGTTATTAAGATCGAGTAGTGATCATCTCTAGTGAAACTCTGAAAGGAAAAATGATGCATCCTTAGATTAAAAAACTTAAGTGTAATGAAATAGTCTCGATGGTATATATAATATTGCTAAAGAAATATTGGGAATATATTTGAAGTACTACTAATTTACGATATATATGATGTGTGATGGTGCATGCAGCTTCATTCTTGGCCATATATTTGAAGTACTACTAATTTACGATATACATGATGTGTGATGAATGTATATATAATATAGTTACCAGTGATAAGGCCATGAACGTATCATACAAAATCGCCCATAAATATAATAGCATATAGCTAGGCTAGGCTTTCACGACTGATTTCGGAGTAAAGAAATTTGAACCACCAATTATTGCATAAAAATAAAATACATAATAAAATAAGATCAATTTCACAAAAAACCTGGTCCAAATCGGAATAAAAGTCATCTCCAAAAGTGATAACGAAACATTTCCATTAAAAAAAAAAAACTTACAATGAAGATTCCGAAGGGAAACGTACGACTGATTTCGGAGTAAAGAAATTTGAACCACCGAGCATAATGTAGTACCGACCATGATGTGTTTGATCTTGTGCATCAAAAAGAATTTTTCGAATTGAGATTATATGTGCAATGCTGATCCATATAGTCAAAGTTATGACTAAAATGCCAACATGTGCACAATATTTTTTCAATCCGAGCAATCTTCACCTTTTACTGTCATATTTATGTTGATCTACCTTCTCAAAATAGTTCAGTCTAATCAACATAAAATCTAGACCGAGATATCCCACGTCAGCTTGGGTTTGCATCACAAGGTGTCAAAAAAAGAGATCCTTGGCCTTTTGCTTGGGTGTGTTGTTCTTGGTGAGTATTCTGGTATGGCAGAAGCTTTATCCAGTACAGAACTCAAGGCCTGGTGAACGGTATTTGCAACCCCTTGGCATTCTTCAATATTGTTGCACCCACCTTTGCAGCAGGTGAAAACGAACGCATTCTTCACCCGGCTTCCCAAGGTTGATATTTCTGCCTTCGCCATCTCAGGTTGAAGGGAATCAACAGCCTGTCTTATATCAGAGAAAAGCTGTGGTCGGTAATCACAGCAGAGAGACGCCTTGTATGACATTGTTCCATCGTCTGCTCCATCAATATCGCACGGTTCAACTCTCACTTCATCGGCATCCATGGGAATGACAAAACCCTGGCTTGTTTCAACTGCCTTCTTCTTCAATTCTTTCAATTGGCTGATTACTTCGGCAAGCAACGTGGCTTTGTCCATCTGAGAATATCAATTAAACCAAAAGGTTAAAGCCCAAAACACATAGTACTATTAATTACGCTCGATGATCGATCAGCACATTTCTTTTCTAATCTTCTTGAGTTATTTATTATCATATGCACCTAACTTTGTAGATCATTTAGATCTGGGAATACCTCAGTCATTATATAATTTACTACTAAAAGCTGCTAGCAATTAATATAATCAGCAACGTCATACTTTTTTATCTTTAACACTGGTACCTGCAATTGACCAAGAAATTCTTACCCACGATCGAGACCAACCTAGTCTTACATATATAGTTTTCAATCAGAGCTACAGAAAATCTCCAACAAGGAGCTAAGCTCATGAAATCTGACTTAGATAGTTTTAGCAAGGCAAGAAGATATATACAAACAAGGAAACGTAGAGAGTTTGCTAGGCTAAACAAAAATTGTATCTAACTTGGTAGCACCAATCCTGAAGTACTTCTATAATAATTAATGGTTTTCTTCTCCCAAAAAACGTCTTGCTTACGTTCCTAAAAATAATAAAATATTTGAAGGTAAGTATCACAAACCTAAGCCAAATATATATTAGTACTCAACGGCTGGCAATCTGTGCCTACAATCCAAACCTGGTCATCCGCTGTCATTTTCAGATATACATATGTGACTATGTCATCCTAGAGACTACATCGTCTGAGAGACTGAACTCGGAGGATAAATTAATAAATATTGAATAATTCATACAAGCTAAAGAGCCGAAAAAGGATTGGGAGCAGGTTGATTAAACTAGTACGAAACAGTGAATCATGGCTTTCTTTACTCTCGACATGATGGCGTACATTGGCAAGCACATTAACCACATGTTGCTTTCGGCAAAATACTTGAATATTAATTCAATCCTAATCCTTATATATACCTGCATAATGGACAGGCCTGCACGATAGATTGATTGCGAAGAAAAAAGAAAAGGAAGTACCGAAATCACTCATCCAGATCGAACTATGAAGTTATATATGAACAATCTGCATATATATATATATATATGAGTTTTGCTACGTTCAAATAAAGTTATGTACTAATTTATGTATTAATACTGATTCTTTCATATTCAAAATTTAAATTAACACTGTTTTCAATAAAATTTACTTTTTAACCAATCACATTAGTTAGATTAGTATACATATTAGTGTACAGTTGTGCTTAGAACTAAATTTTTCCTATATATATATATTACGGGCAAAGTCAAATGAGACATATTGTAGTTAGGGAAGTTACTTTTGACTAACCTTTCAGGTTGCAGGGGTCACTTAAGAAAAGGTTAATATCATCAAGAACTATTGTATATGTTAGCTACAAATTAGGTCGTAATTTGAACAACCTGTTAATATTATATTAAGATGATCTACGTGTCTCCTAGTTGGCTATAGCCAGTCCTTGGTCTGGATCAGGTGATCATCCAAGAGCAGAAATAATGCAATGAAAGACTATTAATATTTAATTCAATTATGCACATAAGATCATCTCAGGATGTTTGTTGAATAATATGACTTTGGAATGCTCCGAATTCGTTTCCAGGAAACACCTTGAGTACTTTTCATTACATACTGTAAACAAGATCATAATTCTCAAAAAATCATAGCGGTTTGCATCTATAAGAAATTCAAGAATTGCATCGTGTCAAGAACAAACTGCATCAGAAGCCAACATCTGTCATCATTATCTTATAATCCTTTTTTGTTTTGGGGTAGGGGCCGGGGCCGGGGGAGTTAACCAGCTCTCATGCATAGCACCGGCTGAAAATCTGGTAGTTAACTCGCGTTCACTTTGTTCTTACAGGAAAAAAATAAATAAAAAATAAAAAGAGACTGGAAAAAAAACCTTATAAGATGCTGATTATCAGCCACAGCTAGGCCTCACATTTTTTTGGCAACGCATCTCTCACCGGCCCCTACATGCTTTAATTAGTTGCTGCAAAATTTCTTTTTCTATGAAATGAAATTAGGAAAAGAGAAAGAAAGGTATAATAATTCCAAGAGGCTCAGATTCAGTTAATGCCATTCTCTCCCTCGCGATATGAAGATCTCTCTTTCCCAGCCTGTTCGAAGCTGCGACAATATGCATGGCCGGGTGTTTAGTTTACATGATTCGTCTATGAGAGAACTCACTATTAATTTTTGGCGAAAATTACTAGAAGGCTATGTTAAAACAGAGAGAATTCTGGAGAATCATAGAAGTGTATATTTCTGTTTGTATAAAACTATGCAAAGGACGCCTATATATAGTTGAATATGGCCAAAACAAATAAGGAAATATAACTAATGGGAAAGATTCTAACCTAGCTGAATTACAGGAAATTAAGGATATGATCTAATATCCTAGATATATTCTAAGATAGAAATATATACCCTAACAAGCTACCTTAGTTTACGAAGCTCATCTAAATGATTTCTTCTTATTTGCGATCTTTTTTCCCCTCAACTTCTTAGACTTTTTAAGTTCAACGATTTAGATTCATGATATGCAAGCCAAGAATCCAACAGACCAAAAAAAAAAAGGAAATACTAGACATATCAAATGAACAGATCAGTGTCCAATACTATCATTAAATATGACCGACACGGTTGTTTGTGCTACTATATATTATTGAATATTGATTATGATCAAAAGTACAGAAAAACAAATTTACCCTTTCATTGCAGGGAACTAAACCACGAAGAGTTGTAAGATGAGCGTTGATTCTCTCTCTTCTCCTCCTCTCTGCCTCACTGTGACTCTTCAAAGCCGTCAAAGCCTTTGCCTCCGATACCCCTTGCTTCCCAACTATTGTCGGAGCTTTCACAAGCTCTCCCTTCTCGCTATCCAAAATTAACGAGTGAGACAGCGCTGACCCGCCTAGCATGATCCCATTAAACCCCTCTACACTATGCGAAAATGGATCCAACAGCCTCTTAAAATCAGACTGGAATGAAGGATTTGGGTTATAACCATAAGAAGAATTGGAGTATGAATCCATTTGTATCAATGTTTACAACATAAATACTATGAACCAAAGCTTGAAGAGAATAAACCAGGAGGGCGAGCACTGGGGGAAAACCAGAAAGAAAGCTTTACGCTTTGTTGACAGGCGTTGCTGCTGATCAAAGTGGTCGTGGTGATGACTTCGGTGGTTGTTTTTGTTGTCGTCGCCGTTTTGGTTGTGGGTTTGGTCATACCTTCCATTAGGCTAAAGGACAAGGGTGCGGTGGTTTGTGGAGGAGAAGATCAATGGGAAAACATTTTCACATTTTTTTCCTTCTCCACGGTGTTGAACTGGAGCATTCCGAGGTAAGAAGACGGAAAGGTTTTCGGGAAATGAGAGTTAGGGGAAGAGAATTCGGTGCCGTGAAACAATTAGCAGCTGGGACTTTGATGCATGATTAAGAAGGAGAGGAAACAGAATGGCGTGGACACAGACTTCGGGGCAAGAAAGCCAAGCAATTAAGCTGGGACGAGCAACACGGTTTATGACGATTGACGAGGGAGTCAGAAAGTTGCTAACGTAAGGACATGATATTAATAGCAATAATTTTTCAACTTACAATTTCTGAATATTATATTTCATTCCAATGCATCAAGATATAGTTATATATGTATATTAGGAGCTAGTTAGATTTACACGCCGTTTGCGTCAGGGAAACACTGCTATACGCGTATTCTTACTATACGGCGTTTTATATAAATATAAAATAATAATAACATACATACAATGATTTTTACAATCTTCGTACGTATAAGGATGTTTTAAACTAAGAATGTTTATGTAAAACGATATTATTTTTATAAATTATTTTATAAAAATATCATTCATATAAAATAGGGTTGTGAAAATGGTTGCTTGTGTCCCATTTTCAAAATATTATATATATATATATTCCTGTTTTATGTTTTGTTAATTTAAAAAGGTATGTACACTATGATTATTAGTTACATGAGATTCTTAAATTTGCTCCAAAAACTGGATTATTTTGGAAAAAAATGATATTAATGCTACTTATTAATTAGAATTTTAATATATAATTAATGTCTCACCATTTAATAAAATTCTATAATATAGTATATAGAATTTTCCTTCAAACATTAGTGTATAAATAGTTTACAACTGAAAAAAGTATAACGAATCGAAACGTACTAATTAATTAAAGTTTCCAATAAATGTCGATGCGCGCCACCAGCTAGCTCTTGCTTGAAATAAATAATAAATATACATAGATTTCGAAGCTTTAATTGAGATACGTGCAAAATGTTCTCACTCTAGAAAGATTGTTCGAAAAATATACTTTCTTTTTATCGACATTTCATGTGAACGTACGTTGTTGTGTAAATTGTAAAAGAAACAGATAGCATGAAGTTTCAAAATTGTCTGCGAGTGAATCATGAAGATCGTGTGACCTTACCATAGTTTGACTTTTAAGTTTTCAAAAAGATAAATTAAAAAAGAATGATTAATCCCCTTAAAACTTACTAACTCTTTATATTACATTAATTAATTAGGTATCTTCCTTTATTAGGAAAGGATCGAGACCAGGTTTTTTTTTAGGAGATGATCATGAGGAAAATTGTTGTACCCAAATGAAATTTTCCTACCGTTCGCTATATAAAAATACAACATTAATATTGAATGATCCAAAGAAGCAGCTCCTTGCATGTCTTCATGTGATAATTAGGAGGTTTTAATATTGATCTTATGATCATTCAAAAAACATAAATATTGTTCATAAAGAATTCAAATGTGCCGTTAATTAAAATATTGAAGAATTACCGAAATTCTTTTATCATTTAGGGAAAATATGTTAGCATTAATTATATATACATATATATATATATACATGTATGTGTATATTTTCTCAACTTTGTTTTGGTTCGGTGTCCTTAATTAATCGAGTTGAAATTAACCCTAATTGTCACAGTACTAGTACGTATATACGTACTCGATCTTACTGATCGATCTGGATTTTTCTAAAGTTTGGAAAATATATAAATATCAGCCTGTTACTAGATTAATATCACTACAAGAAAAATAAACTTTTACGACCAATTAATAGTAACGAAAAGAGTATTAGCAACTATAATTGGTCGCAAAAGTCCGTTTTTCTTGTAGTGTATCCTTTAGTTGAAATGCATGCATGTAATTATATGAATGATCACTTTTTTCTCTTAATTTTTTTTATGACGTACTTTATAAGCTACATGATTTTTTTTTCCTAATAGACGGAAATATTTAAAAAAAAAAACAACTAATAGGATTCTTCTTTAGTTTGCATAAAAATATATTTCTATTCAGTTTTCAATACATTGGTCCCGCCCATGCATGGTTTATTCCCTTGAAATTATCTTCCACTCAGGATTAATAATTCTGACCATGCATTAATTTGTTTTTTTTTTAATTAAAGTAATATACACTTTAATTTGAATGCCTTTTGATGAACAGATTAAAAATTCTATATATCGTACCATCATTTTATTTTTATCCCACTATATAAGATCGATCATGTGACCTATTTATCACGGTAATTAAAGGAATATACACTTTAATTTGAATGCCTTTTGATGAACAGATTAAAAATTCTATATATCGTACCATCATTTTATTTTTATCCCACTATATAAGATCGATCATGTGACCTATTTATCACGGTCATTAGATGATCCTTTATTTGATTATTTTTTATCATTTAATGATGATAAATGTACTAAATCCTATATAGTGAGATGTTAGTATAGTGTATAACATTACTTACATATATGTATGTTCGTTATTGATTATAATGAGAAAATTACTGAATATTGTTTCATTGTATTGGCTTTAAAACGCGCTCTGTCAAATTTTCAACTGCACGAACTTGTATTATAATTTGGAATAAATATTCAAATTTCCTTCAAATTACCACCTAATTTGCAATCACTTCAAAAATTTGAGTGGCATGAGTATTTAATTTGATCAGGGCCGGGTTTGTGAAATCTCTTACAATTTTGTTTATTACTTTAGCAGCACGGACCATGTAAATATATATATATTTATATATAATGAGCAATGCTATTATTTATATAAAAATTCAAAATTTTTATAAAATATATATTCAAGACAAAATGATGCTTGGAAATATAAAAAGATGAAATTAAAATTAAAACGCTAAATTCTTTATATCTTTTAAATTTAAATTTTTAATTTTTTTAATAAATTACGTGATACCACAAAGGTACGTACAAAATGAGTGATATAAATGACATATGGTTGATAGTAGCATTTCACATATATAATATACCAACCCAACTAATTATCTTTTGCCTAGTCCCTTTTGTTTTTGTTTTTGTTTTGTTTTGTTTATGTTTTGTTTTTTGTTTTGGTTTTTTTTTTCCCTTTTAAAATGTGAATTTAAATTAGGTTTTGAATTCTCTTACCAAAAGAGACAAAAAGGGAAAAGACAGAAACAGATGGGTTTTAAAAAAAAAAAAATTAAAAACAAATCATTGCAAAGTTAATAGTTCTGTTCTGATAAAGTACTTGGAATCTTTTTCCCGCTTTTGTGTCATTATATATGTTATGTTTCGTTATATTATTAGAGATCTTAGTTAGCTAGCAAGATAGATTAGTCTTATTATAAGTAGATGATGATCTTCACCAAAACAATACGGCGTGAAAGCTTGCATTTGGCAAATGTAGTATTTTAGCATTAGTGGGGGCAGTTTAACACTATCTAGTTAATTATAATTTGCTATTTTATCATCTTCATCATCATGAAGCATGCATACAGCTTTAAGTGGCCGTACTCGCGTCAAGGAAAATGAATAATGTAAGATGAACTGAATCTCCATACATAAAAGTAGTTCCGATCAGCATGAATCTTTCTTGCGAGGAGAAATATTCAATATTTGTGTTGCATTTGGCCCAGACAACCCCCCAATAATGTCAGAAACCCTAAATTAATAAACATCATTATATTGATTCGATCATTTGGAGTTTTTAACGTCCATCACTTTTGGGGTTTTGTCGGCTATAATATTTGATTGAACTATGAAAAGATAAACTCATCAAAGCCAAAGAGATCGACAATAATAATATATATAGGAATTAAGGACCAATCGATTCCTCCTCGAACAACTAATTAATAATATTTCACATTGGCATGATCAAGATTCCAACTGTTAATTAAACGACAATTAACAGCAAAACAACTTTAATTTTGATTCTGAATGCTTAATTACCGTTATCCAATCATACTAATTTGCTGGAAGACTTGGTGGCTGGTGGCCTTGCAGCTTCTACCATATTCCCTGTTGTCTAGTGTGGATTACTTTTAGCATATAATAATATATAAACCAATAAAAATTTTCAAGTCTTTATTTTATGTTTGTATATTATATGGATCAACCTATCCAAGGAGAGACTGAGTTAATATTTTAATCAAGAGTCCTGCGCGCAAACACGTTTGCTCCTACGTCACCTATCGTTTTTTAAATTCAAACCATCATCCGTTTAAAAAGATCTATGATTTGTGAGTTCTATTATTCATTAGTTAAATATTATACTGCAATAAGTGCTACAATAAGAATTTTAAAAAAATAAATTCATAAATTGTGTTAGCAGTAGTGTAATGATGATAATGTAATTTAGACGAGGATCAGTCTCCAATGTAAAGAAGATTTTGCAACGAAATTTTTCATATATTTTTCATTGCTAGATAGATATTTAAAAGCATGAATTACATAACTGACACAAAATAATTAGGAATTGATAACCCCACGACTCCACTTCAATGGTTCCCACTAACCCACTTCTACATAACTATAGTTGAGCCTAAAGACTCGGATTTAACAACTTTTGACTTGGTCATGAGACCATACGACTGAAATGTAAAATAATGCAACCAGAATTCAAATAACCATACAACTTAATGCAATATAGACTCTAACTTGCAAGACAAATAAGCCCATCCAAGGCTCATATCAATTCAAGGCCCATAACAATCATTCCCCCTTATGGGATCTTGTCCACAAGGTCAAGAAAGTCCTCAATAATTGTGTGATAATCCACCCATGTGGCTTCTTCTTCAGGCAGCCCCTTCCACTTAATTAAAACTTCAATCCCAGCGTTGTCTCATTTTTTAACCATACGGTGTTGGAGAACGAATTTGGGCTCAGTTATAAATGTTCCATCAATAGCAATCAGAGGTAATGACGAAGAGTAAACATTTCAATTTCCCAATTTTCTCTTCAAACATGAGACGTGAAAGGTAAACCCTAGCATTTGGGGGAAGCTCCAATCGGTAGACTACTGTCCCGTTACGTTCCAGAACTTTGTATGGACCATAAAACGGGATGAGATCTTGTGATTCATTTGGTGAACCACTGTCTGCTGCTTGTAAGGTTGCAACTGCAGGTAAACCATATCCCCCACTTCAAAACTTCTCTCTGTGCATTTTAGATTTGCAAATTTTTTCATTCGGTCTTGTGCTAGTTGTAAATTATGCTGGAGTGGCTTACTTTTTTCCTCCCTTGTTCGTAAAGCCTCATCAACTGACTGAATTTGAGTAGTACCTGGGGAATAAGGTAGGAGCTTTATGGGTGGGTAGTCGTAGAGTGCTTCAAATGGCGTTATCTTAGAAGAAGAATGGATATTGGTGTTATACCACCATTTGGCAAGTGAAAGCCATTTAACCCAATCACGAGGTTTGTCACCCGTGACAAACCTGAGATATTGCTCTAAATATTTATTGACAAATTCAATTTGGCCATCAGACTTTGGATGATAGGCCGAACTAAATTGCAATGAGGTTCCTTAGAGCCTAAATAATTCATTCCAAAAATTGCTAGTGAAAGTTGGGTCGCGGTCAGTAACAATTGAGGAGGGCATCCTGTGAAGCTTAAAACATTATGCATAAAAATCAGAGCTATTTTTTAGGCTGTATAAGGGTGAGTAATAGGCATAAAATGTGCATACTTAGTTAAACAATCTACCACCACCATAACTACATTGTAGCCATGAGATAGAGGAAGCCCCTCAATAAAATCCATGGATATATCATGCCATACCTTGTTAGGGATAGGAAGAGGTTGTAACAACCCAGGGGCGAAGATGTTTTCACTCATAATATGCTAGCAAGTATCACATGTTCTAATAAAAGCCCATAATCCTTGCACATACCCCTCCAATAAAATTCTAATCTAGCTTTGTGCAGAGTTTTTTTTTAGACCCTGAATGTCCTCCTTGAGGACTACAATGCATCAGCTGAATAATCTACTCCTTAAGGGTAGATTGAGCATCAATATAGAGACGGCCCTTGTAAAAAATGAGCCCATCTTCCTTGTATATTTGTTTTTGTCGAGCTACCCTTTGTTAAATTGATCTAGTAAGGATATTAAGTATGAGGAAGTAGTATAATTATATTTGAGTTGAGTGAGCCATATAGCTACTGGAGTGGTTAATGCAGAGAATTCCCCTTCTTGTTGCCGAGAAAGAGCATCAATTACATAGTTTTTCTTACCCTTCTTATAGTGAACTTCAAAATCATACCCCAATATTTTTGTAAGGTACCTTTGTTGAGCACGTGTGCCTATCCTTTGATCCAATAAGAACTTCAAGCTTTATTGACCAGTTTGGACCACAAACTTGTTTTCCAACACATAAGCACGCCACTCCTGTATAGCCAAAACTAAGGCCAAAAGCTCATTTTCATATGTAGATAAATGCAAGGCTTTTCCCCTTAGGGCTTGACTCATGAATGTTATGGGTTTTCCTTGCTGCAATAACATTGCTCCAATGCCACTCCCTGAACCATCACACTGTATAGTAAAAGATTTAGTAAAATTTGGGAGTGCTAAAACTAGTGGAGAAGTCATGACAACTTGTTTGAGGGCTTGAAAAGTTTGAGTAGCCTCATTGGACCAATCAAAGGAGTTTTTTATGAGTAATGTATTAAGTGGTGCAGCAATGAGATCATAATTTCTTATGAATTTTCGGTAATATCCAGTGAGACCTAGGAACCCACGAAGAGATTTAATAGTGTGAGGTAGGGACCATTGAAGCATAGACTCAACCTTTGAGGGATCGGCTCAAACACCACCTTTAGAGATTAAATATCCTAGATAGTCAATTTCGGAACACCCAAAATGACACTTTGATTTTTTGGCAAATAACTGGTGAGTTTGGAGTGTTTCTAGGACCAATCGAAGATGATGGGTATTCTTCCATAGTTTTACTATATATGAGTATGTCATCAAAGAAAACTAAGAAAAATTTTGCAAAAAAAGACGAAATATGTCATTCATTAAACTTTGGAAGGTAGTTGGTGTGTTAATGACTCTGAAAGGCTTCACAAAAAATTCATAGTGACCGTCGTGGGTACAAAAAGCAGTTTTTGAAATGTCATTAGGGAAAACACGTACTTGGTGATACCCGGACCTAAGGTCTATTTTAGAAAAAACTGTAGGTCCATGGAGCTCATCCAATAGTTCATACACTATGGAAATTGAAAATTTAGCCTTAACTAGTTTCTTTGTTAAGAGCCATATAATCGACACATAACCTCTAACTTTCATCTTGTTTCTGAACTAAGAGGACGGGTAAAGAGAAAGGGCTATGGCTTGGCCGAATGATTCCTTGGGTAAGCATATCTTGGATGAGTTTTTCAATTTCTGATTTTTGAAAATAGGGATACCGATAAGAGCAAACACAAATTGTTTTGGTTCCTTCATAGAGATCAATGTGATGATCTTGGTTTCTAATGGGTGGTAGGCCAGTAGGTGTATCAAATATACATTGGAATTTATCTATTATTGCTGATAAGGATGGGTGGAGATGAGTACCAGGAGTTAAAGATTCTAGACACTCAAGTAGCTGTAACACTAATCCCCTTCTTTTAATTTTAGTAGCACGCCCAAACTCTTTACCTTCCACCAAGGATAATGCTATTGGAGTGAGGCCTTGGAGTGTGTAGTTGCTGCCCACGAGGGAAGATGCCATAGACAACTGAGAAAAGTCCCATAAGATGGATCCAAGTGTTTCAAGACATCGCACATCTAAAACCACATCACAACCTCCCAAGGTTAACACATAAAAATTAGTACCAAAGTTGATATCTTGCATGTGAAATGGAATTTGAACAGAAATTCCTTCACTATATAGAGCTGCTCGATTAACCACCTTGACCGACAACTTTTGTGTAGTTTGAACAGGAAGATGAGCCTTAGTGATAATCGAAGGGTCCACAAAATTGTGGGTGCTTCCGGTATCAATAAGAATAACAATCCTCACGCCATGGACTTGGCCCAACACTCTCATCATTCTTGGGCTTGGTGAGCCTGTAATTGCATGAATAGAAATTCTTGGCCCCATTATGTCACCTTTACTCTTCTGGTTTTCAGAACTAGGCCCTCCTTATTCGAGAATTATAGGATTGCAATTTGTTTCTTTTTCATCACCCAAGTCATCACACTCCATGATAAATAGTTTGGCTGCCTTACACCTGTCCTGGAACCCATTTCTCATCACAGTTATAGCATAAGCCTTTATCTATTCTCTCCTGCATTTTAGTTGGGGACAACCTTTGCACTATTGCAGTAGCCTTGTTAGCAGGAGCTAGAAGTTTCAATGAAGTCCTTGGAGGACTTAAACCCAATTTAACTACTCACTTCAAGGCTGCTACATTCTCTTCTTGCATTTTAGCAATGCTAATGCATTTAATAATGACTGGGGCTGCATCATTTGAACCATATAATGAATATCTTCGTGCAATCCGCCCAAAAAACAGTTGAATTTGTAAGGCTCAGCTAAACCATGAAACTGGTTTGAGAGATATTCAAATTCATATTTGTAAGCTTTGACGGTAGTGGTTTGTCGCAGTTTTGTGAAGGCCTCCATAGGGTCTTCATAAGCTGATAGTCCAAAGCGAATGAGAAAAAAACAAACAAAAGTTACCCGGCTAGGAAAACCACCCGAAGACTCCAATTCTTGGAACCATGTTATGGCCTTCCCCTCCATATGGACCGAAGCCAATAAAACCCGATATTATGGATGGGGTTAATGATAATTAAAAAATTGTTTAGCTCTATATAACCACCCATTTAGGTCTTCCTTATCAAGCTTGGAAAATTCCAAATGTATGGCCTTGATTTGAATGCCTGAAGACGTCTTCAAAAAGTGGGTTGTTGTTGCATGCAACTTGGCTGTTTGGAGATTCCTCCAACTTTTTTTCAACTTGTCGCACCAAACTGTCCAGATTAGTAGCAACTACTTGCAATTGATGGGCTAACCCTTCTACTACTTGCTGTAGAGATTCTTGTGTTTTTTGTTGTGCTTCTTGAACCTGTCAAACTGCTGCCAAGGATTCAGCCAGCTAGGAATACTGAGTACTAACATTACTCTCAGCCATGGATGCACCGGCTCTATATACCACTATTAGAAGCAGTGTAATGATGATAATGTAATTTAGATGTAGATCCAATTCGAGAGGATCAGTCTCCAATGTAAAGAAGATTTTGCAACGAAATTGTTCATATCTTTTTCATTGCTGGACAGATATTTAAAAGTAAGAATTACATAACTGACGCAAGATAATTAGGAACTGATGACCCCACAACTCCACTTCCCTGGTTCCCACTAACCCACTTCTACAAACCCATATTTGAGCCTAAAGACTCAGACTTAACAACTTTTGATTTGGTCACGAGACCATACTATTGAAATGTAAAATAATGCAATTGGAATTCAAATAACCATACAACTGAATGCAATATAGACTCTAACTTGCAAGACAAATAAGCTCATCTAAGGCCCATATCAATTCAAGGCCCATAACAAATTAACATAATTTCATGGGATACATTATATTTATTTTACATGAATAAAAATAACTTTATAAACCAACATGCTTTATCAAATCATATTAATTTGTAGGTTTACTTTTATAGAATTCTATTGTGGCCAAAGTATTTCTCATTGCATAAACCCTTCGGCATTTTTAAGTAGATGTATGTTTTCTTATTTATAATCTTTTAAATGGTTTTTTATTCTTTTAAATACTATTTGTTTTAATAGCAGTAGATTTGAGTTAATATGTTTTATTGGGTTTAGGGGGATGAGAGAGAAAAAAGTTGAACAAAAATATTGTAAAGTTAAAAAAATGTTTGAATATAGTTTTTTAATATTATTTTTATTTTAAAATTTGAAAAACTTGTATGTTTTTGTGTTTTATTTGAAAATTTGAAAAAATTGTGTTGGATTTTGAATTTAGATAATGATTAAATGAAAATGTTGAAATTAAAACGTGTTTTAGATTTGAGTGATTTCTGAGAAGAAAATTATGAAAAGTTTTGAGAATATATGAAAATACCTAGGACGTTAGGTTTGGGGAGTGAGATGAGAATTTTTAGTTTTAGATGAAAGTTTAAAATATTATATTTTAATATTATTATTGTTTTAGGATTTGAAAAAGTTAAATTGAAATTTGAAAATTTTGAATTATTTATTTTATTTTATATGAAAATTGAAAAAAATAGTAATGATGAGATGGTATGAGAATTATATGTTTGAGCTTAGTTACCAAACCTAACTTGTCCAAACAAGCCATTAGTGATGAAATAGGCAATCCATGAGGTCCATTTGACACTTGTATACATATGAGATATTGGTGCGAAGGTGGCATATGCGTTAGGTGGCATTACTTTCATTAGAGGTACTGACAAATTTGATAATTTGTATGAAGATAAAAAAAAATGTTCAATTAAAAAACATAAATACCAATTTAACTTCAACACATGAGAACAGGATGACTGAATTTGGATTGAGCGCATGATAGAGTGAGGAGGGACTAAATTTATATGAGCTCAATAGTCAGTACCACTCCCTTGAGCCATACAGCGCAAATTGTCTCAAATTCAACTCACGGGCCGAGTTAGAATTTATAATTTTTTTTATTTTATTTTTTCCATTGGGTTGCAGTACGTTGTGCTTGTTGCAGATTCTTAAATTATTGACATTAGAGTATAAAAGGTTTGAGATATATTTATTTTTAAGGATGTATTTTTCAATATACAAGGCCCGATTAGACTAAATTTCTCGTATCAATATCTTTTCTAGTTTTTTATTTAAATACTTTTAATAATTTAGAGAGAGAGCTGTAATTTATAAATCAGAGAATATTAGGTATTATTCATATATAGTGTGAATTTCAGTATTATATATAGAATACTAATAGTCCTCATATTACTCATATAAATAAATAAATAGATCCAAATTTTAAAAATATTTTAAAACGTGCTGATCTTAATTTGTCTGCCATTAAAAATTGGGTGGCCCTAAGGTTTTGGGGAAGGCTATTTTCTATTTTCTGGGCAAACGCCGAAGGGCCTTTTGAACGTCCCAAAAGACATTCTTCCTCCCAAATCTGCTTATTGGATTTTGTTTTTATATTTTTTTGAGGGAATAAAACACAATTTGCTTAATTAAGAACCTGACAAAGTTGACCATTGGCCACATTGAACAGGAAACTGACAAGGTTGTCCTTTTAAACTCCTCACGACGCCGTTTCTTGCCCCACGTGGCACGTGTTTCGCAGTTCCATTGTGAACAGGCACAAGGTCACATGGATCAAAAAATCTACTCATCCTCTAGTTGGTTTGTCACAGACTACACAATTTGACATGGCGAACTCGGTTCAGTTCTCACGTCACGGTTCCCTCTCATTCCTCATCCTAACAACTGACTAACAAGTAACAACTGAGAGATCCTCTCAGTTTTTCACTCACCCCAACGAGATCCCCTCACTCGAGATCCACCTAACCCTTACCCATTCTCTCTCCCCTAAGACGCTAGAAGATTTCTCTCTTATCCCTCATCCCAGCCCCTTCAGTCTCTCAACCCAAAAATTAGCTCACAAATTTTGCCCTCAACGAAAACCCCAGCCCCTTTAGTCTCTCCAGATACCCACCCTTGAAGATTTCTCCCTCAACGAAGACCCCAGACCCATCTTCCTCACCCCTTTAGTGAGAATGCTGGTGATGATCTTGGTAACGCTGATGAGATGGAGTTTGCAGTTGGTACAAGCATCTCAGTACAACTCGACACTAGAATGAATGAAGAGCAAAATCAAGATTATATTTTCACAGTAAAGTGCAGTCATAGTTTCATCCTTTCAAGAAAAGAAAATGGTTTATCAAAAAATTCTTATAAGACCTTGCACTTGTCAAAAATTATTTCGCATTTCCCTTTGGCCTTCTTTTCCTTTAAGGTGTGATGGGCTATACTCTAGCTCAATATTCCAATTTGAAGTTTTTCGAATGCCATGCAGAAAAGGTTGTAAATGCGGTCATTTACATCTTTTATCTATTTCTCTTTGCTTGGCATGAATTATGTAGATTGCCTTTTTTGGGTGGTCTATTTGTGTTTACAGTTCTTGATTGTTCTTATATTGCTACAGACAAAAGCTGAGATGTCTAGAAGTAGCCTTGACAGAATATCATGAATCCTTTGAAGAGTAGGGAATCAAAAGATTGGATGAAATTGAGAAGAAGGTTGCTATATGTCGACAACAGCTACAATCTTAATATGGGTTATTAGATTCTAACGATGGTTCTTCAAGGAACAATAAGTGCTCTCATTTTGTAAGCAGACAAGATTTCACATGGTTGAATTTGTGTATCTTTGTCCACTTATATTAAAATGTTTATTATTCTCTACTAACGAATGTTTAAAATATTAGAATAAGTGCTCTCATTCTAACGAATGTTTACAAGCCGTACTTCGTCCAGAGAAGAGATAATGTCGGAAGACTCGGTTTATTTTCTATGCAAAAGATAACCACAACATTTAGAATGTTGGTGTATGGGGTTACAGGAGATTTTATGGATGAATACATGCGTATTGGTGAAAGCACCGTAATGAAGAGCCTCAAAAAATTCTCTAAGATAATAGTAAGTGTTTTTTTAGATGAATATTTACAGTCTCCAAATGCCAATGATATTGCCCGATTGCTTGTTGTTGCTGAACAACGGGGATTCATAGGAATGCTGGTAAGCATTGACTGCATGCATTGGAAGTGAAAAAATTGTCCTGCAGCCTGGAAAGGTATGTACTCCGGCCATATCCGTGAACCAACTATTATTTTAGAAGCAGTTACTTCATATGATCTCTGGATATGGCATACATTTTTTAGTATGTCTGGTTCACATAACGACATTAATCTGCTAGAGAGATCTTTTATTTTATGGATCTTGCCCAAAGGCGTGCTCCTCCAGTCAATTACACAATCAATGGCAACGACTACACTATGGGGTATTACCTTGCGGACGATATTTATCTCAAGTGGCGAACTTTTGTGAAGACGATTCCATCGCCACAAGGGAATAAGAAGAAAATTTTTGTAAAAGCACAAGAATCTGCAAGAAAAGATGTCGAGCTTGCATTCGTGATACTTCAACAACGATTTGCGATCATTTGTAGACCTTCCCGAATGTTCAAAGTGAAGGAATTAACAAATATAATAAAATCATGTGTTATTTCTACATAATATGATCATTGAAGACGAGAGTGATGATAGTAAGGGTCTGAACATTGAGTATGATCAACTTGATGATGAACTCCTGAAACTGTCGCGCAATTATACAACTGAGTTTACAGACTTCATCCAGCGTCATCTTCATATTAAAGACAGCAGCTCAGCACATCATCAGCTCCAAGCAGATCTAATTGAACATCAATGGCTATTATATTCCCAACATTAGGCATGTCGCATTATAGTATGGCATTTCCTTCATGTTAGTAGTGACTATGTTTGAGTTAATCTTTGCTGCATTTATATTTCCTTCATGTTAGTAATGACTATATTATTGGTAATCAAATTTTATTTTGTATTTCCTTCATGTTAATAGTGACTATATTAGAGGTAATTTGTAATTGTTTCTGAAATTATAATGGCCAATTTCCTTACTTAAAAATATCAATTTACACCACAAAATTAAAATACAAAAGTTTAGTGAATCCATATACTCATCTGTCATTGTTCGAAACATAATAAACAAAGAAATAAACTTTTTACAAAAATACAAATCAATCCAAATCTGGGCTAGTTTTGCGTCTCGCCATGATTTCCCTCTATAGTTGTTGTAAATATAACCGCTGCATTTCTGGCATGGCACTCACGTTTATCATCATAATGCACTGATCTACTTTCTTCTTCGTGAGCTCTACTTTCTACGCCTCCAACCTCAATCTTTCGTCCTCTTGACGGATTTTATTTAGCTCTTTTTCCTATTCAATTATTATCTTCTCGGCCTCCAACATCAGTCTTTCATCCTCAAGACATAATTTTTTTTCCTCTTTTTCCTTGTCATACTCCATCTTCTCGGCTTTAAGGTAATAAAACTCTTTCTCCTGAGTGTGTGACTCCTAAAAAAGAGTATACTTCATCTTCCTGAGTTGAAAATTTTCCTCTGCTTGCTTGCCTTGGGCCTTTCGTTTTCCTTTCTCAGCTTTCCTTTCCATTGGTCGGTCTAATTCAATCACTTCATTCTCTATCATATTATCTGCCTCGAGATAAAAAACTGAATCAACCGTAGCTCTAGACCATCGAGTTGGGGTTGGGGACAGGAACATCATCTTCCTTCGCTTTGGATCCTCCTTTGTGGCGCGCCAAATCCACTTAGGCTGGTTCTTCAACAAGTGCCAATAATACTCGAACTGGAAGGAGCATTTTTCTAGCGATTGATACATAACCTTGGCCTTGTCAAACTTGCACGTAAACAAAAAATTCCATGTTAAACCAATGTAGGAAAAAATAAATTTTTTGTAAAACAAGTAAGAGTATGGAAATTCTATCTTGTCTTGTTCGGTCATGCCACTTTGATTTAACCTTTCAACCTGGGCTAGTTTCATGCAAAATTTGTCTGTCGCCTTTTGAATAACCGATTACCGATGTATTAAAGACTTTATTATCCTCTCATTTGTGGTTTCTTTAAATTGCTGGAAATACTCAAATATTTTTTTTCAAAGTTGAGAATATTTTTGATCTATTCCATGGACGACATCAATGCTACAATTTAGCTATGCGAAGACAAGTAACTTGTCTTTTTCGGGGGTGAAGTTCGCACCTCTGACTGATTTCCTAATACCAATAGGCTCATTAGGGGGTAGGGGTGGAGAGTCATCAAGGGTCATAGGAGATGTTCCACTTTGCCCACCGTAAGTGGGGTCAAGTTGAGGATCTTGATTAAAGAGATTGGTGAAGTACATATGTTCAGGTCTTGTGAATCCATTTCTAAAAAAACATTGAAATGTTATACATGTCACTTTGAAATTTGGGGTTTAATCGGGGTCGTTGGCTCTTAAATCGGTTGGTGACATCTTGGAAATTTGGCCACCCACTCATGGCTGCAACAACCGGTTGCCAGTACTTGTTGGCCGTCCGGGTTACCTAGGTATTGAGGAAATGACCATAAATTTCTCATATCCTCACATGCGGTTGTTATCATCATAGCCGAGGGGGTTTAGTTTACACATTATTTCTTATCACAACATAATACAAAACAACAACCAAACAACATGCAAATCACAATAATGCTAAATAAGAGCATCCACATCCGATTTATTAATATATCAAATATATTAATAAATAAAAAGGTTCAGAATGGTGTAAATATTGACAGCATGCGTAAACAATGAGCCTAATATCGAATGGCTGCAAAACCCCACCTGAATCCTGATTGCTTTTTGTGGAAAGTACCACAAACTGCAATATGACCATCCGGGTGAGAATTACCCCGCCATATTGATGGGGCCCCATTAACACTTGTGAATTAACTCACACTATAATACCATCATTCCAACCTAATAACAACCCCCCTCCCCTGAGAGATACGCAATACTGCAAATGACCTAACATCAAATAAAAAATTAGAACATTAAATGAACTGTTATATAAATAAACATCAAATCATTCAATAATGAGATAAATGTATTGCTATAACTTTACCAATAAGCAACGTGAATAAATGAGTAAAATTAAATAAGAGTGGGGAAAACGTGAGAATAGAGTAAATAAATAATATATACACAAAGTATGAATTCCTCTCCCCGTTGACTACCTCTACAATGATGTATACCACAATGTCAAAAAGCACTGATATTACTAGGACATGCAATATTCCAATAACTAAGCATATAGCAAAATTGCATGTTACTCGCACACCATAAAAAAAAACCAGCAGATTAGTAGTAATGAATAAATAAAATTATTATCCCAACAAAAACAACCAAAACTCAAAGATAAAGTCAATTAATCCATAACGAAGAAATATATGAAGAGGAAGGCAACCAGAGTACAAAGAAGAGTTTGGAAAATGTGAGAATATCTGTCAGTATACTTAATGAATAAAAATTTTGCTTTGAATGAACTATTCATTGTTTTCCTGGGCCTATTCAATTTCAGACCTCTTTTTTAGAGTGTTTTCATTCTTTTCTGTGATTTTAGAGTGATTGCTTAGAGTGGCGTGACAATAACATGCAAACTAAATGCTTTTTGGGTCAAGGTTGAAGAATTGTAGCCAAGTAGTATGAACCGAATGAAGAAACTAGCAAGTAGGCAACCATGCTTTTCTTAGTCTATGGTTTGATTAAAAGCTTAGCCTTCTTTCGCCTTAAGTTATTTAAGACAGGAATGCAGAGGTTCCACCATTGATTGTATATATATGTACATACATATGTACAGTCAGTCAATAAGTATAAGCACTACTTTTTATAGTCGATCAATCCAGCTTGTGACACTATAAAAAGAAACCATTACAGCTAATTAACAAGAATTATATGGGGAACAACACATCTATACCATAGGCAGCTCAATGAAAGGGGAACAACACATCTAGGGAACATAAATTGAATTTTAATGTAAATTATCACTCATTGCATACCAAAACTTTTTCCAAAGAATCACTTTTCCCCTGTTTTAACACATGCACACACCAAAGGTACAGAGTATGGCATCCTAATCATTACTTAACTTTGGTATAGAAGTATACCAATTATTTGCTAAACACATTTTCTAGTTCATTTGGGCCAAAAAATAAAAAGAAATAAAGAAAAAACCACATTAGAAAAACAAAATTCAAGGCAATATTATGTATGTACCTAACAAGAAACTCATAATTGAACCACATATATTTCCAGAACTCGAGCTGGGTTATCAAATTGCATCCAAATAACAACAAAAGATTGCACCAAATTCAATACGTACAACTTCCATGAGTTCTAACGTCAAAAGATTTTTTTTTTTTCTCTTGCATTTCATCATTCAAAGAAACCCAAATTCAAGAATGGTGATATCCTGAAAATTGCTTATTCAAAGAAATATATGTCAAAATTCCTACTCAATGCCCAATAAATGGGAATAACGAACGAACAAATTAGAATAGTGTACATCTTCAATGTCAAAGAGATCGAGCTGAAGCCTGTTATTAATCCAATTCAGTATCTCATTACTCCCAACAAAGTACCCGATGTCCATCATTCCAATATTCTTGGCCATTGAAAATGCTTTAGACAAAATTTATACACACAATAATGGAGGCGGAGACAGAGACCGGAAGATGGAGATGGAGATGGGAAAATGAAAAATAGAGTGTATGTTATGAAGGAGGGAGGATTAAACGGAGCAATAAAGGCGTAATCTTTGGAGAATGAATTGATTGGTGAGGGATTGAAGAGAAAGAAACCGAAAGGACTTAGGTTCAAACAAATAACTTCCATCCTTGGAATTTTCAGTGATTATCTTGTTGTGTATTTCCTCTTATAACAGTTTAAATCTGTTTTAAATTTTACTAAAAGAGAAAATTACTTGAAAATTATACAAGGGAAGTTCAGATTTTGAAGCCGAAATGCTCGAACAGAAGCAAGAAACACTCACAGAAGACATTGATAGAAACACAGGAACCAAAAAAATCAACAGCAATGCCGAAATCAACATAGGAACCACCCTGAGAGAAAAAAAAAATTCAAAAACATGCAAGAATGTGATATCAAAGATCCATTTGCAGGAAAAAAAAAGAGAGAGAGAGAAATATGAAAGATGATTACCTTCGATTTAGGTGAGGAGAGGTGTAGGTGTTGCATTTTGAGGGAGGGGAGGGATAAGAAGACGTCGGTCGAAGGGTAAAATCGTTGGGGCCAAGGAGGGATGGGGATATGCATTGGATCCCCATATATGGGGATTTACTATAGCATCCCTAAATTTCATCCGTAATTTAAAGATCCGATTGGAGTGTTATTTTTATATAAAATCCTAAAAATTTTCTAAAAATATAGATATAGGTGAGTGATGTGGTACCGAATGCGAGTGCTATAAATATTTGACATATTCTAAACAAATCCTAAATGTCAATTCATCTATACATGTATGACACGTACGACGCGTACGTCCTAATCAATATCTTTGTTTGCCGACATGATCAATACCTTTCGATGCTTAAACTGTAAGCATCAATATCTTTCGATGCTTAAATCGTTGGGGCCAAGGAGGGATAGGGATGTGCATTGGATCCCCATATATGAAAATTTACTATAATACTCCTAAATTTCATCCGTAATTTAAAGATCCGGATGGAGTGTTATTTTTATATAAAATTTTAAAATTTTTTTAAAAATATAGATATAAGTGAGTGATGTGGTATCGAATGCGAGTGCTATAAATATTTGACATATTCTAAACAAATCCTAAATGTCAATTCATCTATACATGTACGACACGTACGATGCGTACGTCCTAATCAATATCTTTGTTTGCCGACATGATCAATACCTTTCGATGCTTAAACTGTAAGCTTGAACTTCTTTACCTTGACAGCCACACCACACTTTCTGTCATTACGCGTTTAATGACTATTCGTCCACCTTCGCCTCCAAGCTCCCGTTGGCAACTTCCTTGAAAATTCTCGTACGTGCATGCTTCTTTTGTACTCATCCGACATGCCAATGATTAATATTAATATATTATATATATGACGGCTTTTAAGAAGAAGTCTATGCATCTTGTCCTCTAAGTTTACCGTTGGTCGACTATTTATGCACGTTTAAGAAAGTCAATCGTGAAAATATGTACAAATGTTTTTTTTTTAATTTTAATTTATGACTTGGTATATTGTGAGCTGTACTAATATTGCATCGGTACTCTTATCTGTAGAAATTCAAATATTTGGAAAATTGCTACCTTAACTTAAACGCAGGTATATAGGTGTGTATTTATAATGATGTAAAATATATTTTGTTATATAACAACCAAATCATGGAAAGATAAAACAGAGGAATACATTTGAATTTAAACTGATTACATATCTAAACAAACGTACGTATCAAGGATCTTGTGAAATATTTGAACTGGTCTTTGTGTAACTGCTTTGTTGTGAGGAGCCGCTAGCTGGTTGTTGCTGTGGATAAGTCTCTAACATAGATTATTACTCGGCAGCTTCTTATTCCCTTAAATTTGACCGCCCCAACGGATCGGAGTACGTATTCGATTATACAAGCTTCTAGACTATTACTTGTAGAGGTAGCTTTCGAGCTGGCCGGCCTCTTTATTTCTAACTTATAAGCACCAGCTCTGCACTTTCCAAAGAGTCTTCCAGCAAGTTTTGTTGCCAAGAAGCAAATCGGAATTAATTAAGGACAAAAAATCTTGTGGGCGCTACGCGTTATTTTTTTTTTTTTATCCCCTTCACACATGCACAAGCTAGCTAGCTAGGATTAAGGAAAGACGTACGCTCCTCGATCCCTCAGCTGTCTATATATATGAGTACCGTTTGCATGGTTTCTCTCCATCGTCACTCACAATATCATATAGCTCCGTAAACAAATTAAGCCTTAAAGATTTCTCGACTCCCAACATGTCGGTACGAAATCTCTCTTTATAAGTAATCTCATCTTTTCGATTCGATCGATCTGTTTGTCTAGCTAGCATGCATGTGCCCGGTTTTTCTCTCTCTGTATGTGTCATGAAGATCAGTTTTATATCTCCTTAATATAGCCCCATCATCCATAATATGAAGTTTTCTTGCATGCACGCAGACCTCTCATATCATCGTATTCGTTAGATTATGGGCAACACAAAGATTTCGACCTTTTTAAATCTTCTTAACATGACTAGATCATATCATCAGTAGTATAGGAGGTGCAGCAACTCAGGGATCATCCAATTCCTTGTATCGAGTAAAACTAGTTTTGTACCAGAGAAGCCTTTTATCGAATAAACTAGTTTAATTTGCACACAAGCAGTTGATGAGATGCCGGCCATGGGGTATTGACATGGCTGTTGTAGAAAAATCCGTTTTTTTTTTTTTTTCTTTTATTAAAAAGAAAAAAACTTTATATGCAAGCCTTCGCAATGGTCGGCTCGTTGTGATGGTTGGCTTTATGCATATACGAGGTCCCATTTCTAAAATTGGTTCTTGTTTTTTTCAGATAGTGGAGATGATAGTTCACATGGACTGTACCGGTTGCGAAAGAAAGATAAAGAAAGCTCTCCGGAAACTTGATGGTACGTACGTACGACGTTATAGATAGATATATATATATATATCATATATCCGAATCTTGTTTTTATTTTATTAGTCGAATTTGGTTAGAAACAAGATCGTAAAATTCGAAATCGACGTACACGCATTCTCAATCCATTAGGCAACAAGCTGTCATGACATGATGATGGCAGCTTGTGATCTCTCATGCGACCCCCCCATACACATGATGTTTGCATATATTGTACGTGATACAAATATGTGTAAGCAGTAGGTCTCTGCATGCATCTGATGTAGTCACATCGAAAGGAATTGGTCGCAATTTTCGTAAAAGATGCGTTAATATATTCCTCGTCTAATCATTGCATTGTTTTCTGACTTGGACCACGGCTAGTTAGCTGCATCAAGATATATGAAAAAAGAAACTAGAAAGCGTACATTAATGACTTTTTCCTTAATGAGGAAGGCTTAATATATATAATGACAACGTATCAGGAAAGGCACGAGTATCATGTGTATTAAATATGCTTTTGCGAGTTTGTTAAATCTTACTGATCTTGTTTTTGGTTAGAAATTTACAATATTTTTCCTTAATAAATCATGTGTGTATATGATATTTCAGGAGTTAACGAAGTTGATATAGACATGGTCACGCAAAAGGTGACTGTCATGGGATGGATAGACCAGGACAAAGTTTTGAAAACAGTGAGGAAGACAGGACGGAGAGCCGATCTATGGCCATATCCTCACGACCCAGACTACTACAACATTATCCGCCATTACTACCATCAGAATCAGCCACTGGTCTACAATACATCTCAGTACTCCAGTACCTCTAATTCCTACGATGACTATATGCACGGCTATGACAACCGAGGTTACGTTTCTTATCAGCAGCCGACGTCATACCCGACCGCCTACTATAAGGATTGGCAAGCGGCCACCACCATGTTCAATGATGATAATCCCCACGCTTGTTCTATAATGTAACGTGATATATATAACATATTATGATGTTTTTTGTCGTATTTTTGTACCGTCTTCCTCCTTGTTTTTGTATAGGAAGAGTACTAAAGTATCAATAATGTTGATCAATCCTTCATGGAACTATATATCTACTTCAAGTAAATATAATAATGTAAAGGAAAGTGCATTTACAGGCTGGTATTTTAATCTTGTGGGGGGTCTCTCAGCGATCCCTCCTTGCATCTACTCTTTTGTTTAGGTGATAGATAGCTGGCCGAGTTGCGCATGCATGAGATATAGATGCATGCGAACGACGTTTAACCCCCATTTAATTTGATTCCGTTTAATTCAATTAAACAAAAACTTAGGAAAGAGCTGATTAAACTGAATAATCTTTTTCTCTTAAAAATATCTACTGATAAAAAGATTATAAAATAGGATAGGATAATAGTACTACATAACTATTTGAAAGTATGTAAATTAGTCATGTCAGTACATATGAAAATCATGTAGATAATTAGCATATTATACGCACAAAGTTTGGGAAAAGTTAAATTAGATAGCACAATCGTGGCACCTGATAATTAAACAATATTATTCAAACTAAAAGCTTGAAGCTGATACTTATAAACTATTAAAAACAGAGATTTTTTTGTTATTTATCATGAATTTTTTATGTCTATACCAGTTATACCAACTAATGGGTCATATCTTTAATTATTTTTATTTCATTAGTCCACCTATAATTATAACTTATTTAAAACGTACCATTTGTGAAAAAAATAAGAGAATTGCTACTATATTGTCTGAGTTATACCGTTCACTTTGTCCACTAAGGTGATATCATCACTTGGTGCCAAGTGTTTTATTAAAAAAAAATTAAAATAAAAAAGATTATCAAAAACATTATAAAAAAAAAGACTAACTAAAACTCTATATTCCCTTTAACCATATTATGTTTATATATATTTTTTATTTTTTTAATAAATCACACGTCAATAAAATAAAATGGACATTATAATTGAAGTAACGTATAACATTTCTAAAATGGTGGTACTACTCTTACTGTTGGGAGCTCTCACTAGGGACTCCCGCTAGTATAATTTGAAGTTTTTTTTTTTCAACTCTCTTTCAGATGTATTTATTTAATACTTTTAAATATTTTTTTTAAAAAAATTACAACATCATTTAAAAACACTTTCTTAATCATAAAGTAAAAATAAAAAATAAAAAAATACCTGCGAGAGCACTCTACTGTAAGCTTAATTTTTATACCTGCGAGAGCACTCTACTGTAAGCCTAGCATTATTCTTTCTAAAAAAAAAAAATCATTGTGCAGTTGAGAAACAAAGAGGCGTGACCAATCTGGTTTTGGACAAAATTTGTAACCAAATTGGTATACACTGGTTTTGCATTTTTAAAAATCGATGACGCACCAATTGCCCTTTTAAACCAATACCTCCGGTTTTACCAGTTTCGGTCCGGTTTTCCTTTTGTAATAATATTAGTATATAAATTAGTATTATTTATATTGATTAGAATAACTATATATTAGTATTTGTTATAGAGGTTTTAATTTATTATAACTATATATTAGTATTTGTTATAGTGATTTTTTTTTTGAAAGAATAATACCTCTTATTCATTTTAGAATCATACAGGATGAGTACAATGGGGAATTTCCTCCAAAGTAATGCTCTCCTCATAGAGTTTCAAAGCATCCCGTGCAAGATTATGTGCTAAAGAATTACAAGATCTGGGAATAAAATTGACAGACCAGCAAGACATCTTCTGTAGTATCTCCTTAATGTCCTTCACAATCATACCAGCTGAACTCCAACTCTCTTGACTGCTTTGGATATCCTTGACCACCTGTTTGGCATCACCTTCTAGAATTATGTTTGAAAGACCTAGCTGTTGACAAAGTATTACCGCTTTAAGGGCTGCAATTGTCTCTGCCAAATGAGCATCTGGAAAAGAATCTCTCGGAGACCTTAAACTTGCAAGAATCTGTCCTCTCGAATCTCGAAGCACAACTCCAATCCCAATTCTGCAATGAATCTTATCTACTGTTGCGTCCCAATTTGCTTTAATGAAGTTTAAGGGGGGAGCTATCCATTGACATGTAATTGTGTGGCCTTGAGGTGTTTCAACTGCTTGTTTCAGATTGGCTTCTTTAAAATCCTGCATTGCCAGTTTGACAACTACTTCTGGAGACCAAAATCTTTCCTAAAAAACCAGCAGATTTCTTCTTTTCCAAACTTGATAAAAGGTTGTTGCTACCTCATCCATTGTTTCTTCTTCCAAAACTGCAAACATATAAGCTATTAGTTCCAGAAATGAGGATTCTGTAACCTTAAGTTTCTGTAATCGTCTCGAGCTAACTCCCCATACATCTTGCACTGATTTACAAGCCCAAAGAGCATGTGTAACTGTTTCGACCTCAGTTAAGCAAACTGGACATATTGGAGAGTTCACAATTTTCTTTTTAAACAAATTATGCCTAGTGGGAAGGGACTCATGACAAGCTCTCCATACCATCATCTTTGTAGCATTGGAAACCCCCAATTTCGAGATCTTAGGCCATAATTCCTTTACCGAAGTCTCTGATGAAGTCTGCCCCTGTGCCCTGCCTTCAACCTCAGTAATAAGGGAGTAAGCACTCTTCACCGTGAATTTTCCATCCTTTGTACATCTCCAAGTAAGCTTATCAGGGGCACTATGTATACTCAAAGGAATTCTACATATCAGCATAGCTTCCTCAGGCTCAAAAATATTATGAATTACCTCAGACCTCCAGGAGCACAACTGGTTGTCAATTAAACAGCTCACCAAAGCATTTTCTTCCATCCCTTTTCTAACAGATTGAAAACTAAAAGAGCTTGGTTTGGGCAGCCACTTGTCAGACCAAATTCTAACCGATTCCCCATTACCAATGTTCCATAACAGCCCTTCCACTAGAGCTGGCCTTGCAGCCAAGAAGCTTCTCCAGAGATATGAAGGGTTACTACCCATTTTACCCTTTAGAAAGGAGGATCTATGATAATATTTTGCCTTGAACACTTGAGCAGCTAAATTATGAGGCTGCTGCAACAATCTCCAGCCTTGCTTAGCTAGTAGTGCTAAGTTGAAATTCTCAAAATCTCTGTAGCCTAAGCCCCCTTCCTTCTTTGACTTTCCAAGTTGTTTCCAAGATAACCAATGTGTTTTAGACTTGTTACCCTTAGAGCCCCACTAGAAGTGTTGCATCAGTCTATTCATGGCATTCAGAATGGTTTTTGGCAGCTTAAAAATGCTCATACAATACGTTGGAATAGCTTGAACTATAGACTTAAGCAGCACCTCCTTACCTGCTTGTGATAAAAACTTCACTGTCCAGTTTTGCATCCTAGATCGAATGCTCTCAAGAATTGATCTAAAAGCTGCCAGTTTGTTCTTACCTACATAAGAAGGTAAACCCAAATATTTCTCATAACACCTTGCTTCCCTTAAACCAACAGAATAAAGGATAGCATCTTTTATGTCCACTGCTGTATTGCTACTAAAAAACATGGAAGTCTTATCTAAGTTCAATCTTTGGCCTGATGCTACTTCATATGAGTTAAGCAACCTGAATAATCTACTGCATTCCAGTACATTTGCCTTACAGAATAGCAAGCTATCGTCTGCAAAAAAGAGATGGTTGATTAATAATGATCCTCTGGCAAATGGAAAACCTGAAATAAGACCCTTTCCTTCTGCCTTGTCCAGTATTAATCCCAACACTTCTGTACATAATAGAAAGAGGTAAGGGGATAGAGGATCCCCTTGCCTCAATCTCCTAGTAGGATAAAAGCCTTGCTGAGGATTCCCATTTATTAGAATTGAGTAATGAACTGTAGACACACACTGCATTATCAACTCAATCCAATTGTTCTCAAATCCCATCCTGGCCATTACAGCTTCTAGGAATCTCCATTCAATCCGATCATATGCCTTGCTCATATCCAATTTCAAAGCCATATACCCTTCCTTTTTGCCCCTCATTCTGTTCTGCATTGAATGCATAGCTTCATAAGCTACAATGATATTATCTGATATGAGTCTTCCAGGTACAAAAGCACTTTGGGTGGGACTAATAATGTCAGGGAGGATCCGTTTGAAACGATTTGCCAAAACTTTAGAGATCACCTTATATAGTACATTGCATAGACTTATGGGTCTATACTCAGTAACCAGAGTGGGGCTCTTCTTTTTAGGGATCAAGACAATAAAAGTTTCATTTATTGTCATTGATTTTAATTTATTATTATAATTTATTATTTAATTGATTTTAATTTATTGTTATAGTGATTTTAATTTATTATAACTATGTCATTGATAGTGATAGTATTAATATTAGTATATCATTATTTCATATATAATTATTTAGTATAGTGATTTATATAATAATTTATATATAGAGTTAAAATATATTACTAATAGGAATCTAGTATTAGACTATTAGTATTAGGCCTTAAAATGTAAATTGTAATTAATATACATTATATACTAATGCATATTAGTATTACTAATTTACTAATGTACTTATACAAAAGAATATATTTAGAATTTATTAGGTCATAAAATGTTATTAATATATATTTTATGATTAAAACTTATGATCAAATAAATTTTCATATTTAAAATTAAAATTTTATGTTATAAATTATAATAACATTATCTTATATATAATAATATAAATTATATATAATATAAAAAAATTAATAAAAAATATATAATATAGAAAACCGATCTAATTTCATCCGGTCTTAAAAAATATAACCAAAATCGGATCAATATCGACTAGTTTTGAAACTAAGAAAACCAGTCCCAACCTGTTCGGACTGATTTTTCAATTTTCCGATTAATTTTTACCCCCCTTTCAAACCTGGCCGAAAGCAAATTCTCAACAATAATGGGCCCGGGCCATCTGGCGCCACCCGACTCGCTTTCCTACCAAGACAAAATGACGACGTCAGCACACACTTTACGAGATTAGGAAACTTTTACCCTCAATTACTTCACGTGACGTTATCTCATTGGACACCGAGTTCGAAATTACTGAAACGGTCCCTCGATTATCCGCAACCACCAAATCCCATTGGTTGGTGACCAGACTTCGGCGTTACTCTCTCCCCTTTACGACCAGTCCCCGTTTCTGGATCAACGAAATGGGTTTTGTCCCGAAGCACCCGATTTTTCCCTTTCGCTCTCCGTCGGATCTGTCCGAGTCTACAGCGCATCTAGAAAATAGGGCCCAACGTTGCAGCAAATTACGCCCCCGACCCCGCAAGCTTGGCTTACTGTCGACCCTATCGCGCAGCTGCAGCGCAGGCAGGGCATGGACTTCGCCTGATAAGAACATTATGGCGTCGATGCTGACCTCGCTTTGATTCAATCGAGAAAATAGGATTATCTCTCTGCATATCGTCTCCTTATATGTATAAATACATATAGCCAGTGCATGGCTTCCGCGCCTTTGATTCACGCGCGGTGTGGTTATTCCCCGAGGTTTAGTGCTAACCGAAGGAATGGGACACATGGGCCTCTAGGCTCTCCCGCCTATCCTTCCTCCTCAACGACGCCGTGTTCCTCGTCTTCTTCATGTTGTTCGTCTTCTTCCTTCAATCATGGTCAGGGATTGAGCCTTTCTTCCGGTAATAACTTCCTTTTCTATATTTTGTTCTCTCTTTGGTTGAATTGAAGAGAATTTTATTAAGAGACTGGAGTGGTTACGGTTATAATCACTGGATTTCAAATAGGATTTTGAACTGGTTCTTTTTTGTGTATGTATTGCTTTCTCAGCTTTTACCTAGAGATAGAAGTATTAGGAGGGGTATTTTTTGGCAAATTAGTCGATATTATATAAGCGAGGCGAAAAAAATGGCGATATTTTCTGACTACAATATCTGTTTGTCTGGGATATTAGATAAGTCGTTCGGGGATTCACACCGTAAGTTAGATTAATCTACTCATTCTCTAGGGAAATGCTTGATTACTGGTTAATTGAATTTGAGACCAGAGTTTTGCCCACTTTTATTGGTCTGTTAGGAACATTCCGACCTTCCAGATTTCAAATTCAAAACTTTAGCTTATAGTCTGACAGGAACTTTGGACTTTTGGACCCTGTTGCCGTAACCAATTTCTTCCTCGGAACTTGTCCTTTCTCATATTGTATCTTCCCTTCTTCTCCTCCCATTTTTTTTTTATTGCTTGTAGACTTGTGTTCCAGGTGGCACAAAATTAGTTTGACAGCTTCCATCGGTCAAACATTGATCAGTAGAGAAAAACGTCGGTTCAAAAAGGGAACATCAATAATTAGTACTATAAATTTGGTGTAGGGGAGCATTTGATCAAAATCTGGGCATTTTATTCCTTTTGTAGACCAATGAATGCTTTTCTGGTTCTTGATTATCAACACTGACAAGGTCAATTACTTGAGTAAACCTTCGTATACCCAAACTGAAACGCTAAATCCCGTGCGTCAGTTTGTGTATGTCTGCATGCCTTGGATGTATTATCCAGTCATACCTTGAGGGAGTGGGCTCCGATTTTCATTTTGATTGAGGACGTTAGATAAACTTGTGCAGGCACAAATAGTTGGAGACATCAAGGCCTTAAAGCTCAAGCTATGGGTACCACCACCCAGGGAAATGCCGCATCATCCAGGGGCATTGCGAATGCAAAAAATGAACCTGATCATCTTCTTGTACTAGTTCATGGCATCTTGGCAAGGTATATGACTATATTTTGATGAAAGATTGCATGGACAGTGTAGATTGAGGAAGTTAAAGCTAATATATAGAAGAAAGTAATTGAGGGGTGGCATACGCCATTCGTATTTGGTATAGTTGTTGTTCGGTTGAAGAAAAGACTTCAAACTTCTGTCTTCATTGGAAATTGTGCGCATTAGCATTCATTAATCATCTTCTGCTCTAAATTTCCCTGATCATATTCCTCTTTTCTTTTCTTTTTTCTTTTTTTTTTCAGTTGCTACTTCGAATATTAAATGTTTGTGTTCAAAATGTGAAAAAGCCTTTTCATCTATGAACTACTAACGATGCTCTAGTTCATCAGTACCTTCCTATGTTCATGGTTGTGTTCCTGCTAATGTCTTCATGGTTATGTTTTTTTTTTGGGCCTTTTATCTCTTTAAGTGTATATTTAATTGACTGATTTCTCTGTAGTGCAGCCCAAGTGACTGGATATATGTAGAAGCAGAGTTAAAAAAGCGTCTCGGAAGAAACTTCTTAATTTATGGCACGTCCTCTCTCTCGCGCTCTGTTTTTTTCCCCTTTTCTGGGGGAAGTTCATCCATTGGTAATGAGTGAGTTGAGATGAGGCCATTTGGACCTCCTAATTACTCTAAAATAAACTCAATAAGTCTTAGTTCAGCTGAATTGTATCAAATTAAGAGGTTCAACCCTTTTTTTTCCTTCAAATTAAGAGGCACAACTGATTAGGATATGTTAGGCACCATAAAAGAAGAATGATAAATACATCAGTCAAAGGGTGTTAATGGCGAATTTGATGGTTTTATTTGGAACAGAAAACTCGAAAGGACCGGGTTAGAGTTAGTATGAAAGAAAAAGACAAGATAAGACAAAAACCTTATTCTTAAACTTTGTTCTCTACGAGCAATAGAAAAAACTGTTTGGGTATAAGATTTTCCTTTTGAAAGCCTAATGTTAATGTTTTTGTTTTTTTATCTGTGTGCAGCAAGTTCTTGTAACACATATACTAAAACCTTTACTGGAATTGATGGAGCCGGAAAGCGATTAGCAGATGAAGTGAGTATTCAAATCTATGCAAAAACGTGTTCAAAAATTTCAGCTCCATTTATTTCGAATGGAGCTTGTAGCTTTCTTCAAAATGACTTAGTATTGCACTGTCATGAACAGGTCATGCAAGTTGTGCAAAAGACTGACAGCCTGAAAAAGATCTCATTTTTGGCTCATTCTCTTGGTGGCTTGTTTGCAAGATATGCTGTTGCTGTTCTTTATACACCACGTGGCTTAAGTGGTGGCAAACCTGATGATCCTGCCAGTTTTACAGTGGCAAATTCACAAACAGCATGCTCTTCAAGACGAGGTATGATTGCTGGATTGGAGCCAATCAATTTTATTACCTTGGCCACTCCACATCTTGGGGTGAGAGGGAGAAAACAGGTTTGTCCCTGAGGGTATTAGCTCATCATGTCATTCTTTCACACTTATATATTTCCTATATGTATGTGGTCATCTTATTGTGTTATGGGATTGTCTGCTTGTTTGTGTGGATAGAGAAGATAAATTTACATTTCTGAGAAGTAAAAAGTATTTTCTGTAGGAGAAGATTAAATTACATCTCGTTTCTGTTTGCCAATTTCTCAAGACCATTGGGTAAATGGTTTTTTTAGGTTAAATCTATAGCTGTCAAGGTAGTGGTTTTATTAAATATCATCGTATCGGAATATTGAGAAGCATACTTGCAGAAACAAATGGCCAAATGTTCAAGTTGTTTACTTACCTGGTTGCTTGACCCTTTTTTCCTACGTCTTATCCCAAAGTGGTACATTTTTTTTTTTTTTTTAATTTTTATCATTGGCAGTTTATCCTTTATCTTGAACTCATGATCTGGTCCCTCATTCTATTTCTACAAGGAAAGGTTATTAAGTCTATTCTTATCTGAAAAAAAGGAAATTCAGTCTATACCTCATAGCAATTAGTATGATCAATAATTCTTAAAACGCTTTTGTCTGATCCTAAAAAAGCAAATATATATATATATATATATTAAATGAAGAATAAATAATTCCAAACTATTTAAAATATAGTGGTCTACTGATAAAAGAAATCAGGATTCATATTATGACACTGAAGAAATATGCTGCTGTGAAATTAACTAAAAATGCAAAGATGATGATACTGATAATTACCATCTCTTAAAGAAATTATTAATAATTAATATTCGTTCTTGATCAGTTGTACTGGATTCCATTAGTGAGAAACCAAAATGTTAGAAACAACAGTACATTTTTTCTTTCTTAAATTGCAAGCAGTCAATAATGTTGTGTATCCCCATTATCTTTTACGTTATGCTTATTGAATTTCATTGTTATTGAATTTCATCCAAGTCATGAATCTATTATTGAAGAGTTAATTATTGTTCATGGTTAGTAGTGCAACTAGTAGCACCTGATTCCACACAGTTCAGTTTGCTTTTTTTATTTTTCCAAATTCAATCTTTCATGGTTGTTCTTCAGCTTCCATTTTTGTTTGGAGTTCCCATCTTAGAGAAACTAGCTCCACCACTAGCTCCTATAATTGTTGGCCGAACCGGTAGTCAGCTGTTCCTCACTGATGGTAAACCTGATAGACCACCTCTTCTTCTACGAATGGCATCTGATTGTGAGGATGGAAAATTTATGTAAGTTGACAAAGGTTTTTATTGTTCGGAAACACATTTTATTCTATGCCACAGCAGTCTTAACGTTTTTAATCTGTTTTGCTTTGCAGATCCTCCCTAGGCACTTTTCGATGCCGTATTCTTTACGCTAATGTATCTTATGATCGTATCCTACTGCAGCATATACCTTCTTTTATTTTTAATGTCAATGAGCTGGCTTTGTTGACTTTTTTCTCATTTGTTCTTTCTGCATTGGTATCTTTAACATCATATAGATATGGTTGGTTGGCGCACATCCTCCATAAGGAGGGAGTCAGAACTTTCTAAGGTGAGTTTGTGAATTCTCTTCTTGAACTACATGATGTGCTGATGGGTTTTTCCCCCTTAATTAGTTACGAGAAGATTAATTTGTTCGTGCACTCACATGCACTTCTCGACTTATTATTATTATTCATTTTTTGTGTCAAATCTATGTGGACATCCTTGTGAAGTCCCCATGGTCTGGTGAATTTATGAAGGAGCTGTTTGCTGCTAGAAATACTATGCTTGATAAATCTTAAAATATGTAACAAGTTTTTTTAACTGGCATTACAAGCTCTTAAGTTGTTTAATCCCTTTATAGTTGGAAACCAGCAATTTGAAAAGGTTCATTGCAAGTGTTTCCCATGCTAGAAAAAGCAGTTCCTTATTTTGGTGATGGAAACTTTTGCATCTATCTTCCTGTTTATATATCATCCTGAAAGTTTCTACTTAATTGGAAGCCTCCTCGCCGATCTTTGGATGGTTATAAGCATGTTGTGGACGTAGAGTACTGTCCCCCAGTTGCCTCTGATGGCCCCCATTTTCCTCCGGAAGCAGCCAAAGCAAAGGAAGCGGCACAAAAGGAACCCAGCATACAACATACAGTGGAATACCATGAAATTATGGAAGGTAACATCAATTTGCCACAGATGTGTCGATTCACGGCTGGGATTCCTACTAATGGTGGTTTTAGTTTGTTAACAGAGGAAATGATCCGTGGATTACAGCAATTAGGATGGAAAAAGGTCGATGTCAGCTTTCATTCTGCATTCTGGCCCTTTTTCGCCCATAACAACATTCATGTACGGACTCGACCCAACTTTTCATATGGAGATGTTTGCTCCTCGGTTTTAGTCTTTAATTTGATTTGTTGCCTGAATTTAGGTGAAAAATGAGTGGCTACACAACGCTGGTGCTGGGGTGGTTGCTCATGTTGCAGACAGCCTAAAACAACAAGAATCTTCCTCATTCATTGCTGCCAGCCTATAACATACGATACGTGCATTATAGCGCCTTAAACCCCTCCTATATATTCCTTTGTCAGTTCTTTTCTTTTGGGTCCGCTAAGTACAACTTAGCTGAGACTTGTGAAATAATCACACAATTCAATGTAAAAGGGAAGCACTACTTCCATTGGTCATTGGCATAACTTTGTCTACCTCTTGTTATCCAATATAGACTTCCATGTGGAATGCACGGTGTTAATTCGATGAAACCATGACGTTCATTTACGAATTTCATGGTAATAGAAATAAGCGACCTACCAAAACAGAATTTGTAACTTGCTATTGTTATCCTCTTGTCTAGCAGCTAAAGATTCTCACCTCTGAAGAAAAGGCGATTCATTCGATTTTTATTTTCAAGTTTCTTGACAATGTTGACATCTTGTAGTTAAGGTAGAATGCTCAATTTATTACAGTTGTGGTTCTGTGGAAACGTGTCGGCTCCTCTGATATTTCAAATTTTCAAGGAGTTTTCAGGGAAGGAGCAGGGTTCTGAGGCACATGTTCTTATCAAATGGTTGTCATACCCGACCAAACGTGGGTAATCGAATGAAGCACCATCCAGATTGTCACGCGACAAAAATGCTTGGGTTGTGATGAAAGCGGATCCCTTAGATGACTGACGCTTTTATATCCCCTTCTATGAGCATACCCATCGGTTTCCTATACTTTCCAAATCTTTAAATTTTAGGTAATCAACTTAATTTTTAGACAAAATAAGCATTCAATTCGATTCCTTATTTTAAGCTATAGGTTTAGGATATGAACAGTAACTCTCTATATTTGGAGAGTCACTATTCATCTCCTAAATTAGTTTTAATATATATTTTATAAAGTAAATAAAATAGTAGAAATAATAATAATAAAGATAAAATAAAAAAATATTATTTTAATAGAATAGAGAAATGATAGAAAATGAGATGTATAAAGTTTTTAAAAAATGAGTATAATTTAAAAAAAAATTATAAGAAGCGTGATTTCTAATTAAAATTTAAGAAAAATTATAATAAAAGGATGTGAACGCTGTAAATGATCCCAGCCAAATCCAAAATTAAATTATCCTGAAAAATTTTATAGAAAGGTAAGCACAGAAAAGTTGAATTTAAGCATAATTGAAAGTGAGAGTTGGCAACTTCTCTCCAATTATGATGGTGGAGATTCTAAAAATATGTTCGTTAATCTCAACTGAACTTTTCATCTGTATAAATATAAAAATTTTCAGACTGTGGGCTTGGTGCTGGCCCAGGTGTTACCGTCATGGGTTGGAGTTCAATTAAAATGTGTAGACGGAGAAATAAATTACCACTGTGCTCTCAGGGTGCCATTTTGTTTCTCTCTCTAATTAGGAATTCAAGTTCCATCATTTGTTGTACGTAGTGTGTCTTTGTATTGTTATCACTTTTGCAACCTGAAATTGAAGAAGTTAACTCTCCATGCATGCCGTCCCCTTAATTAGGACTGTTCATCTGGGCTGGATTTTTATCCGGCCCGGTCCGAAACCCGCAAACCCGGATTCCGGTTCCGGGTTTCGGCCCGGATTAAATCCGGATTGGAACCCGTATCATTAAAACCGAATTTATCCGGTCCGGATCCGGGTAGACAATCCGGATTTCATATTTATAACCCGGTTAACCGGGTTTATATATAAAGGACAGAAACCCTAAGTTACCTTCCCCTCCCCCCGATTCAGTTCTGCGTCTCCTCTCCCCCCCCCCCGCGCGAGTCTCTCATCTGCTCTCTCTCTCTCTCTCTCTCTCTCTCTCAACCCTAGCTACAAAACCGTTGCCGCTGCTGCTGTGTTGATCTCAACCCCCCCTTCTTCCACCAACACACTCACACCCATCAAGAACGCGAAGCTCAAACCCCTCTGGTTCTCCCACCCTTCAGCTCCCGAGGTTCTCCAGACGCACATTTTCTTTCGTTTTCTCTCACAGATCTGCCTAAACCCTCTGTCTGTTTCGCCGTTTCTCCTCTCAGTAAGCCTATCTCTCTCTCTCCCCCATCTTTGAGCATTTCAGCAAGCCTAAGTTTCTGATTTTTTTTTTTTTAAATTCCTTTAACATGGGTCGTTTTCCACTACTTTGCCCAGATCTAGGAAGAACCCCTTTAGTCAGTATATCTTATATAGGAAGAATCTGTTTGTTGATTTTGATTTTTTTTTCTTTTTGTGCATTGGGTATTTTAGAGTATATCTTATATAGATCTATGTCGATTTGGGTTTTAGAATATATCTTATATGACGAAAGCATTATTAACTGAAAGTGCTTATTTGGTATGCTGTACAGGGAGAAGGAAGCTCCACGATTAACTAAAAGTGGTTTTCAATTCTTGGTATGAATCATATGAATCATGAACTGCTTGCACTTCTTATGATGCGTTTTAATTGAAATATCTTTTATCTATACAAATTATAGCTGATGGACATGAATGCACAACTTTGGTACATCATCAGAGAGTACATCTCTAATTCTGAGGTATGAGATAGTGAGATTTCTTTTCATAGTTCACCTTCCCACTTCCCTTGCTAGGTCCCCCCATCTCAAGTATATGTCACCATTTTTTTTCTGCAGAACAAAGACAAAGTTAGGATGTTTTGTCTCTCTTGATTCTTGTCTTTTATGCTTCCCAAAGTAGACCCTTTTTCTCAAAAAATTTTACTCCTGAAAGGATCATTGTATTGTTTTTTGAATGAGTTATAGAGATGGAAGTTTAATGATATTTTGTGTTTTGTTTCTTGAAATAGGTACTTGCCTTCTACTACTTATTTCTAGTTTGACTAGGTAGGATAACACAGCTTCATATTTTTCTGCATGATGCTGTTATTCACTTTACATCTGTTTTTTTCTAATTTTGTTCCAGGAGCGAGGTGTGGATCCAGCTGATTTGATTTCATTCTTACTAGAGCTTAGTTTTCATGTCACTGGCAAGGTATTGGATATGCCTTGTTGAAAGGTTGCTTTAACTGTTTTTCTTATCTTTTCGACAATGTTCTTTTAACCCAATGATAAACAAATAGTAAAGGGTGAGCTCTGGATTCAATCCTATGCAGGAGTGTGAGTTGCATTTTCCAGTTAGAAAAATTAATTCTTGTATCATGGGTGGAGACCTGTCTGCCTGCTTTCTAGGAAGTTTCTTGCTTATTGCGGATATTTCATTGGCATGATGTCGTCTGCTTCATTACATCTTAGGCATATAATAGTAACACGTTGACTGAGATTCATAGGAGTTTGATTAAGGACCTCACAGATTTGGGATTGGTCAAACTCCAGCAGGTATTCTAGTTCTTCTTTTCTTTGTGTAGAATATTTTATCAGTTATAAAAATAATATATCTTAATGATCCCTCAGATAATAGTTGGTGTATTGCTTTCCTAGAGGTTTGATTTTTGGCATATCTACAGGGCAGGAAAGAGAGTTGGTTTATACCTACTAAATTAGCTACCAATCTTTCAGTGAGCTTGACAGATTCATCGTCACGGAAACAAGTATGTCTTCTGGGAAGGCATATACTTTCTCTAAAGAAGATGGTATTTGTATGAGATTTATCTTGGTCTCTGTTGGATGTTTTATCTTGGTCTCTGTAGGATGTTTTGACTACAAGTGTATCGGAAGCAGTATACCAGTATAAGCTGATGTAAGGCATTTCATGGTTTTCATATGAATGGGTTTGCACTTTCCTTTGATGCTGCTCCTACTCTTTGCCAACATTCTTTTTGTGATACTAATTCTGTAATTCCCATTAGTAGCCAGCACCAAACATAACTGCTAGATTGGTAATTTCTAAATGATGCGTGAGAATGTTTGAATATCATTCTTCTGTGGCTTTGGTACTACCATATTCTCCAATATCATGTATGTGCCTCACCCCTATCAGTTATGGTAAGATATTAATTTCTACCTTTTTCTTTTGTTTCCTTGTTATTTCTTTAATAATTAATAATTTTTAATAATTCAGATGATAGATTGATTTTGTTTCAACATGTACATACATGTAAATAATCACAAACCTTTCTGTTGAATACATCTTGCAGATAAGCTTGGACCAACAATGGTTGTTCTGAGACAGGAAATTCATCAGAAACTGAATTCAATTGTGTAGGAATGCATTGATTGCATGAAGTAAACATATCATGTATTGGTGGCTTTTGATATGTAATTTCATTTTAGTAATCCACTTTTGATATGTAATTTTATTTATTGTAATTTACGTTTTGTAATGTATAAATACCAAATAATGAAATATGTAGTGATTGCATTATGTATTTTTAGATGCATTTAGTTAAAAAGGCAATTAGTTTTATATATGAAAGAATATGCTTTGAAACATTTTTTCTTGAAAAATTTACAAAAGAATATAGGCTCTTAGACTTAAAAGAAAAATGCTTTTTGAAAGAAACTAATTAATATAGGTTTCTGTATTAAAAAAAAAAAAAAAAAAACCCGGGTATAATCCGGAACCCGGATTCCGGGTTTAAAAAAACCCGGATTGACCCGGGTTCCGGCCCAAGTTGTAATCCGCATATAGTGGGCCGAAAACTAGCCCGGATTTTAAATCCGGGTTCCGGGCCGGGTATATCCGGATACCCGGTCCGAAACCCGGATGAACAGCCCTACCCTTAATCTGAAGGGTAATTTTCAAAGGGTACTTCACAATTTCGTAGGCCCTTTCTTCATAATCCTCTATTCAAATTGTGACTCCATATAGACAGCCGTGTTAGCATTTAATAGTCCTCTTCTTTGCTACTATTACTCGCTCTTTCAAATCTGTGGGTTGCTTGTGATCTTTATTTTATGATCACTATTGCCATAACATGGGCAAGAATCAGGGTGGAATCACATATTTAGCGTGCATGGAGATTTTTTTTGGAAGGGGCAAAAAAAAGAGAAAATTGGTCTCATGAAGAAACCATCTCTGGATTCCTATTTCCTTGTTTTTTTATTTGGCATAAAGATCCTATTAAGCCAGCATGTCGGCCTTTTCGATCGATACTCCATTCGGCAATAATTCATGGATGGAATTTTGATCACGTTCAGGATAATTCACTGTCGACGGAGGGAGAAAATCTCAACAAAAGCAGAATCATGCCTCCACCAACACATGTGACAGTCTGAAACATGTCACCACTAAGGAGGAACAGCTGCACCTACCCTCCACCAACTGGCATGCTTCCACTAATAATATGTCAGTCTGAGAAAGGCACTACCAAGGAATATATCAGAGCTATCCACACTCTGATAAAGCACAGTTTGTACAAGACAAATAGGCATGTATAGTTGAATATTCTTTTTCTGGTAAGCTGAGAAATGTGGGTCGAGATATATATATATATATGTACCAAGGCTCAGTGAAAAGAAGTGCAGAACAATATATAGAAAAAAGGAATTTCATTTTACCTCTGCAATTTTTTCTCTCCCTCTGTTCTTCACCTTTTAACATGGTATCAGAGCACTAGGCTTTGAGTCTTGAGGTCCTTTTCCTCATCTTCTCTTCAATCATTCCCAAATAGCTCCATTGCATCAATCATTCCTTCTCTTGCATCATTGACTCTCATTTGATTCATTCAAAATGACAGATCATGCTGCTATTTCACCTTCTAAAGATCCAAAGAGTCACTTCTATCTACACCACAGTGACAATGCCAACACTGTGGTGGTGGTTCCACCACTTTCTGGCCCAAACTACCTATCATGGCATAGGTAATTTACCTTAGCCATATCTGTCAAAAATCAAATCGGTTTTCTTGATGGGAGTATACCTACTCCAAAGTTAACAGACCCTTTGTATATTCCTTGGTTAAGGTGCAACAACCTAATTCTATCTTGGCTGCTGAACTCAATCTCGAAAGAGATAGCATCAAATGTGCTCTACATCAACTCAGCAAAGGAGGTATGGGACAAGCTGAAAACTCGCTTTGCTCAGCCAGACAATGTGCGCATCTACCAACTTCAGCAACAGCTCAGCTCCATTCTGCAAGGAAATCAAACTGTAAGTGACTATTTTACTCAACTTAATGGAGTTTGGGAAGAAATGCATAACTATCGACCTATCCCTTGTTGTTCATGTGGGTTATGTACTTGCCAAGCTCTTAAATCAATTGGTGATGTTCAAGAAACAGATTATGTGTTTAAGTTTCTTATGGGATTAAATGAATCATATGAACACATTAGAGGCCAAATAATCTTGATGAGTCCCATGCCCTCCCTAGAAAAAACCTTTTCCTTAGTTTTGCAAGATGAAAGACAAAGACAAACCAGAATCCTAGCAATGCCTCCCCCTGAAGCCTCAGCATTAGCAGCCTATGGCAACCAAATCAAAAGGAAAGAAAAATCTGACCTCAACTGTTTTCATTGTGGGAAACCTGGACATACCAAAGAAAAGTGTTATAGGCTCATAGGATTCCCACCCAATTTTAAGTTTACCAAGGCCAAAACAAGTCAGGGTAATGGAAACTTCACTCACTCAGCAAACCAAGTCTTTTCTCAAGAAAAAGGATTGCAGGAAGCTCCTCAAATGAACCTGTCTCAGACTCAAGTTCAGAAGCTCATGGCTCTAATCAATGGACAGATGTCTCAACTTAACTCTAATGACTTGGGTTCTATTCAGACCACCACTCAGGCCTCAACAATGTCCACTGAGAGTACTTCTTCCCCTGCTGCATACTCCAATATGGCAGGTATCGATCCCATTCTTTCTAGCACCTCTGTTGATCACAATGCATTTTTTTCTGGTACTCATTCATACACTTGTCTGTCTGTTATGCACAAAGCCCCTACTCATATTGCCAATGCACCATGGATTGTGGATACAGGTGCAACAGACCACATGGTCTGTTCCACCTCTTTCTTTAGCTCTATCACTTGTCCCACCAAAGCTTTTGTGCAATTACCAAATGGTTCTCGTGCTGAGGTAACTCACATAGGGACTATGCGTATCTCAAACAACATTGTGCTCACTGGTGTCCTGTGTGTGCCTTCTTTTTCCTTTAATCTTCTTTCAGCTAGCAAACTCACTCATGAATCCTCTCTGTGTCTTGTCTTCTTGGGTCAATTCTGTTTCATACAGGTCCTATCTTCATGGACGACGATTGGGCTTGCTAAAATCAAGCATGGTCTTTATTTCCTTCTTCCCAGCATTTTTCAAAACAAAGCTGCCAGTCAAGCTTCTTCTATCAACTTGACAGATTCTTCTCTTCCCTCCAACACTCAATCATGCAATGCTGTGACACAAGAAGACTTCAAGCTTTGGCATCTTAGGCTAGGGCACTTATCTGATCAAAGACTTAGATTAGTTCAGTCTATCTCTTTTGATGAAAAATGTAATGTTTCTTCAGATTGTAATGCTTGTCACCAAGCAAAACATAAAAGAGTTCCTTTTCAGTCAAGAAGTTCTTCTACTCATTCTAACTTTGATCTAATCCATTGTGATATTTGGGGGCCTTACTCTCAATCATCTCTACAAGGCCATCATTATTTCCTCACTATTGTTGATGACCATAGTCGAGTAACATGGGTGTTTTTGATGAAATTTAAATCTGAAACCAGACAACTGTTGCAGAATTTTATCCTCATGGTACAAACTCAATTCAAATCTAAAATCAAAATAATTAGGACTGATAATGGAATGGAGTTTCACATGCCTATCTTTTATAATGCTCATGGCATTCAACATCAAAAATCTTGTGTTTACACTCCACAACAAAATGGTGTTGTGGAGAGAAAGCACCAACATCTTCTTAATGTTGCCCGAGCACTTCTTTTTCAAGCCTCTCTACCAACAAGTTTCTGGGGTGATGCAATCCTAACAGCCACCCATCTCATCAATAGAACTCCCACCCCACTCTTAAACAACAAATCTCCTTATGAGATTTTCTTTTCTTCATCACCCTCCTATAGTCATTTGAAAATCTTTGGGTGCCTCTGTTTTGTGTCAACTCTCAAGCACAACAGAACAAAGTTTGATTCTAGAGCTATGAGATGCATTTTTATTGGTTATCCTACAAATGTAAAGGGGTATAAGGTCTATAGTTTAGACACTCATACTAGTTTTATCTCACGGGATGTCACTTTCATCGAGTCCACCTTTCCTTTTCATTCCTCCACTTCCAATCCACCTTCACCTCCATCTGATTTTGCTGCCCCACCAGCACTATTAGACTTTCATTCCCCTCTCATGCCTCCTAATACATCCATCAATACCTCAGAACATCTCATTGAATCCCCAGCTCCTTCTAGTGCCTCCTATAGTCCATCCTTAGATGAATCCACTCTCACCATACCACATTCTGATTCATCCTTGGAAGTAGAGTCTGATTTTGTTCCTAGGAGATCAACTCGACCAAGAAATGCTCCATCCTATCTACAAGATTACCATTGTAGTCTTGCATCACAGACTCCTACTCATGTATACTCTACTCTTTCAACTCCTTACCCTCTTACAAATCACATCACATATGATCACCTGTCCTCATCTCATAAAGCCTATGCCTTAGCCCTCTCACTTACACATGAACCCCACTCATATGAGGAAGCTATGACCTCTAATCATTGGAAAGCTGCCATGAAGTCTGAAATTGATGCTCTTGAGGCCAACAACACCTGGTCCATCACTACTTTACCCTTTGGACAGAAAACAGTAGGTTGCAAGTATGTGTACAAAGTCAAACTGAACTCTGATGGAACTATTGAAAAACATAAGGCTAGGTTGGTGGCAAAGGGGTATACACAAAGAGAGGGGTTTGATTACCAAGAAACATTCAGTCCAGTGGCCAAGATGACCACAATTCGACTTTTTCTTGCCTTGGCAGCAGTTCACAACTGACATTTGGCTCAACTTGATGTGCACAATGCGTTTTTAAATGGGGACCTCAATGAAGAGATCTATATGGACTTGCCACCAGGTTATATGATTAAGGGGGAGTCTCAGCAACAAGGAAGGTTGGTTTGCAAGTTAAATAAGTCACTATATGGCTTGAAACAAGCCTCTAGGCAATGGAACTCAAAATTCACCACTGTCTTGCTCTCCCTTGGCTTCCACCAATCCAAATCTGATTATTCATTATTCACTAAGAATGATCAAAATGGTTTTACAGCCCTTTTAATCTATGTAGATGACATAATTGTGGGAAGTAGTGATCTAGTTGCCATAAAGAAAATCAAGGAATTCCTGCACAACCATTTCAAGATCAAGGATCTTGGCCCCTTAAAGTTTTTCTTAGGCATAGAGGTTGCAAGAACAACAACTGGGATCCACATATGTCAGAGAAAATACACCTTAGAGATCCTAGAGGATGCTGGTTTGCTTGGTTCTAAACCAGTCAGTACTCCCATTGAATTAAATCACAAGCTTGCACACTCTTCCACTGGCATATTGACAGATGTTACAAGCTATCGAAGGCTAATTGGCAGGCTCATCTACTTGACAATTAGTAGACCAGACATTACTTATGCAGTAAGTGTCCTCAGCCAATTCATGGACAAACCAACTCAAATGCATTTGCACCATGCTCATCGAGTTTTGAGGTATCTAAAGGGTTCAATTGGCCATGGCCTTTTCTTCTCAGCTAACTCCTCATTGCACCTCAAAGCATACAGTGATTCAGATTGGGCAACATGCCCTGAAACTCGAAGATCAGTTACTGGTTTCTCTATCTTTCTTGGAGATTCTTTAGTAAGTTGGAAATCCAAGAAACAAGCTACAATATCTCGTTCTTCTGCTGAGGCAGAATATCGAGCACTTGCTTACACATGTTGTGAAGTAGTTTGGTTGGTTACACTCTTAAAAGACTTCAATGTACAACACAAACAACCAGCACTACTATATTGTGACAACCAAGCTGCCATTTATCTCACCAAGAACCCCATCTTTCATGAGAGGACAAAGCACATAGAGATAGATTGCCATTTCATTCGAGAAAAGGTAGTTGCTGGTGCAATAATTCCAGTTCATATTGGCTCTAAGTTTCAGTTGGCTAACATCTTCACAAAGGCCTCATCCACAACACAATTTCATTTCTTATTGTCCAAGATGGGAATTCTAAACATATACGCCAATCTTGAGGGGGAGTCTCAACAAAAGCAGAATCATGCCTCCACCAACACATGTGACAGTCTGAAACATGTCACCACTAAGGAGGAACAGCTGCACCTACCCTCCACCAACTGGCATGCTTTCACTAATAATATGTCAGTCTGAGAAAGGCACTACCAAGGAATATATCAGAGCTGTCCACACTCTGATAAAGCACAGTTTGTACAAGACAAATAGGCATGTATAGTTGAATATTCTTTTTCTGGTAAGCTAAGAAATGTGGGTCGAGATATATATATATATATATGTACCAAGGCTCAGTGAAAAGAAGTGCAGAACAATATATAGAAAAAATGAATTTCATTTTACCTCTGCAATTTTTTCTCTCCCTCTGTTCTTCACCTTTTAACAGAAAAGAACTGGTGAAATGCTTAGTAAAAGGAAGGTGTAAAAAGGTACTGTGTTTTCAGACACTATGGCATGGAGGACTGAAATTAGCATCATGAGCTAGCTAGGACTATTTTCGACTGTGTGCATATATAGTAGCAAATAAGCAAATTCAGTAGCTGAGTGTACTTGCTTCATCAATGTAAACGCCTTGAGTCGGAACTGAGGGTTCACTTTTTCCTTGAAGTTGAAACCTTCAGATTGCCACTGAGGAGACCTATCAACGTTGACTTGAATATTATAGATACACAAATGCAAAAGGGATCGATGAATCTTCTAGCTCACCTTTTTGGTTATTGGTGTACCTAGGTTTTTGTGAAGGAACTAGATCTGAAGATCACTGCATATCAATTGGTATAGCATGAAAGATGGGGTAGTTTAGGTTTACTGTTTTCAAAGTACCATTTAATACAGAGGCTAGACTTTTTTTTTTTTTTTTAGGGTACCAAAAATACAAAAGAATAATTTCGTAATGTTAATGGAAATTTTGTATGGATTTGAATATTGATCTTTTAATTTCGTCGTGAGTGATAATTATTACACAAGTTTGGCATATCCTTTTTTTTTTTTTTTTGGGTACTAGAGGATCTGAACCATTTGATTTGTGTTTGAAATTCCGGGCCAATGTGATAACTTGGATGGCAGAACTTATACCCATTCTTAGTAATATTATTGAAAGAAAAATACTCATTCGTAGTTTCTTTTATTTTTTTAGCGGAGAAAATATTCGAGACCAAGAGAGATTTAAGGGACAGAAGAGCAGGTCATATTGTCTTTAGCAACCACACAAAACAAAGGAAAAATTACAACCTCAGAAAAAATAACGGCCAACGAGGATACCTTAACAAATTCCCCAAAAGTAACTGCATGCTTTTCCTTTATAAAAGAGGGCCCCGTTGCTTTTTGCATAGTCTTCTGAAACAAAATCTACATACAAAGAAGAAAAGCAGGCAGCAACAATGGCAAAGTCTACTATCATTCTGGCCTCTGCCCTTTGCTTCTTGTCTCTCCTTGGTTTTGCTTACTGCGAAAGCCGCTTCTTCGTGGAGGGCAAAGTTTACTGTGACACCTGCCGTACCCAATTTGTAACAAAGGTCAGCTGGTTCATGAAAGGTACGTACAATCTCTAGAACGCTAGCTACTTTTGCAATCCAGTAACATTTTCGTTAGAAAAAATGGATCCATAATATTACTTTTGCAATCCATGCATGGTACTGCCTGATTCATGGCTAAATCTTGTTGCCAGATTTTGCAATGTGATCAGATTGTGAACAATTCGATTAATTTGATTAAAAAAACCTGGAAATTCAGACGTCTCTGATTACTGCTTGCATTGCTAAGCCAAAAACTTTGTGTTAATTGGTGCAGGTGCAACGGTGAAGATTGAGTGCAGGGACCGTGAAGGTGGGAACGTAACATACAGCAGTCAGGCAGAGACCAATGAATCGGGAAGCTACAGAATTTCGGTCGACGGGGAGCACGAAGAGGAGATTTGCGAAGTTGTACTCGTAAAGAGCAGCGACACCGAGTGCAGCGAGGTCAGCAAGGACCCTTTCCAGAAGAAGAGTGCTAGGGTTAGCCTCACAAAGAACAATGGCATTGTATCCCCAGTTCGTCTAGCAAACCCTCTTGGCTTCATGAAGAAGAAACCTATTCCTGAATGCGCTAAGGTGCTCTCAGAGCTCGGCATGTCCACCAGCGAGGAGCAATGAAGAAGATAATTTGACATCATATATGGGGCCGGGATCCCTTTTACCGAATAAACTGAGTTTTTTTGTTTTTTTCCTTTCATCATGTACTACGAAAACGTTATGCATGCACTAATGAGGGGGTTTTTCTAGCCTAATTTCCAACCTTTATATGATTAATTGTTGATCTCTGGTGGCTAGTACTCCTCTTGTTGTAGTTTGCGGGGGTTTGGATCATGATATATAAATTCTGATTGTTTGCATGGTGTCTCCCGTATGGGTGTTGTGCTCATTAATTAATCTGGACTTTGCAACTTCATGTAATGAATTGAATAGGGATTGGAATCTTGTGTTTTTTCAATCTTCTGGTATTCGCTTGCCCCCTTCTTGATGGGAAAGATAATTGGAATGATAGAACTTCGAAGTTCGAAGGAGAAAACGTCTGAAACTCGGCCACATTCCATACATATATATATTCCGACTTAATTCCCTCCATTTGATCAATAAATGTTATCTAGAGAGATGTTTGCCTTTTAAATTAAGTATAAAAAGAAAATGCTTGATCTCTCTGCATGCCCAAATGTGGGTGGGTGGGTGAGTGCATGGGTGGAGAATCCATATCAGATGGCACCTACCTGCTTGCTGCATTCTCAGCCCGCCAGATGTAACAGCAATACTTCAAGTAATAATTATTCCCGAATTTATATTTACATATTTTTGATATATAGACAGTGGCATAAATATTATCCTGTTGATCTCCAATTCCCCATTTTACGATGTAGTACGTACTACTCTTCAAACGTACGTATAATGTATTATGAAAGCAATTTATGTTAATGTCATGTTCGTAGGGTCTTACTATTCCTGTACTCGATCGGGGTATCCATGCATGCGGGGGTGGAAGATTCAAACTGAATTTCTATTAACACCTCCACCTCGATCTTCACTAATTTTTTCCATGAGCATGCATCTAGCTGCGTGGATTCAGATATTAATTCAGCTTGCACCATACATTCAAACTCAATATATAACATATATATAATATGTATGACAGATATTTTATTTGATCAGTTGTGGGTTATTTATTTATTTTATATAAAATACCGAAGACGATCGAACTTCAAACGACATATCATCAGCACGCTGATCGAACAGTTTATATTCGTGTTTTTGCTTGCACTAATATCATGTACGTGTCCATGTTATATCGATCGAGCGATTTCATTATTATCATTCACCCAATGATCTTATCCATCCACTTAATTTGCAACTATTTATGATGATGAATTGCATCCATTGATTTCCCCTGGATTTAAATTTGATGAATTTGGAACCATAACCCTCTGATCAGATTTATTTTTTGCATATAAATATATATTAATGTATGGAGACTAATTGTCAGTGAATAGGACTAGACTAGGTAAATGTTCATTCTGATGGTCGATCTCAGTGCTGCAGTCCAAGTCAAAATCACCAACACTAATTAAATAAGACTTATATATATCACATATTAATACATAATTTATGCTAATAATTATATTATTTATGTGGTTAATTACATGTCTACTTAATTTAATTAGCTGAGCTGAACCTGTGTGTACATATAGATGTACCAGTCTGTCAAAAAGTAGATGTTTTCGGATCTTGTCAATCTTGCTGAAATTCAAAAGCAGAGAACAAGAAAGGGAAGATCAAGTGCAAGTTTGACCACCTGAGCCACTCCTCCTCCGCTTCACCGGGAAAACATGCCGGAAACCGCCCTCGGTCTCCATGACATGCCACTCCTCCACCACCCCTTCCAGCCCAAACTGGTGCACCCCAGCGGCATCATACAAGCAACTCTCAGAGAACCCACCTAGCCCTCGAGGCGGTGGCTTGGTTTTCCGCCGGCCAGCCCCGATAGGCACGTTACGAAGTGCCCCGCCTGCGGTCCAGTATCTCTGGCAGCCCTTGCAGAAATGTCTGGGCTGATTAACGTTGTAGTTGTTGAAGTAACAAAACTTGGTCTCCATGCTCTTGCATCTTGGGCACGGTATGATCTTATCTGGCCTCTTCTCCACCGACGTTTGATCTGAACCTTTTTGTTCTTGATCCGTCACTAGTCTATTCTGCAACGTAATGGTCTTCCCAAAAAGCTTGATTCCAGGCACATCTTGGCCTCCTTGGACGTTTGCCATGAAGATGGGGTAGAGAGAGAGAGAGATGGGTCAGTCTAAAATTAGATAAATTTTGAGAGAGACTAGGGAGAATAATTTGACGGAGAGAGAGAACTTTCGTGGTTTAGGGAGAGAGGCTATGGAAGTGCTGAGAGAGATATATATATATATATATATAAATAAAGGTGAAGGCTAAAACAACATGAAACCACGCAAAATATGGACGTAACAGCCGCCAAAAGGCAAAAAGGCCATTAGAGGTAGCTAGGTTGTAGTAGAAAAGCTGCGGTTGAGCTTTTTGTACACATCATTTGCGTCACGTCATCATCCCGCTGTGTTGAAAAGTCTAAATTGTGGGTCCCAATCCAGGTAGATTGCGTACAACGTGTCAAAGGTGGTAGAGGGTGGACGCGAGAATAAAGAGATAAAGCTTGTGCCAATATCTTCTTGCTCATATTCTTGCCCAAAGTTGTTTTTTTCCACACAAAAAATAAGAAATAAAAAAACAAAAGTTGAAAGATAAAGCTGAAAGAGCTTTTTGAAATTCGTCAATTACTTTTAATGGATTACTTTGCCACATCATGTGCCTAACATCGAATTGATATCTATATCGACCGATCTGTATAAAGTTTTTAAAGTCTCACTAATCACTATATATATATATATTTATATAAAATAATAATAATAATAATAAAGTGGGATGCTTTTAGTGGTATTGCTATTCCTTTTAATTAATTAATTTTTGGCTTAATTGAAAGCCTTGTTTTCAGGTTTCAATGGTGTTTTGATGATTTAATTAACTTTGTTACAAGCTCCCTTTGGATCATATATAGCTTAATGTTAATGTATTGATCGAGGTAGCTTTCAGTTCGTAAGTGATATGGAAAGTAGGTTGATATGATCATAATTATTTAATGAAAGTATCTTTATTTAATTAATGCAAAACAACCCTCATTTCCAACATCTTTCCCGATTTTAGAATGCAGACAAAGACGCATTTTCCTTACTTTTACTACGAAAGAGGCGCACGTTTTCTTTAGGATGCTTTCCAAGTCCCTTTCTTCTTCTTTTTTTCTATTAAAAAAAATACAAAACACTAAAGAATACTTCAACAATTAACATAAAATTATTGGTATTTTTTTTATAAACGGCACTGCCTTCTTAATTGGTGCCCATTTTCTTGGTCTTTTATGATTTTTTTTTTCTATTTATTCTTCTCTGCAAATAATTGATATTGTAAAATGCAGTTGATCTCAACACGTCCACAAACGTATAGTTATGGTTGAATTTATTATAGAGATAAGAAAAATATGATAGACTTGCCGGTTTAGAAGGGTCAACACGACTTTGTATGGTACCCACTGTCTGAACAAATTGATAAAAAAACAAACATATGTGACACAGAAAAATTACAAGTCTTTGTGGTCTACGCGGTAGCAGTAGTACTTATCCACCCCATCCTAGGCTGTCCAGAAAGACAAGTTCCCTTTCTCACTTTCTTCCCTATATTTGCTTTTAAATTGTACCTTCATAAAGAAAATTGAATTTTGGGTACTGTTGATGATGGAAAGAATTCCAAAGAAGCATGCATGTGGAAAAGAATTCCAGGAAGCATGCATGTTGCTTCCTGCTATGGTTCTTCATCTTCAACTTGCTTTAATCAAATCAGGCACTGAAGTCTTCTTTTCCTTTATTTCTTTTCTTATTCTGGATTACCTTTTTTTTAATTTTTGAATCAACTCTGTATTCTTTAATAAACAAAAAATATTTTAAAAGAATAATAGAGCAAGTCCTTGCACGAGTTTTAGATCATTTATTCTATTCACCTTAAGGAAAATGAGGAGTTTCATCACTTCATTAATATCTTTCTGATAAATTAATTAAGTAGAACAGAATATTTTACAGCTCATGATTAGGGCTTGTTTGGAAAGTAGGATGATCTCTTCTCATTTTAAAATTTTTCATCATTTCCTTTTCAAACATTATTCAAAGATAATAACTTTTTAATTTTAAGTTTTTAACTTTTTTATCTGTGGATTACCTAATAACTACAACTTTTTAAAAATCCAACCAAAACATAAAAAATATACTATTTTTTCAAATTTTAAAATAAAAATCATATCCTAATAATATTATTTTAACTTTATAATATTTTTACTCAATTTTTTCTTTTTTTTTCAAAACCCAATAAAATATCTTAACTTAATTATTTTATTACTATTCACATAATTCTCATCTCACCTCACTTTCTAAACATGCCGACAAAGTCCCAAGACAAAGACGGTAAAAATATATATTTATCCTTCATTTTACCATAATTCTTTCAACATTCTATAGACTATGATTTCATATTAAATGATTGATCCACAAACTAAACATGATAAATAATTTTCAATAATTTAATATCACATGATGAAACGGTGAGAGGGTGGTGATAAAAATGATGGTGGGTAGTATTACTCAAAATAAAAATCTAAAACTAGACATTGCTTTTACTTTGTAATTGAAATGTTTCAATGGGAAGGTTAGCCAATTGCCCAAAAGAGAGATTGATGGCAGGTTCATGCATCACTTTCCAATTTCCATGTGAAAGGTTCGGAGTAAAAGGTTTCCCACATTGCAAAAGGAAGGGGAAAAAACCAGAGAGAAACGTTATTAATTCTTGATTCCATGCAAAGAGACTCATAAATACTAAACAAAAAGCAGATTGTAAAAGGGGAAAAGGTCGATACTTTATTCTTTTCCTTTGTTGAAATTGACAGACCAACAAATTTAGTTTGGTACTTTTTTTTGACAGATGAAAGTCCAGCACTGAAATAACAAAAATAGTGGCCCAATAATACCTACTTTATTTATCCTAATTGTCACAAAAGTTCCCTTAAACATCAATCCCTCCCTCTATTTAAAATAAAAGATTTAGATTTTTTTTTTAAGATAGAAAAATTCAGATTTCAAATTCCTTTCATTTTAAAGTCAAGCTTTTGAAAGTTAAAAATTTTCCTTTCAAAAAAAATTTAAAACTTGATTATAATATAAACTTCTAATATATGATCCAAACAAAAAAATGAATATTAAATATCAAAATATTCTAAAAATGTTGTATATATGTATTATTTTATCATAGAAATATCTTATCCACAAAAAGATCTTATAAAAGTAAATTTACAAACTGGCGTGATTTGATGTGGTACGTTAAATTTTAATAGGTGATTTTATTGTAAAATAGATCCAATATCTTATATAAAATCATGTCCATTTGTAAATTTATTTCTATGGGATATCTTTATAGATGTAATGATTCTCTTTTACTAAGTTTCATTCTCTCTCTCCCACAATCTGAATAAGATGAGAGTAATTTAATTTTTGTATTTTGATATGTTCAGACATACTTTTACCATGTATGTGATGATAACCACGTTGACAATATTTGGAATACAGCTAGCCCTCCATTTAATAAAACTATTTATTGAAACAACAACAACAACAATAATAAAAAAATTAATAATATCAAACAAGCAAAATGAGGATAAAAATTGCCCCAAGTGGCCGATCTGTGTGCTGAAACCACTCACCTACACCCCCACTATACCAACTGGAAATTCTCTGTTTTTATATTCATATTTGCGTATGCAACCTATTATTTTTATTTTATAAAGTCCAGACGTTGGTGTGAGGTATGCAAGTTTCAAAGAAAGAATGAATACTCATCCCAAAACATATCTTTTTTCCTGCTCTTTCCTTTGCCACAGCACTTCATGGCTTTGGTATTCATATATAATTCCTATAATCTTCATTCCCCCTATTGCGATTGTGGTTAGTTTGCATTTATAATATTGCGGCCGGCAGATTAAGCAGACCGCCAAGCAGGGTTTAGAATTCAAGTGGTTAGATGAGAGACACGCCATCCAACTTAAATAAGAACGAACCCAAGTCATTCTCGAAGGCCCTACCATTATTTGGAGTCTGGACTATACCCTTAAAGATTCTTAAGAGCTTGTTGGAAGTCATCCGTCTACATTATGAAAGCATTCTGGTGAAACTTTGAAAATGAAGAAATAAAGAGAATCACGCGTAATAGAGGATAAATGGTCAGTCAATGGAGTATTCTATATTTTCCAAATTCAAATATAGTACTATAGGTTTTATCAGCCTCATGTAATTTATTTATAAAAAAGTCAGTCCCACTTTAAAAAAAAAATGATTTTTTCACATTTTTCATGATAAGATCCATTTTTTTACAAAAAAAAAATTACTAAAAACTTGTCCTTTTGAGACTTTTACTAATCATTACTCAAACAATAGAGATTTATATCCCTTTTCCACGGCTACTGATCGTGTCTGGGCCCTACACTTGATTATCTGCGGCTTTAGATTTCATTGAGTCCAATATTGATATGGAAAACTAGTCATTCTCCGAGATCAATTCAAGCATTCAAGTTTATGTGACCAAAAGTTCAAGATGTGATTCATTGCAACACTGAAGATGGCAATGAGAAGCAAACAGACGAATAAAGTCCATTAACAATAAATTACTGCCTCAAATATGAACAATACATTCTATTCCACCTCGAAAATTCATCTAATTGTTTAAAACGTAGATTTAACGTGGAATCAATTAAATGATCACAGTAAGATACAAAGAACTCCTACAATTAATTACAGAAGGAAACTAAGAGTATTCACATATATATAACGCCGCGTCAGAAGACTTTGTGAACTCAAAGCTACAGGTGAGTTGTTTGTCATGGACCCAACCACGTCTTGAGAGGAATAATCAAGCATCACTCCAGGTATCATCGTCATCCCCATCATCACTCCCAACAGCCTGAAAAGTTTCACAACTGTGAGTTTAATAACATTATTCATGGCAGTAGAATGAATATAAAGGAAAAGGGAGGGAAGTAGGACAATAGAAAACCTGGCGAATAGCATTTGCTTTCTCCAAAATTGCAGTGACTTTGACATTTGTAGCAGGTCCTGGTGTATGAGTTGGCTTTGGTGTCATTGTGCGTCTCAAGTTAAACGACTGGGATAGTATAGAAATAGCACAAGTTAGGCAGAGCAAACTCTCTCAATTGAATTTAATATGTAAACTACAATCACAAGTTTTGATATATACATTCAGACACATAAACACGCACAAAATAAACATTAACTTCAGGCCTATGGACTGCTTTTCTCTCTATTTTTTGCTTATTTCCATTCCCATCCAAATCAGTCCCGTACAGAGACATATTTCATATTCGCCGGGAATTTTAGAAGCAGCCAAATCACAAATGGAAATAGCTACTCACTTTTGATCTGATTTGATGTAGAAAATCTTCTCTTTCATCCATCTCCTCGGCATTCATAGCTTGATTAGCTTCCTTCTGCTCATTCAACTTCTGCTGGTCTTGCTGCTAAAAAATAAAATTCTATGATATGTTCAATTGAAGACATAATATTACTAATTGAGAAACGGAAATGGACTACACACTACAATGGTACCTTTCCCGGTTGTTCTATAGCAACAGCCTCCTTAACAGTTTGTTGTTGCTTTTCAGGGGATGGCTTAGGCTGCTGAGACACAGAAGATCCAAAATATTTAGGATCAGATGCATGTGTAAGGGCTTCAGATACATCATCTTGTTTGCCTTCTATTTCACCCAAATGGGGTTTTGATACCCGCCATTGCACTGGAGGGAGAGGTGGCAGTTGAGGGGTAGGCTGTCCAGAACATTCCAACTTGAGGAGATTAGAACCTTCATCTGTTACTTGCTGAAGCTTAGGGTTCACAGTATCAAAGTTGGGAAGATCAAGTAGAGAACCAGACAGAGAAGGTTCGACGTCATTCCCCATTTTTGCACTTCTAATTCCACTATCAATGTGGATGCCATTATTGGTCGCTCCTCCAAGCTCCAGAGAGCTATATACAGATTCAGTTGATGAGATTTCACCTAAGGCATCATATAGTTCAAGATCCTTGCATTTGGGGGTTTCACCAGATTCCCACCGCTCTGAATTTGACTCAGAGTGAAGGCTGTGGCAATCATCTGAAATATAAGGTGATGATCTACAAAATGTGTCATCATCAGACTCAAAACCAAAGTCATTTATAGGAATATCCGGCTCAGGGACCAACTGGAATGATTGAAATATATCTCTCGTGCCTTCAAAACCTTGATTTCCATCGGGAAATTTTAGTTTCAGTTTGGAAGTCTCTAAGCCATTTAGAGGATGGAAAGATATTTTCATATGTTCTAGTGGTGGTGAAGAAGTAAGTGAATATACGGAAGAGCAATGTCCAAGCTGCTCTTCAAAAGTTGTCTCGGGAATTGTTTGATTCACAACCCTATGTTGCCCATTAAATTGCTCCAATTCACCGGCGTTCAGAGAACTAGCAGGTTCTGTATTGTCATCATGGAGATGTGAAACGTTTTTATACAAACCATTTGCTAGTAACCTTCGGCTGAGTCCAAACACCAGAGATGAGTTTTCATCATTCTCCTGATTGGATTCGGCAGATATGGATTGCACCACAGTTTTAGGTGCCATTACACTGAAATTTTCACATTTGGCATCTGTATCAGATGGTGAAAGTTGCCCAGCTGTCTTCTTAGTTGAGACACCATCTTCTTGATCGTCTTGGCATGAAGTGGAGGATACAAAACTTGGATGCTTTTCAATGTCTCCAGCTTTCTCATCCAGCATATCTTGCTTCGCTTCATGCTCATCACCTTTTAGCATAAACCCATGTGCTGAAGGGCAAACTGTCTCATCTTTACTTCTGTTAGCTAAATCCTGACCCACAGCATTTGAAATGGCATAATCAGGAGGTTTTGATGGCTCAAGTCCTAAAAGGCCACCATTAGTCCAGAATGTAACTGAATGAACACCAGAAAAGTCAGCAGGAGTTTCTTGAGACTTGCAAAAACTGCTAAAGATCTTATCCGTCGATAGATCCTTGAAATCGGAAATTTGGGAGGCTGAGGATAATGGATTATTAACAACAGATTCCAAGTTGGAACCATCAAGAGTATCGGTGCTTCCATCGAAATCATCATCCACTGGACGGTCTAAATTAGAAGAGATCTGAGGCATCTGTTCAAGCACAACACGCTCTGGGGAAACTGAGTTGGGTATATTTGATGGCATTCCTTCATTTGAGGAAATGCAGGAAGCAGTATCAGATTCCGACTCTGAATGTTTATGGTCTGAACTATTCACAGGAAGCTGATGGATTTCATTTATTACTTCATCATTGATCTTGGAGGCATACTGCTCAACTTCTCTTTTTGTTTGAAAGTCGAGATCATTTTCAGATTCTGATTCGATGGTGTTGAGTGCATCCATGTAATTGTCTGGTTCACTTTCGATGTCATTGATCTGATTATCGCTGGAGATTGACACAAGACTGTTTTCATGATCAAACAGGATATCCATTTGATCAATATTTGTAAGGTTAACAGCCATCTCTCCATGTGTATCTATGTCAGACTTCGTTGAGTGCATCTCTGGAGCTTCATCTCTCTCACTCTGCTGATCACTAGGCTCCACTATCTCTGCCTTTTCATCCCAGGTAACACGAGAAGAACCCGAGGCAATTTGCTCTTGTAATGAACTGTGTGCAAAGTTATCATCCACAGCCTTGGTTTGTTCATCAGGAAAAATTGAATCAAGGGTATCATTATGCTGCATCAACCGAGAAGTGGGCGATTCTGGCTGTTCAGGTTGCATGGAAGAACTTGGATGGAAAACACACTCAATACATCCTGAGCCAGTTCTTGAATCAAAAGAATTTGAATGATCTCCGGGATCAGATTTCAGTGTCATGTCAACTGTGGATGCTGTATGTGAAGGAGATATCTGGCCATGAGATTTAAACTGCTGACCATTTCTTGAATCAAAAGAATATGAGTAGTCTCCCAGGTCAGAGTTTGTCATCTTATCTACAACTGAGGCAGTTTGCAAAGAATTTTGCCCATTGCCAGTAGGAGAACCAAACTGCAATCTGCATAGTCAAATGCTCCATACCTTTTCAATTTGTCAAAATTAAATTGTGATATGCTTAACAATTGTATTCGTAAAGATATGTTACCTGCTACTGCGATTGGATATTGATGAACCACGCAATAGTTTTCCATTCCCCTGTGATGACCTTTTTTTCTGTCCATTTAACCTTTTAATTAGTAGAAATTCTAAATAACAGCAGTCTTAAGGTAAATGAGTCTGTGCAACTCTAAGTATATGTTGCACACTAGAAATATGTAACATATACTTAGAAATCTTATACTCAACCTAACAAAATAAATTTCAAAGGTAACTGCATCCCATGTTGTAAGTCAATCAGCACACAGATGTAAATTAATATTAAGAAAACTCGGAAGCAAATTCATCCCCTAAGCTGGAAACTGATAGAAATTTTGTACAACGTGACAATGGAGTATGGAGACAAATTGCAGAATTGAAATGAATTTAGAGTACATTATTAGATAGATGGTTATTATAATAATTAATAAGTGCCATTGAGTTTCTTCATCATGGCTCATGCTAGTACAGACCTTGCTTCTACGAGCCTTCTTATCAATTTGAACTCTTTCAGTAGTTGCTTCATCAGAGGTAGCTGACGCTTTTTTAAAGAAGGTTGGATCTGAATATCTCTTTAAACAAGATCCCGGACCACCAGCATCAAATCTGAATGGCAAAGCAGAAGGTTCCAACATGCAATAGTCAGGATAAACCTTAGACTTCACTATGTCATAATGTTTTAACAGATAAATAAGACAATTTTGAATTTTTATTGTCAAGAAAAAGTTGTAAAAAAGTTAAGAAAAAGTTAATTATACTTGTCAAGCAGGCGCAAGCGTGGAGGATCGCGACATTCTTCATAGGAATCCATAATGAATCGAGGCAAGTCATTGTAGATGAAGTGATTTTGTTCGTTTCGAATACGAGGATGCCATTCAGAACCTGCAAAGGAACTGCTTTACATAAAGGGTTTGAATGTCTGAAAAGTTCATATACTACTAAAAGATTATTGACAAGTAGAAAAATGTCACTACAAAGAACTCCCAATAAAATAAATAATTTAAGATGAAAATTACAGCTGAACCAGGCCATCTATGAACACCATGCAAGCCCATTATTAAGTGCAATATTACTTCACTGACTTGACTTTCAACAATTCTGTACACTAAGACTTAAAGAGTGACTGTTACACAGTGTCCTTGATATCGCAGATATATCCTATGAAATAATAAGTGATCGGGTAAGAATAAATTTGGGGAATTACCTTCTCATAGTAGTTTCTAGATAAATGAAAAACTTGAAATGCCATTTTTTTTTTAAGTCTCGACAAGGTATGAAAGAAGCAATTAATTCCGCTGAAATGGCCTTCTGTGAATATAGTTTTTATGGGCAGATAGCACTCGATACATGATGCCATATTCTCGAGAATTGATGGAATATGAAAAAATCCTAAGACATCAGGCTAAAGCACAGGTAAAGAGCCATACCGGCAGTATAAGCAAAATGTATGTGGCTTGTTTGGCTCAGTACAGCCTTCTCAAGGGGAGGAAGTGCAACTTCAATGCGCTGTACACGAAGCTTCAGTTTATGGCTTCTAGAAGCTGTAGCCATCACTTGCTCCTGCAAGCCATGAAATACCTCTGCTGCAAATCTGCACCATTTCACAGATCAAGTCTCAGTTGCAATTGTGGAATTACAGTTAAACCAGAAATAAAGAATGCACAATTTGAAAGAGTATCTTGATCAAGTTTAATCACAGGTGCTCAGTATTTGCACTATATAAGAGCAATTGTCATAAAGAATATAATCAAGCTGAACTGATTGATTGATCCATTTGAACTTGTCCTAGAGAATATCATGTACTTATGTTGAACTCTTTGTCGTAGAGAAAAATTTTACACGAAACAAATAATTCAGGATAAAGAACAGTGATTATCTTGAATGAAGATACAACACCTCTTCCATACCCTCGACAAAAAGGAATGGAGTGTGAAAGGAGAAGTATTAAAAATAAGTCCAAGTTCTATAGTTTCTATATGTCACAAGTCAGATAAAGCACATTTAAATAACCAGTGAAATTCCAGGATCAAATTTCAGGACAAGCAAATGGTGTGGACACTGAAAGGTGTCAGTATTAGATCGTGTTCTGAGTGCTAAGTAAACGTCTAATAGCTAAACATTACAGATGTGTATTATGGATACAAATGGTCAACACTCCCACAGTTGTTAACTTGTTGGCCCTCCACTCAGCTTAAGGAGTCCACTGAAGTTAAAGTACATGCTGCTCCTCGCACAATCGAGCACCTAAAACTTAAGGAGTCCTGAGCTTTCATTAGCAAAAAGTAAAAACCCATCCAAACCCAAGGTATGTCTTATTTAATTAGAATTTATAGCATGTCTATGTGTGCACCCCCACCTTAACGCTTGACCAAGATCTACAAGCTCCCAATTCACATGTTATGCACCGCAACGAAAATTTTGATGAATCATGGCGCTCCGTCCAGTGACGTCTAGGTCTAGTTAATTGAGGAAACAAAGTAAGAGACTACAAAATTTTTTTAACAAGTCTATACTTTTCCATCAGCGAAAATTTTCCAAGCAGACTAATTTTCTAACCGTTAGCTTTTGAAAACTACTAAAAGACAAAAATCAGCAAGGGAAATGAATTCGCACGCTTGGAGGAAATAAATAAAAGCAAAACGCAGAGAATGCAATTTATCACGGAGATTCAAAATTTTCTAACACCTCCCAAGTGAAGGTTTACGGTCTTAAATCAAGCAAGCAAGGAAGCTCAAAGAAATTAACGAACAGTTTCAAACACGGACAAACGCTCCTAAAAAATATTGAATAAACAAAGGCAGTGATTTAGTGCAGCAAAAATAGAGGAGGGAAGACAAAATAATCATACTCGGCAAGATCGCCTAGCTGGCGCAAGATCCCGACGAGGCCAGCGACGGAAGTAGCATCGAGGACGGCCTTAGGATCGTCTCTATCAACGTGTTTGTAAAGGTCAGGAAGGCCTAGGCCGTACTCGTTCCTCACCTCGAACCTCGCCAGCGGCATTTCCGTCTCTCTTTGTCTCTCTATCTATCCATCTCCTTTTTCCTCAGTAAATCCTCACAAGTACGCGAATGGAGAAATGAATGCAGAATGTAATAAATGACCGAGAAGGAATTATTAAATGAAAGAAAATACTCAGAAAGAGAGAGTTTAGTGAATTAGGTGGGAGAGATTGGAGCAGCTTAACTGCCTCCCCCAAAATTTACAGACAGACGCTCGGGACATTGCCAACTCTGCAAGCCATTCTTACTTGAAAATACTAAAATGGCCTTTTGGTTTCGATGGAATGGCAGGTTGACGTTGACCTTTGCTGAAGTGTAGTGTGGGGTTGGTTTTTTGGCCTTGGTGTTATTTCCCACTTCATCCGAGGATATTTCGGGGATTCAGATAGTTGTCTTTGGTATTTTTTTGGCTTCCGTTTTTGGTTAAAATACAAAACAAAACGGGAATGCTAATAAAATAGAGGAATTGAAATTTTTGGAAGAGAAAGATAGACTTACTACCGTATAACAATTTTTTTTATAATTATTTAATATTAAAAAAAAACTTTTTATACCCTTGTTAAAATTTAAAATAATATTAATTTATTAAACAATTTGTAAAAGGAGGGAACGTGGATCTAACGAATAGTTCATTATCGTAATCACAATACAAATAAGAAATGTAAACATATATATATATTAAATTATATTATATTTTATTAAAAGAAAAAAGAAATATTAAATAAAAAATTGTATTTGAATCTAGAATTGCATAATCCATCAGTAATTCTACGCACTCTTGTCACTCACTTTGATGGCAAAGAATATAAAAAAGACAAGTTCCACATCATTGTCAACCAGTCTAGTTGACTACTGAATCCTACGTTATAGATTTGGCGTGGGTTTGAGTGTTTGTTTGACTTACGTTGATGAAATCCAGAATCTAGTTACCTTTCGCTTCACCCAAAAACAAAGACACAAGCATATCACATAACTGAGATTTTATTAGTATCACCTCCAATTATCATTAAATTAAATAATTATCCAATAATTTTTATTTTTTATTTTTTTGTCGAGAGGAGTTGTGAATCGTGAATCCTGATACCATCATTACGGCGCTCTCCCACTGTCTCCAAGACTCCAAAGCCAGCAAAGCTGCGTGGTTGTGCAATCACGTTGCGTGTTTCAAGCCCCGGTGGTGTCAAATTATTAAATACAAAAAAAAAAAACCTCTCTCTAACCTTATATATATATATATATTCATATACTGAACAATTTTGTCATATCATTTATTATAAAATAATATTTATGCATAACTTTTATAATTATAATAAAATTAATATTTATGCATCCTTTTGTAACGAGAAGTGTTATAATCACAAAAAAATTAAATAAAAATAAATTTACAAACTTTCATGTACTGTAATATTAATGCCACTCTACAACATGTAATTATTGCTTAGGCAAGGGCATTCAGGAGAGTTATGAATCTATGTTCTTACCCAGGCTTCTCGAAGGTTATCTTTGAAGGAGACGGGTAGGAGATAGTCAAGGCTACAAATAATTTTCAGGAAAACTGGGCAGAAGTCGGTCCTCTATTTCATGATATAAAAAGTATGTTGAAGAACAGATTGGGTTGGAAGGTTTTCTTCAACTACCGGGAAACAAATTCGGCTACACTATAAACTGCAGTTTCCTTTACAGAGGAGCATATCTAGATGGAAGAGTATAATTTATATGATACGTTAGATCTATTTTATAATAAAATTAGTTATATAATCTAACATATTACATCAGATTACGCCAATTTATGAATTTATTTTTATAGAATATGTCTATGACTAAAACAGTTCTCATTTGTAAAACTGAAAAGAGATTACGTATTGTTATCAAAAGAACCACTTTTTCTTCTCTTTGAGGAATATTTTGCTAGACAAAGGTTATAGGCCAACAAGGCAGAAAATGAGAAGATAAAGCCAAAAGAGAAGGGAAGAAGGACAATACATTGGACAAAATTAACATGATATATGGTACTATGTCTTGACATCATTGTTTTTCTTTTTTCTTTTTCCATACTATATGTCGTTTGGACATACATATACATACACACACTTCCATTATTAAAGCTTCTCTTAGCTGTTGCAGTGTGACAACTGTGAAGAAAACAAATACTGTGGCAGACCGACTAAAATCCATGATAACAGTTTCTAAATCTCTAATCTCGATGCATTTGAAGAACTATATATTAATAATTTGTTGATGAATTTATTAACAGTTATCGATTAAAGATTTAGTACTTGTTGAATGAAACTTCTAGAAGTCGTTAAACCGAGCTATCTTTTAACTAAAACAGAGGAGTAGTTGTATGTTTATCTGTCTCGACATTAAATGCCTACTTCTATAAACAAACATAAAACAGAAACAGGCCCCAATACAGCGAAGCCAGAGTCTCTTTCATTCCGTAAATCAAGATAGGCAGCACATGACTCAAACTACAGTCAACTCTTATTTTAGTGCATCTTTTTCTTGCTTAGATGGTTTTAAATTTGCTAGTTGCAGGCCAAGTTTGAATAGCCAGCGTTACACGAACAGAACATCATTGCCTTACATCCTTAACCGAGTTTAACGAAAACCTGAGGGAGGATAAGTCTATCTGATGTTGCCGATGCTCTGTGTGCCGATGAACAGAGATGCTTGGAACCGACTACTAAGGGTGTAACCACAAAAGTTCCATTATGAGCTGTGGGACTGTTTCCCAGGAAAAAAACAAGAGAAGAGAAGTCCCTACAATCTCCATGTACAAAAAGTAGAAGACAATAATAAAGAACAATGGGATTCATATATACAAATCACATTATCTCCACATGCCTTGATTTTGGGTATTCAGCCAATGAGGTGCAAAACTACAGATCTAACCCAAATATGGATTGGCATTGTTTACCCTGGACTACTTCTTGAAATGAATAGAGTAATGGAGTGTGATTTATTGCCATATATTTATCTTTTATGAAAGTTCTTACCTAGATTTCATAGCTTAAAGTATGAGAGAGATATACGCATAAATCAGTTCATACAATATTTATTGAATGTTTAGTGTTGTTTATAACAATTATCAACATTATAAGATTCACTTAATAACATTAACATTATAAGATTCAACTTTAAACTTAAAATTATAACAAAAACTTGAAGGTGATATTAATTTTTTACCCAAGGTACCATCATTTTATTAATAATTCACACTCGTAACACAAGAATACTGTGGTTGCAAATCACTGGTGTGCTGTTAGTGTGGGTAGTCATTTCTGTATCAACACGTACTTTTATTTTTATTTTTGGGTAACCAGGCCTTTTCATAGGTCTTTTTGTTTGTTCAGAAGGCCCAAATCAGCAGAGAAAACAGAGAAGAGAATGTCCTTTTGAGGTAGGCTTGGGCCCCTTATGAATAATCAAACAGTCCTTTCAAACGGTGGGCTAGACACAAGAACTGTACAGAATGCGCACAACATGCAAATCGACATCGTAGTCATTTTCAAGCACGATTCTGCTTCATTTAATTATATAAATAAAATAAGATGAAAAATCTGTAAATAATAATGATATAATTTGTAAATAGTATAAATAATTTGAATTAAGATGTTTTATAGAATTTTGAAAAAGGAGAGAGAAAATAATTTAAAAAAATTATAAAGTTAAAAGATGGTTAAAATATAATTTTTTTAATATTCTTTTTGTTTTAAAATTTAAAATTGAATTATTTTGTGTATTTTGTTTTAAAGTTTGAGAAAGTTGTAATGATTAATAAAAAAAATTGAAAGTATGAAATTCAAAAATGTTTGTATTTAAATAATATTTTAATGTTGAGATGAGATGATATGTGAAGAAATGATTTGAAAGGCTTGTGAAACACCAGGCCTTAGTCTCTCCCGGCCACTACATTAAGCCGACGTGACATGCCTCATTTCTAATCCAATCTTAACAATATTTGTAGTTTACTATTACGTACGTACATATCTCAAATAAAAACGAATAATGAAATGGTCTGAACCATTGCCAACAGCTTCATATTTTTATTTTGCTGGATACCTTTTACATTAATCCACCTTGGAAAGGGGAGTTTCGCGTTTAGTTTTGAGCTACTCAATTCACTGTTCCCGCGCCGGCCCGGTTATACTATAGACTGATCATTTAATAATTTCATTCAACTTTTATCCGTCAATCATTAGATCATTAATTCTTATTTTTTAAAATAATAAATTCAAAAATCAATAAATAATATCAAATAAGATTATATATATGTACTCAGTATCAAAGTAGAATGCGTACGTGTAAGACAATTGGAGAAGATCATTACTACGTCTGTGGGGGTCATTCAAGTGGATTGGTAGCCTTTCAATTTAAGCTGGGAGTTTAATTAAGAAAAATTCTATTCATCATCTTCACACTTTACACACGGTAAATTATATATTTTTTTTTTTATCAAATATGTCGTATATTAATGACGAGTAAAATAATTCAATTACTTTAATAAAAATGAAACCGAAAACAATTTTAAAAAAACGATGTGACTAACACAGTGCATGATCACTAACTAATACCTTTTACTTTCCATTCGAATGACCAATCACTGGCAATATGCCTTTAAAGCGGCCCCAGCTGTTTATAAGAATAATTAAACTAATTTGAATGAGATCTATTTTTTTATCATAAGCATGTCGCATCCATCAAGTTGTTGCCTAGCTTATCAGAATTAACCTAATAGATCGAGAGTAGTAGTAGTGTTCCATCGTTTTAGACATTAATTGTTTTATGTCATCAAAGGGAATTGAAGCTAGAGATCTAAACGTGCAACGTACGTCGATCCACAAAATCTTTGCAAAACAATGGGTAGTTTTTATAGTACTGTTTGTATTATATCTTGCGCGCCATGCCGCGTTGTCTTATGAAAAGTAGAGAAAAGTTGAAAGAGTTAAAAAAAGAACCCAAGAAATTAATGTGATTCGTCAGTGTGCATGCCTACATCCACATCAATGAATCGACAACTTTCATTGTGTAATTAATCGTGGGAGCTACATGCATGGTACACATAATCACACACGTACATATATACATGAAGTACCCTATCTTGATATAATAAAATTTTTTTTTTTTTCAATATATACTCAGTACCGTACTATTTTGTGGGGGAGCCTTTAGTACGTACCCACCCCCAAACCAATTATTGCCCGCCCCTTGGTAATTAAACAAGCAATTAATTACACCCAAGATTGGATGCATGCATGGTTGTCTTCACTTTTGGTCCGCTCATTTCGTTTTCCTATGCTCCAGCAAGCCTAGCTTTAAGACTTTAAAACTTCATTCTTGTCATCACTAATCCTCGATCGAATAGATCAAGAATATGCATGAACGACCAACTTGTTTCAACAACATTATATAATATTCCTTTAATGCAGATCAAAAAGTTCAGTAATAGCTAGGAGTACTACTGCTTATAATATATATTCATGACAGTACTCCACCTGATCAATCCTGCATAGAGTATTGATGCATTTCCCTTGCTCTGATCCTAATTTGAAGCATGAGAGATCTTACGTTAAAATAGAGTACAGCCACTTGAAGAAGGTTAATTAAGCACCCAGCTGTATGGAAAGAAATGAATCATTTCTCAAAGCCGGGCGCTTGCTGCTGAAAATCCATATAAACTAATAAAGCTGGCTGGTTAATTATACAAAGCAAATATATAAATTATCTATATTGCCATCTCATGATTGCTATATATGGATCTAGTATATATATATATATATACACATAAGGGCTCGAATAACGATGTGAAGACGCGCGGCATCGATCATGATTATCATTTGAAAGCTAGCATGGGAACAAATGCTTGCTTGCATTATTGTTTAGTATAATATAGACATGAGCGTGGAGTAAGGCATCACGGACCAATTCTGTCCACTTAAAGAGAATCATTGGTAGGACCTCCCCCTCATACCTACTTATATCATTCAGGCCAAGACCAAATATTACTGCAAAACAATGTTGGGGCCAAAGAAACAAGCATCTTTCTGGACAAAGTACTATAAGTAAGGAGCAAGCATTTTACTTTTAGAAGAAAGAAAACAAACTAGGGTTGTCTTTACATTTGGGTTCTGATTGTTTGAAGCATTGAAATTGGCAAAAAGAAACTGCTACCTAAAGTTTAAAACTGTTCATTGGTGAATTTCAGTTTTCTTCGTCGATGAGTTTCAGAAATGTTTTACCCCCCCTATATATATAAAGGGCTGCGTTCGTGACTGAATGAAGCTTTAATTTTCACTTTTTTCAAGTGCAAGTCAGATGATCTTCGAGTCTATACACGGTTTGTGGGGTTGCAGGTTTTCTTAATTATTACTATTTAATCGACATGACAAATTCAAAATCCTCACCAATAATATTGAATTTATGGTACTGAAGACCAGATGAATGTACCTTTGGGTTGGTGGAATTACTTCTTTCTTGAAAACGATTTCTTGGACTATATGAATCATTTGAAAGTTAAATTTGCCCCATTTATCACGAGGGTTGCTAGCTGATGATCAGGCTAGAAAATTCTGTCCCTGGACTCATGTTAAGTCATGTATCGGTCCAGCTATTTGTACTAATAATTAGAATAATTGACATAATGAATTCTGAATCATCTTGGGTTTAATTGAATAATTGACATAATAAATTTGATAGTTTATAACATTTAATACTGCTCATATAGAATTTTGGAATTCAATTGACCAGTCAGACAATTAAAGCTAGAATGTCTCAATTAGACTGACTTGGAATTGATCCATATCTGATTTCGTGCTGATCCTTTTTGTCCTTTTAAGTTTGCTTTGAGCTTTTGCAATGAAAAAAAGGATTGATCCACTTATTCAGATGGATTGAGTAAGATAAGAAGGCAAGAATAAGTACTGCAAGTAGCTAGCTAGCTTAACCAATAAAATCCTGCAGGCCGGCTTTGAATAACAAAAGCTTGCAATTATATTCTATATGTATTTGTACAAATATAACCGTGCATGACAAGCAAAAAGGTTTAAAAGAAAAAAGAAAAAAGAAGAAGAAGGTATAACGCAAAAATAATCTAGTTAGAATATTTCAAGTAGTACTACATGAATTGAAACACCATGAGTACTGTAGATCAGGATATATCATATTGAGGTGATTCTTCTTTTCATGATCACGAGCAACATATGGTCCCATTGCCCACGTACGTGTGGATGTGGTGGTGGAAATTGGAATAATACATCACAAAGCTGGTATAGGGAATTGTGTCCCACACAAGATCTGCTCAATATATTACTATGGCGCTGTGCATATATATATACATATATATCATATATAATATACTGTGTTATCGCCAGGCTCCAAAATTTTGGTGTGAAAATTCCGAGCCCCTTTAATTTGGTAGCGGTGCAAATTTCAAACTCTACATGATTGTTTGAAAAAAAAAAACCTGAAATATATAAATGGCCGGGTTCGTGAGTTGAATATCAGACTTAAGACTTGTCGGCATGCAATTTTTCAAGATCTGATTTATGGATTTCCAAATAGATCGAAGTGCAGTAGAGAATCCCTACGGGGCCCCTTATTCACATTAGGATTTCTTAGAACATAATGCGTATGATTTTATAAGCAGCCCGGTTAATAATTACTTATTAATCGCATATATATATACAGTACTTGGTTTTTTATAAGGGTGGCAATTCATGTTTTCAGGTCGTGTACATGTTGTGTCAAGTCATGAATAATTCGACTATTTAAGTCAATTCGAGCTCAATAAAAACATATTAATATTTTTAATTTAATTAACATATAATAAAATCAATATTACAAATCCTACAATAACAAATATGAGTACAAATCCAGAATTACAATCTCAACAATAAAAACATAAGCATACTGAGAAATACAAATACTACAACTCATTAATAATAAAATTATTATTTTGGAATAAAATCTAAAAGGGTTAAAACGGGTTAATTTTGAGTTAAGTGGATTAATCCGTTATTGACTTATTTATAAATCATGTTTTAATAGGTCGATTCATTTTGATCTGAATCCATTAACATCAAATTCAAATTCGTTAATTTTATATTATATTCGTATTAAATTCACAAATCATATCATCTAAAAAGACGCTTGGAAAGATATGGCCCAAAAGGAATTTCTTACATGATTGAGTATTGATGCTCAATATTGACGGGAATATATGGAAAAGACTATTGCAACCAATAATGAGATCAAATTCATTATTATTTTTACTCAAAACTAAAGATCAAAAATTGTCTGCACCGATCGATTAGCTTGAGTATATATATATACTCTTATTAATAAAACAAAGATACATAAAATATAATTACTTTGGGGGGAAAAAGATCCAAACGAATGCTTGCTAGTGGCATATATATACGTGAAGTAGTACTTTTGGTCATGTAAGCAATGGTGCACTAATCTAGACGGCTTTTAATTATGAGTAGTAGCTTATAAAGATCGATTTTCAACGCATTTTTTGACTAATCAAAAGGTCACAAAATCCCGATCTTAAAGTTCCACATATATTTAGATAACATATATTATTGAACATTAATTAATGCTATATATATCTATATATTATNTCCCAGGGGCCTGTCGGGGGGGCCGGGGGGGTTTGATATCTTATTGAATTCTTTTGGACAATTAATTAGTCATTTTGTCTTTGATATTGGTAATGATCATGATCTAGCCCTAACCCAATCCTATTAATGCTGCCCCCACCACGTACGCTCCTATGGTTGCTAGAGAGGGGTACTTAATGACTCATACAGCGGAATGTCCACGAAAGATGATGCAGCCTAGGCCTAACCCAATCCTATTCATCCAAGATTTTTCCCACTACTGGAGCCAAATGGCATGTCTTAACTGATCTTATGAAATTCAAAAGAAAATTAATGATAACATTCAAATTTTCAATGGATATTAATTACTTTGATAATTTAATAAAAATATTAATCAACCATGCATAGATCATAACGAGACTAGTCATCTATAATGTTGCCCCACTCTTATTGTTGTTTTCTTTTTAATTTTCTGAAAAAAATAAAGGTTTGAAATGATATAAGGCCGGGGCCCATAAATCACTCTATTCTTTCATCACTCCCAATTAAGTTTCTTTTTGATCATTAGATTAGGTATTAATCAACTCGCTTTTGGCAGATATTATTTTAAATTAAAGAGCAAGGATGATCATTGATGGCGTCTTAATTATATAATTAGCTTTACATAAAATCAAACTATCTCATATCATATAATTATTATGAGTTTTTACATAAAATATAATAAATAATTCAACTTTTTCAAATCTTAAAGTATAATTAATATTAAAAAATTATATTATAATAATATTTTATTTAATTTTCAACAAAATATCTTATCACATCTCATCTCATCTGAATTATATAACTAAATGAAGCTCAAGAATGGCTCGAATCACATGGATGCATGCCATTTTTTTAAAAAATTTATAATTACTGATAAAGATGTATAGAGAGAAATTAAATTAAAGAACATTACTTTAGTAGTTCGAACCCAACATAAAGGTGGAGAATGCAGGAGATCATATTTCATACTAATACACAACAACTAAAAGTGGAGATATAATAAATTAATGTGAGTTAAAATTAGATTCTTTTGTCGATGGCTCTAAGGACAATTGGTGAAGCAATTGGACTTGAAATTAAGCTGATGGGATGAGGTTTAAAGTCAAATTGCGGCCACTTGTTTCAAACGTTCGAATTAATTAAATTTAATTATTTATATTCTTTATTATTCCTTGTATGTGTTTTTCGAATTATGAGATAGTGTGAAACGTACAACCAAATCCCCAAGGAATTAAATATTCCTAATTACCTAGAAATTAAAAACAAGGATTCCAAGGCTATTCTATATATGCATGCAGAAAGTGCTGATCTAATAGAGTAGTGAGTCTCTATCCTCTTTGGAGGATGAGGGTAGAAAATCCCCCTCCTCCTTTGGAGGATGGGGTGAGCTGAGTTGTTTTTCTCATAGACAAGTCGAAATGGATATCTCTGTTTTTACAGAGTCTCGCATCTTAGAAGGGCTGGGTCTTTAGAGAGTTTTTGAAGTTTTTAGACAGTGTCTGACACAATGAAAATTGTGTGCAGGGGAGCTTATAACCGTGGAGTAGTTGGCTTGTAATCGGGGTTTGTGCCCGGACTTATTGGTCACAGCTGTAACTTCCTTCATTCATGAATTGAATTGAAGTCTATTTCAAAAAAAAAAAAAAAATAGATGAGATCACGAATTTTCCTTTGCTCAGTACAACTTGACCATCCAAGCTTTAGGTTAAGATGAGATGAGAAATATGTGGTAGTGAAATAATTTGAGTTAAAATATTTTATAGAGTTTCAGGAAATGTGAGAGAAAAAGTTGAATAAAAATATTAAAAAGTTAAAATATTATTATTAGAATATAATTTTTTAATATTATTTTTGTTTTAACATTTGAAAGTTAGATTATTTTTTATGTTTTGTTTAAAAATTTGAAAAAGTTGTAATGATTATATGAAAAATTTGAAAAGTTAAATTTAAAATTGAAAAGTATTTGTGTTTAAATAATATTTAGATGTTAAGATGAGTTAGATTGAGATCTGTAAAACCAAATGGTCATTTGGATGCAAATTTTTAGGGCAGATACAACTATTAAGTTTGGATACAAACATATTTTCAACTCATATAATCTAATCATTATACATTTCTCAAATTTTCTAATAAAATATAATAAATAATTCAACTTTTTCAAATTTTAAAACTATAATAACATTAAAAAATAATATTTTATTCAACTTTTAACTTTTATATTAACTCATCTCATCTCCAATCAACTTAGAGCATCCACATTGACTTGGCCAAATGAGATGCTTGGCCAAATTTTACATAATTTGGCTCAAAAATTCTTCATATTGGATTGGACAAATCTAAAATAATTTGGACTTTTGCTATAGTGGTTGGCTAAAGATGGAAGACCACTATTCATTCATCAAACATTAAAATATTAATTTCTCATTCCAAACAAATAAATCAAATTAATTAGAATATAATTAACATTTAACATTTAGAATATAATTATATTATTAACATTTAATAATACTTTTTTAATATTAATTTAATTTGAATATAAGTATTATTAACATTTAATTAGTAGAATTACAAAATGTGATAAAATAAATTAAATAAAAAAATTATTAATTGAATAATATTTTATTATTATATAGAGAATGAATAGTTAATCTAATGTGGAGATTGAATTTAAATGGAATAGGTAAATGTAAATAAGTATTGATATTGGCTAAATTTAAAAATAAATTTAACTAAACCAATACTAATGTTCTTCCAATCCAAACCTCACATAAAATAAAAATATTGTTTATTCTAGGGCTGTAGCTACAGTAATTTCACTGTATTTAGGTATCCAAAAATTAATTAATCTTTAGAGAGTGATTAATCAATAGTATAATTAATAAACAAATATTTATTGGGGTCACGGGTAGCGGCCTGCCGCCTGCCCGCCCCTAGATCCACCCTCAATAAGTATGTCTTAGGTCGGTTTATGGTATATACCGTATATTTTTTCGGAAAATTCTATGTATTATATTACAATTATCAACTCATCTCATCTCCAATCAACTCACAATCCAAACCTCACATAAATATTATGATTTATTCGACGACTGTAGCTACAGTAATTTCACTGTAGCTATAGCATGAGCGTTCCTGAGCAACTGCAACAAAAATTGACTCAACGAACCCAGGAATCATCAATTTATGACATTATTTTATTTACCTGATCAGGCACTGAAAGCCACTGGAAGTTTATGCTGTACGTCCATGAAATTATATGTTTGAATATGGTGTACGTAAGAACGTACGTAAGCATAATATCATCTATACAGTTAGGTATCCAAAAATTAATTAATCTTTAGAGAGTGATTAATTAATAGTATAATTAATAAACAAATATTTTTTGGGGTCACGGCCCACGGGTAGCGGCCTGCCGCCTGCCCGCCCCTAGATCCACCCTCAATAAGTATGTCATAGGTCGGTTTATGGTATTACCGTATATTTTTTCGGAAAATTCTACGCACTATATTATTATTTTATTTTATTTTATTATATAAGATGTGACATATTTATCATCATTAAATGATCATTTAATGATGATAAATATGTCACATCTTATGAGTTATGTTACACATAAGCTAATACACCACACACTACATATTTTTTTTTTAATTTTTTTTAAGTTTATTCTTTTTAAACTAATTAAATTTTTCTATTCATTATTTATATACTAAATTTTTATTAAAAAAAATATGATATGTAGTGTGGGCTAACGTTTAGTATATGTTGGCAGAGAGTCTAAGATATATATGCTATCTTAAAAAAATATTAAAAAATATGATATTATTCATGAGCATAAGTTGGCCGAGAGTCTTTCGCTTTAGAATCGACCAGTACTTACATTGTTTTAATTACGGTTAAGGATTCCAATTCCGAGAAACAATATTCACACTAATTAATACTGTTTATAGACTTAGCATATGACAAATTGAATAAAAATAACCGTTAGATAAAATAATAAATATAACCTTGGAATTTTAAAAGTGTGATCATTAGTTAAGTAAATTAAAGAAATAATAAAAAATTATTTTAATAATTTAGCTAGCTAGACTTATAAGTAATCCAACATGGGACATTTTTAAATTAAATAGGCCTAATTTTAGCTTGGTTAGAAATATATATATATATATATATATATATATATATATATAATTATATGTGGCTATATGAAGTGACTTTTATATATTTTTTGTTTATTTTACTAATACGATTGACTACATCGCTTTTACTTAATATAAAATAATTGTTTTGTCCAATTATATCAGAAAAGTACACAAAAAATATAAAAATATGACTGTATATAACCGAACTCATAATGTAACAAGATACAGGTACGTAATTCATTTATTTCTCATCTATTACTAAATGTATGTGTATATATATATATATATATTTCATTTTCATCAATTTTAGTAGAAGGAGAGAAGGTTGGTACATTAATTACTATGGCCCGTTAAGTTAATAAGTAAATAAATAAAAGAGATAAAATACACTCTATACCTAAAACTAAAATATTAAGTATATGTTTGGGATTGCGGTAGGAAATATAACTTATAACTTTAGGGCTTATAGCTTATAACTTAAATAACAAGCTCTACTATTAAAAAATCATTTATTATTTGGTAACAATGTCTCTAAAGTACTTTTAAAGTTAGTTATATTAATTTTTTAAAAATATACAGTTATCTGCAAGAGCTTTTTGATAAAAGCTTCAATTTGGTGTTTTTTAAAAAAGTAGATTTTCAACTTTTTTAGATAATTAAAATACTTTTTTATAAATTTACCAAACATATCATTTTTTTTTTTAAAGAATTTTTAAATAATTAAAATTACTTTTTACGTTTTCAAACGTAATTCCAAACAGGTTCTAATACACTTTATCCTTTAAATATATATAATGGAGAGAGCTTTCATAATCTGCTTCTATCTATGATCATTGGTACAATTTAGTAGTTATTAGGCGGATTCTGTATGTGTATATATATATATTGTGTATCTGAGCTATATATTTTTTATTAATAAAGTTTTATTTTTATTTATCAAAATAAATTATAAAAAGTTAATAAATAACATTCTTGATCACGTGTGATGGACAAAAAAATAGTCAACGTTAATTGTCAGATTTTACAAATTAGATATGTAATTATCACACAATTATTTTTTTTTAAATAATTAAATACAATATTTACATAATAAAAAAATTAATTTTTTAATAATAAATTTTACTTTTTTTTAAAAAAAAATTACACTATATTTACAAACTCTACAACTATGTCTACTCTAAGCAGCTACTAGCTAGTGTTGAAAATGAAACCCTGAGCTATCTTTTATGATCAGTTTTTGTCGTGGATCATTCAAACCGATAGTATGCACCATTATTGATATTTTATTTTAAACATTAAGAAATATGTATTTTTAATATTTAAGAAAAAAACAAAAAATGGAGCCTAGCTTTTTCCTTTTGCTGTAGTTGTTGTACCTCTATCTAGGCTCCAGAGAGTACGTTCAATGATATACATTGATTCTACTGAAGTGACTCTTCATAAAAGCAGACTGGTACCCTTGGTAGTACTGGAAAATTAAAAGGAAACGTAGTACGTACCGATGAATATATCACTAGTAGCCGTGAAAGAGCTCTAATTATATTATTTAGATACAGATTGGTTACATAAAACTAACAAATTTATTTTATCTTATTTTAATTCATAATTATAAATTTTTTAAAATTTTTTATAAAATATAATAAATAATTTTATTTTTTCAAATCTTAATATAAAATTAATATTATAAAATAATATTATAATAATATTTTATTTATTACTATTTAAAAACATTTCATCTCATCTTATTTGTATAACCAAACCGAACCTTAATACCCTCGTCCTCGTATTAATATAGTACAAGATCGAGGAAATTATTAAGTTTCTATGTAATTTTTATTTTTATTTTTTTCCTCCTCAGCTACTATTCAACATAATTAGCTAGAAGTTATCATATAATTAATTATACCCAGGATCCCTTTCCAAGATTCTCATGAATGATTGACAATGGAAAATCTCCGAGAGGTAATACTGATACAGTAGTACTGCCATACGACTGGTACATGACTCTAAAGACAGCGCCAGGCTCCAAATATGATCAGTACGGATATTCGAGTGTTACACTTATTACAACGATGTCCCTCAAATTTGCACCAATACTCTCCTTTCTGTTTCTTGTATTCTTCAACGCAGATTTTAAGATATATATAAACATGTCAATTCAACAAATTAGTTAAAAAGGATGGTCCTAATGGGTCGCCCAACACTTACCCTTGGGCATACAGCAAGTATAGGGGTCAAAAAAATCGATAAACCGGTAAATCGGATCGGACTAGATCAAATTGGTGGGATCAATCCGGTCCCGAATTTGGTTCAGTCCGGTATCGATTTTATTTTTCTTAAAACCGATCAAAATTGGTCCGGTTTTGATTTTTCTTTTTTTAAAACTGGACCGACCAATTTATATATATATTTTAATTTTTTATATTATATATAATAGTTTTGTATTATATGATAAATTACTAATTAATATAATATTAAATTTTAAAATATTATATCATTTTTTTTTGTATTAATAGTTATACTAATATTATATAGTGCATATTAATAATTATACTAATATTATATCACTATATTATAGTACTATACTATATTATTATATTGTATATTATAATATATCGTTATAGTCTATAATACAATTATAAAATATATTATAATATACTAGAATACATTATTACTATAGTATTATATACTATATTATATATTATATACATTAAAACCGATAAAACCGGACCGAACTGGATCCGTTACACTCCTACAAAAGTACAAATTTGAACTTTTCTTTTATCATTTTCTTGTAAAGATTTTTTTAACATGTAATCGCTAAGGAAAAAAAAAAAGAGACAATTTTGTTAATAATTACTTCCTTAACAATTAAATAAATAAATTAATTAATTAAAATATATTAGCGGTAAGAATGAACGGTAAAAATAAGGGCCTCCCTTAACATTTTCTAATTAAAATTATTTTCAACCCCACAATATCCACTGCTGCAACAGCATAAATTCTTTGCCAAACTTTGGAAGGAAAAGATCTCTTCCAACTTGCCTGGTTGATCGAATTAAGACAATTTCAGGTAAGGAAGTAAGGTTTGGTTTGCCAAGTTACAATTTTTATCTAATCATTATAATTTTTCTAAATCTTTATATAAAATATAATAAATAATTCAATTTTTTTAAAAAAGTTTAATTCAACTTTTTTAAATTCTAATATAATAATTTAATCTTTCATATTAAAATTCAAAATTTTCAGTTGACAGACCGAACCTAATTTACTTAAAGATACTACAGTTTCCAAGCTAGCTTAATAGTTCTTAATTAAAAATACGGAAGTAATTAATAATTTGTTGCATGTATAGGCCTATGGTCTGGACTTGCATTGGATGGATATTGACCATGAAATGTTGTCGTTTCTTGCCTGTACTTGCACTCGAAAAACTGACACAAAGCTTAGAACTTCCAAGCAGGATTTAAGGATACCTCTGATATATTCCCCACCTTTTATACTCATTCAAAGTAAATCTCGAGAATAGGGACACCGACGATCGAAGACATCAAGCTGTGTTAATAGTGGTAAATATATAATCTTGCATTATTAATACTGCACAAAAACGATGACAATTAAAAACTAAGGAAATTAAACTCACAATATATAAGGACGAGTTCCCTTACTGCTCTAACTGATCATGATATGATGAAGAGTACTATGGCTCCGACGTTTGGATAAGAATATCTCAATATATTTATGAATATTGATAATAAAATAGTTTGAGTTAAGATCATTTTATTAGATTTTAAAAAATGAGAGAAAAAAAATTGGATAAAAATATTATAAAGTTAAAAAAAATTTTGAATATAATTTGTTAATATTATTTTTGTTTTGAAATTTGAAAAATGTGTATTGTTTTTTTTTTTGTTTTGTGTAGAAGTTTAAAAAAATTGAAGAATTGAAATTAAAAAATATTTTTATTTAAATAATGTTTGAAAAAAAATATTTAAAAATATAATACTTGAATAATTATGTTGTCAAACCGAGCTTATATATTTGCACCGACTTCCGAGTCATGCAACGAGTTGGAAAGGGAGTATCAAAATGCAAATAATGACGCTATGATTATATTCATGATAGCAAAGATAAATGCAGATTAATTTAAAGTAGTAGAAAATATGGTTAGTGCATATACATGGCTATATATATATATAGTGCCATTAATTCTTGATGAAATTAATGAGAAAGAGAGGGAGAAAAAGGGGAGCAAAAGCACCTTCATAGGACCCACGAAATGTCTCCTCCCAAGCTGTGATTTTCGTCTTTCTCCACTATTAGTACATCCCATTCTTCCACCACCTAAATTACCCCTTTTCCCTTCCCATTTCTGGCCAAAAATACACAAAACACACTTGGATCCCCTCCAGTAATCATGTCCAGCGATAGACGAAAAGATTCCGCGGAAGGGTCGTCACGATCCAGCGGCGCCACCGGCGACAACCATCAGCTCCAGCAGCAACCAGCTCCTTTGAGCCGATACGAGTCTCAGAAAAGGAGAGATTGGAACACTTTTGGGCAGTACTTGAGGAATCAAACGCCCCCCGTTTCTCTCTCTCAGTGCAACTTCAACCATGTGTTGGACTTCCTTAGGTACCTCGACCAGTTTGGAAAGACTAAGGTTCATTTACATAGCTGCGTCTTCTTCGGCCAACCTGACCCTCCTGCTCCCTGCACATGTCCTCTCAAGCAGGCTTGGGGTAGCCTCGATGCGCTAATCGGACGGCTCAGAGCTGCCTATGAGGAGCATGGCGGCTCACCGGAGATGAACCCGTTCGGAAACGGATCTATTCGGGTGTATTTGCGTGAAATTAAGGAGTGTCAAGCTAAAGCAAGAGGTATTCCATATAAGAAGAAAAAGAAGAAGAGGATTCAAATTAAGGCCAACGACGAGGCAAAGGCCTTTGAAGCAAGCAGCTTAATTCCCCTGGCCTCTTCGGATTAATGGTAAATTTCGTCAAAATAATACTACAAGTTTACAAACTGAATAATTGATTAATGGGCGGGCTTAGGAAATAAGATCGAGTCGGCCTTCATCTTTCATAAAAATTGAATAATAGTACTAGATTGATCGGATCTAATCAGTTACCGGCCGGAAAGAATAGGAAGAGTTTAGCTTAGTACTGGACATTAATCCTTTGACCTGGAAACCAGACACCCCGCTTCTAGGCTCAATTTCTTCCTATAAAAACCTAGCTAGACGCAGATCCCGAAACCCTTATTTTGAGTAATCTCAGGCAAAGAGTATATAAGGGTACTGGAAAGTTGTGCTAGTATTGAACTTTACCGATCCTCATGACCAATATTAGATGCTATAATTAGAGTGGGCAACCATGCTCCCCCCACCCCCTCTCTCTAATCATGCAAAAACTCTGTTCTTGTGGCTTCCTAGCTAATTATATCTCTCTCACTCCCTTACTTTTTAACTACTCGTTTTGTCTCCTCTCTGATTCAGAGAGATTTTTGTGTTCCCCATGGATGAGTACCGTACGATATGTCATACGTTGCATGTGATTTATGTACGTATTTACGTGGGAAATTTGCTGATCATGAGCATATAAACAAATCATTAATACATGCATGCACTTGATCCATATAATATATATATATATATCTATATATATTCCTCCTCATCGATCAAGCATTCTCCAATTTATATACTCTTTAATATATATATATATAGTACTATGCATTTCCTTCATCCTTTGTCTAGTTTTAAAAAGTCTACTTCCTTAATCTTAGTTAGATTGCTTAAAGAATAAGCATAAATGCGTACAAATTGCAAGCCAGTTGTGCTAGTTAATTAAGTAGTAACATGTCCGAGTGTCTGCCGGCCTGGATCACTCTCTTAATTTCTGGTTGATTCATGTCCCCCTTTTTTCTTTTTTCCGGTTACTAATGTGTTTGAGTGTTTGATCTAGTGGTAATCATCATGCATTTCTATAATTCTATCATTCTTAATTAGTACGTAGTACTTGATGTTTCTCTATATATATCTGAATTAACTTTTGTGACTATATATATTTCCAAGTTTAAAATGAAATCAGGAAGACAATATTTTATAATTTACAGTAGTTAATTATATTAATTAACCAAATGGAACTATAATCTCAGCCAAGCAAATACTACCTTCAAGTACTTGTCGGCCGTTTTGCAGTACCTAATATGAATAAATTACGGTTCAATTTACACCCTCTTCATAATTGACAGTCCTTAATTAATAGATATTGGATTGAGGACCGTGTGGACAAGTTATTAAACGCATAAACCTTAGATGCATCTCGATAATATATATATCATGCATGTTCAATTCATGCAAGTATTTTTGTTTTGTACCAAAATTTAAAAAGAAAAAAATGTGTTTAAAAATTTTGGATTGTATTTCTCAAACATGCATGCATGGTAATATGATGCAAAAAATGTTTGCTAATTATATACATATAGAATAATTATATTTGAAGACTTTTACACCACACTTCATGATTCACGTGGCATAATCTAATTTTAAAAATAAAATTTTAAAATTTGAATCTTACAAATCAAATTATGCCAAGTAAATAGTGTGTAGTGTAAAGGCTTTTAAATAGCATTATTCATACATATACATATATGTGTGTTTGTGTGTGTGTGTATAGTACTCATATATATAGTATTTTCAAGAGCCTTGAAAAAAGGAATAAAATGGAATGAGTTTTAAATAAAATGTAAGGATTAGGATGTGCTTGGCCATTAAAAATTTTCATCTTAAAATCAAAATTCTCATCTCATCATTACAACTTTCCCAGGATTAAAGCCTTGGACTTTGATCTTCATCCTTATCTTTCTAAGCACAAATGATTAGTTATGAAATCACTTATTTTTTATTCATCTCCGATCCCATTTATTTGAGGTGTAGGGCACACAACCAGGGAACATGTTATCCAAATCAAATCAATTAGTTGGTATACTTATTTTTTATTCATCTCCGATTTCATTTATTTGAGGTGTAGGGCACGCAACCAGGGAACATGTTATCCAAATCAAATCAATTAGTTGGTATTTGAATGAGGCTTAAAAAAATGTTATACAGTAAAGGTAGCTAGGGTCAGCTATTTGATCATGCTTTATTAATTGAACTGTATGAGCATGTCATCAACTGTATAGCTCAGTTATTTTTTTCCCCCGAAATTTGTCTTTTTTGTATCCATCTGGTCTCCAAGACTCCAACATATATCTGACCATGTCCGTACGCTCTCATCTTTTTCTCCTCATTATATGAGAGGGCACCCGTTCAGGACTCCATGAAAAATCCAATACATGATCAGATGTACCTGTTCAGGACTGCAGGAAAAATTTTAGACCGCCGGGGGGGGAGCCTCCCATGGGAAGGCTAAATATTATTATATATAGCTGAATGCGGAATTATTTAAAGAAACAAGAAAATTCATCTTCCTAGTGATCAGGTCCAGGGGGCAATTTGAAAATGCTATATATATATATATAGGTATGTACAAGATTGAACTTAAAAGATTTCACTGATCTTTTATGCGATTTTCTAGAGGAAATGCTATTTGATTCACCTATTAAATAATCATTTATCACCTTATAGATCTAAGATTGCAAGGTTCATGCATGATTTTGATCTTGCTCATCAAAATCATGAACATTAGCATTACTCGTTATATATAGACGTTGTTAGTGTTGTGAGAGCTTAAGTTTTCGTTTGTTGAGATGATCGGTTATACATGATATATAGTGATTATTGAGTTTAACGAGAAAACGTATCCTCTGATTGAGTACTATGCAGGTTAGGAGTCTAGGAGATCAGGAATAAGGTTTCAGACAGATCGAGGACCCAAAAAAGGTCAAAAAATATATAAGAAGTCATCTTCCCAATGTTAGTTATATAACTAGGGGATCATGAGGAAGAGATCATGATCGACTGCCCTCTTTGTTTGTTGTTGAGCGAGTTTCGTGGATACTACTGATGATTTTTAATATTGCCGTCGCTAGGCTATTAAAATGGGTTCTATAGATAAGTAGTACTGTGTGTGTGGTGCATCCGGTTGATCATAATTAATTTTGAGTTTTGTGCGTTAATAGCTGGTTTGTTAGTTGGAACCATGTGATGTCTTCAGTGTTAGTGCATGTGTTTGTATATGTTAGGCATTTGGGTCCGTGTACGTACGGTGTGTTAATACTCCTTGGTATATAATAAACTGATCTTAGGTTTATAAAATATATATATATTATATACGAACATTCCAATTGCTATAAATACTTTCTTAGTTTTTTTAACCAAAAATATCAATTTACACTTAAACCATTAATTAAGTTTTGAGGATTTACATTGTGGGATAAGACGCGGCATCATGATCTATTAAATATATTTGAGATGATTAAATGTTACTTATGTTAGGAAAGTATACACTTTGCGCTCAAGCTCGTGTCTTAATAAGTTATGACTTTAAATGTTGCACTTAATCTTAAACTATTAAAAAACTACAACATGCTGCATATACCCTAATTATATAATATTTATAAAATCCGCATTAAGTTTATGCCATAAATCTATTTTTATTCATCTTAACAAGTAGTACTACCAGAATTTGACGATTAATGGTAATATATAATATAATATATATATATATATGATCTCGAAATTAGTAGCATATATATATATATATATATATATATATGTTGGCATCATATTGCAAAAAAGGGTCACAGTTTTATGAGGGTGTGTAGTGCATTTTGTCGCCTAAATATTAGTAAATATTATTTAATTTTTTCTATATTCATGTACCTGAATTGAAAAGCTTTCAGATAATTTTCTTAATTATGCGTTCCGTCATTTTTAAATATCGATTGATCTTTGTTTTAGTTTCAAAAGTAGTACTTGCATGATTTGGTTGTGTTTTGTTTTTTTAAATAAAAAAATTGAATTAGGAAGCATATATCTGGAATTAGAGTACTTCATAAGTTTTCAAAGGTGAGCTATAAGCGAGCTAGTTTGATGTGTTTAATTAATAATTTATCATCTGGGAACTTGATCATATATATTAACCAGTACTTAATTAACTTCATAATTATGTACATGAAAATAAATCCGACCTCGTTGCTCTTGATCATCAAGTACTGCTTGATCTAGTAAACATTCCTTACATGTAAATGGCAGGTTTCTTATCATGTTCTAGCTCTGCTAATGCACCCAAGCACCCAATAGCTATATTATAGCTCGGAAAGTTACAAGACATGCATATAACAACAGAGAATACATTTCTGATTCCTCCATATATATAGCATGAGCACCATACATTGATCAATAAAAGTCGAGGCATAAACCACAGGCCAAAGAGATCATCATCATATTCATTGGTGTAGTACTGCACCAGGATTATATGTTACGTCCTTTGGTGAAAAGGATCAAATGGATTAGATGATCAGGGAATCAGAAATAGAGGTCCATATATACAACGTTTCCTTTCCATGTAAGTGATGAACAGCCTTTATCCTACGTACCTAGGTCAAGTACAGGGTTGGAATATTATGGACGTTTCAGGTTTGAGGATGAAAGTAGCTCTGGTTGCATTTTTCAGTACCTGATCATCTTTTTCCTGACAATTGTTTGGATTCCAAATTAGGTTGATAGCTAGCTAGCTAATTACGCTAGTTCTTTTGGAGATTTTGATTATGTTCACTTTGAGATCGATGTATAATAGTGTTTTTGATTAGCCAGAGACTAGATAGCAGAACATGAAATAACTGGAAGTAACCCTAAATGCCTGAGTAAATTATTCGCAGCTAATCTGTGGACATAGCTAGGCACAATATTCCTCATGAACCCCTAGAAAAGCTGCTTTTCCTTAGTGTTGGAGGCGCCCCTTTACTTTAATTACTAGGTTGATTAATCTACCTAACCTAGCTAGCTGATCTGCAGTGGATCGATAGTATATGAAACATATATAGATAGTAGGTCAAGCTAGTTCACATGTATCTGCTATATATTTAATTTGCATTTATTCCTTTTCTTTATCCTGACCATTAAAATTTAAATGAATGGATGCTCATGATAAAGAGTTACAGAGTACGTAGTTAAATACATATGATCAGCTAATTTCGAATTTTTCTTGAAGTTTTTCACGTGTTATGTGTAGCATTGTGTGTTATTGAAGATATATACTATTGCAGATGAATCCAAGTAAAGAATATTATTTTGCAGGGGTCAGACGTGAAGAGGTCGAAGATCATGATCATGCACGGGAAGGTTTACATGAAATATTGAAGAGTCTTATATATATATAGCTAGCTAGCTCGTCTGCGCTTCAAGACATGGTAATTCTCCCGTTTAAAAAAGTGTTATGTCAGATAGCCAATTCTGACTATTAATCTTGTTATAATTAGTTGTATAAGCATGCAGCTAGTCTCAAAGGGCAAACCCTATTTAAGTAACTACAAATATTGTACGAGCTTGTTATCATTAGTTCTTATTATATATGTTGTAGACTTTTTTAAAACACTAGTACGTACTAGACATGAGTACGCCAAAATATATATCACTTCTTCGATCGCCATGCATTAAAGAGAGCGTGCATATATATATATTTATATATTTGGCCTTTTTTGATGAATTGTGAACTCCAATTTTAATTTAAAGCGAAATCATATATGTTCCGATCAATAAGATCATATATATACAAAAGTAAAGGTATGATCGACATGAAAAATTTACTAGTTCATGATCCAAAATGATATAAATAGAAATGTGTTACCATGAACAAACAGATCGTTCAGAACTAAGGGCAGGTTTGAGGCCGACCTTAGATGAGATACAAATTTTTTTTTTTTATTTCATTTCATCTCATCCCATGTTATTCTCAAACATAATCAAATACAAAATTTTTAAACTAATCATTAAACTCTTTCAAACCTTCAAAAAAAATTTTAATTACAAAATTTTCAAATCACCAAACAAAAATAATATTATAAAACTATATTCTTACAATATTTTAACTTTATAATATTTTTTATTCAACTTTTTATCTCTAATTTCCCAAAACACAAAAAATACTCAACTCAAATTACGATCTCACTATTATTTATAAACTATCTTACTACTATTCACAAAATTCTCATCACATTTCACTCTCCAAACCTACCCTAATTGTTGCTCTAAGATTCGCATGTTCTACATACAGTTCATACTCTTTTACTCTCGATTGATACCCACAATCCTTACTTCTAATACATCATGATTCAGAAGCTATCTCATCTCATAATTACAACTTTATCAAATTTTCACATAAAATATAATAAACAATTTAATTTTTTCCAATCCTAAAACAATAATAATATTAAAAAATAATATTATAACAATATTTTATTCAACTTTCATCTAAAACCATCTCATTTCATCTCACTATCCAACCTCTCGTATTCTTAGTTTCAAGAGTTTTGAAGTCGTGTGGAATGTGATCTTCTCTATGCATGAATTTTCAAGGATATATAACTCGGCCTATAATTGATTTCTTATGCGAATTATTATTATTATTATTTTGCAATGGATATAAATTTATTAAAAGAAAAGTTCTATTCATCATCCTCATACTACACATAATTTTTTTATTTTTTTCTCTTACCAAATGTGTGGTGTATTGATGATGAGTAGAAAAAACCAATTAGTTTAGGAAGAATAAAACCAAAAATAATTCATAAAAACTCAAAAAATTTAAAAAAATTAAAATAAGTGTGGTGTGTGGGGATGATGAGTAGCGAAAATCTTTGTAAGAAAGCGAACTGTCCATTGGGAGAAAATAACAAAAAAAATGATTTCACAGAGAAACTTGAGTTGAAGTGAATAAAATTGTTGAGAAAATATTATGTTTTATAGTGGAATGGTATAATCTTTTAAGAAATAAAGCAGTTAAAAAAATATATCTGTTGGAAAAATATGACCGTTAGAAAAATATATCCGTTGAAAGAATATGACTGTTGTAAAATTATATTCGTTGAACATTTGAAAATTAATATGTACTTTTTTTATAATGAATAAATATTTCAATTACCATTTGAATTAAAATAAATAAAAAGGCCAAAATCAATATTTTAATAGAGTAGTGATAGATTTAGTGAGTTTGTTATTTGATGTTGTTGAAAAATGACTAGCTAAATTAGAAAAAGTGAATTTCCTAATCAAAGTTTAGCTAAAGAATGACTAGGAAACTACTAATGCTCAATACTGAAAAAGCTAGCTCCAACGTTCTTCGATCTAGGCTTGATGTTTAAGAGATAATATGAAATATTGAAAGAGCTTTGGTATTTATCATCTCCACACACTATACATAATACTTATTTTTAATTTTTAAAATTTTTATTTTGGTTTTATTATGCATAAACTAATTGAATTTTTCTATTCATCATTCATACACTACACATTTAATAAGAGAATAAAAATTAAAAATTAAAAAAATTATATGTGGTGTGTGATGTGAGGATGATAAGTATAATTTTTCTTTCACAAAATGGCACTTATTGATTTAGAATCTAATAAAGAATTTGAGATAGCGAGACAACTTATCTCATGTTTTGATTTATGCATTCTGAAAGTAAAAATATTTTATTCTGCATTCTAAACTCTTTAAATACTCATGTTTACATACTAGTAGGGCTGCAACCCGACCTAATACAATCGGGTTTGTGTCCGACCCGACCCGTTAATGCTCAATTAAGGCGCCAAACCGAACCAATCCGATCCGAATAAAATCAAATCGGATCAACCCGTATGAACCGACATTTACCTAAAAAAAAAAAATCTCCTTCATCGATTTCTCTCAGATTTGAAGACAAATTTCATTCTCAATGACAAATTTCATTCTCAGATCTGAGGACAAATTTCAATCTCAACCTCAATCTCAGATTCTTCCCAATCTCAAGAAAAAATCCCAAAAAACAAAAAAATAGAGCAAAACTTTGCAAAGCAGTGGCGAAAGTAATTGGACCTGTAACAACGTCAAGCTCGTAGACGTTGCTAATCTGAGGTCCATGATTGAAAGCTTAGCCGCTAATCCCCAGTTGCCTACACCTGGAGCCGCTCATCTCTATCACCACCCCTTTTGTCGCCTCGTAATCTCAATCTCAATCTTAGACTCTTCGATCTCAACCAGTGCTTGAGGAGAATGGTGAAAATGCTTGAGGACTTTGATTTGCTTTACACACAGGAAACCATTTCCTCGGAAAACGAATTTCCAAGAAGAACTTTGTGAAGTCTAAAACCCAGAAAGATTGAACACAAAAAAAATATCCTAAAGATACGAAAATAGAGAAAGCCATCGTCGATGGTGACGGTAGGCGCATAAAAGCGAAAATATTGAGGTAAGGGTTCTCCGTTCATGGGACTTGGGAGTTGGGCGGTAGGGTTTGATGAGTTTGATTTATATGCGGTAGGGTTTGATGGTGACGGTAGGCGCATAAAAGTGAAAATATTGAGGTAAGAGTTCTCCGTTCATGGGACTTGGGAGTTGGGCGGTAGGGTTTGATGAGTTTGATTTATATGCGGACGGGTTGACATTAAGATAAACAACCCGTAACTAGTTGAGTTGGCAACCCGATCAGACAACGAACCGATAGAATACGGGTCAGGTCGGGTCACTTTAAACGGCTTGAACGGGTTTACGGATAATCTGCACAGCCCTACATACTAGTATATGTTCTTTGCTTATTGAGTTGTTGATAACTTACTCCTTATCTCCACATTATTTTTCTAATGATTTGAATGTTTCCATTGAGAATCAAGATTAGGAAGCATGAGCGAGATGATTTAAGTATAGTGTAGATTATGCACAAAAGAATGTCATGGTTATTGGAGAATTTGATTTAGTTAATTTATTGTCTTCTAATGACATGGTATGTTGAGAGGTTGACATTTAAATTAAGACTTTGTAGTGTTTTTAGTTAATTATTTTGGGATAGTTGGTTTAAAATATTGAGATCAATGTGAAATTAAAAATTTGGAGCTTATATTTATATGGTTGGATAGGATTTAAGTAATAAGAAATAACTCTTGACTCATCCGAGACCGTTGTGTTACAGATTGCAAGCCCACCAAAATATTTATCGTGACTATTTTGTTGATCCTCCAATCTATATCCTCACAAATACTTAAAGGAGGTTTTGAATGAGTCATAAATACGAGAGAGCAGAAATTTAGAGAAAATGAAAGAGTAGAAGTTTAGAGAAAATAATGAGTAAAAGCTTTATGTGAAAGAAAACCCTTCACCACTTGTCTAAGAACTCAAATGAATTCAATCCAACAAAAATTTAGAGAAAATAAAATAGTAGAAAAAAAATATCTCATTCGAATGACAAGATCTCAAATACAGAAGCTTTCCATGCTTTATGATTATTCGTTGCCACAAACAAACGAGACAGAGATAGAGGGAGAGATGTAAGTGCCCAAGAGGTGTGCAGAGGAGGAGCAAGGAGGTGATGCTTTTCTCAAGCGGGAAGAAAAAAGGCTGAATGCGCGAATAAAGTCTAGCGGGGAAGAATATTTTATTGTAAAAAAATTATTTGGACTGGCTCATTTAGTCAGTCAAAAACATGAAAGTTAAAATTACTAAAGATATACTGAGTTTGATGTGGATGCATTTTAAGCCAACTAGCCAGATCTTGACTAAATTTTGACTATTCCTAATTCACTACTAATGCTATTAGGAGCTAGCCATGAACTCGTCTTTTTTGGCAGGTCTTCCCCAGGCCAACTGGCCGGAATCATGCAGCGTACGTACGTGCTGATTAATATATATAGTATTATATAATGTAAGCTAATGTTGGATTAATTTCATTCCATTGTGGACTTCAATTAATTTATCGATTATATATATATATATAGATTTGCAGTGCTCCCTAAACCCTCCGCAAATTGCTTAATATTAATGCCAATCTCTTTGGTAGATCCACTCAGGGCTTTGTACCGGTCATCGGGAAGCTAATTAAGCAAGCCAAAAAAACACCCTATTCGGACTACCGTTTGCTGAGAATATTTAGTTCAGTAATCCATAATAAATATACAAATCATAGTATCAACAAAACATAAATAAGAGCACAATAGACGAGAGAGAGCATGATAAATGAATATATAAACTCAATACAATTATTGGCAAGAACTGTCTAAGAGACTTGCATGCAAAGCTTTAGCCTTTGTTTGGATCTAAGACTATCTCAAATCATCAAGCCCCCGCTCCTGATGACGTTTCTGTGTCCTTCGCCTAGTTCCAGCTTTTATGGAACAGGGCCCCTAATTAAGGTACCTTGTAAATATTGACAACTACAAAAGCCACAAATATCCTAACGACGATGATGATGTTAGACTATCCGATAAGAGCAACCACTTGGGCTAGGTGGTCCTTATCGATTAATATAGGGGTTTGTTATCTATATACTATGCTATGGAAATGTAAATTTCAGAAATACTAAGATTCAGCCGTTGATAAACATTCCTCTGGAAAAGATTTCCTAAATATATATAAATAATAAAGAAAACAAAGCTAAAAATTGCAGTAGTTTTCAAATCAAGAGGGTATTACAGAGAGTCAAATACATTAATGGGACATACATAGGTCGACTAAGTTATAATTAGGAGCGGGCAAAAAGAAAATGAAGAGGTTGGCTCAGATAAAGAGGACTTGAGATAGCTCTAACATTAACCTCGATGCCAGTATCAGCTGGAACAATATGTACTTTCGTTGCAACAATTGTCAAATCGAGAGATGTTACACATGCTTCCCAGGCAAAGCTGTCTCTCCCACGGCTAGCTATACAAATCTGTGACAAAAATCAATTCAGAACTAAAACAGATTACACAGAGAAAAAGAAGAGAAAGAAACTATTCACAGGCACGACTAGGAAGCAAAGCAACTTGTTTCTTTAGATACGTATACTTTTTTGTTTGTTTAGTCACTCATATAATGATTTTTTTTTTTTACGAGACCTGTACAGGTTTCTAATTCAACAATGCCAAATCAATCAAAAAATACCAACAAGAAACCCATAGAAAACCAGCACCATCTCTAAGAAAACTGCAAGGTATGATTGTCAATTGGCATTTTCACATTCAAACTCATCCCAATATGAATACAGTTATTATATTTTTTCCATTCTCTACAGCTGAAACCAACTTTGGATAACAAAGTAGATGAACCAAAGGAGTACCCCAAGACAGGAATTAAGCTCTCTCCCTCTCCCTCTACCAATAAATAATGGGTAGGTCGAACATATTGAATAAAAACAACAATGTTGAATGTTTCCAAGCAATTTGTAATGCCAGTAAATTGCTTACACCATCATGTATTGGACAGCCAACTGTAAAACAAGGTCACCCCCCCCCCCCCTTCTCTCTCTTCTTTTATTTTTTTTCCTTTTTCCCCAGCCAGAGAGAGAGAGAAGGCCCCAAAAACCAAAAAAGAAAATTATTTCGCACCTCCAACCATCCCAACAGCTTTCCTGATTGACTCAAATCACGCAACCATTATCCATTTCACATTTCTCATAACAAATCAGAATCTCCCAAAATATCGTCATACATTGGGGGTTGGTCAACCACGATAATTAATTCGAATTTTGCTAAGTTTGGCCCCAATTTACTTTACTTACAAAAAAAAAACACTCGGGTATGCTTCTTCAAAAGGAGTCAAGAGTTTTGCAAATCTTCGAAACTATGCTTTAAAAAATATCTTCTATAGCACAAATTGTGAAGTTTTCAGTGCCATTACTTTATGCAGAGTGAACCTGCTAACACATCTCACTAACCAAATCATACAACACCAAATTATTCAACAAAAGGATTGAATAATCGTGCTCTTTAAGTACTCGTAACCTACAGCCCTTGCTCTGGACCTTCAAGTTTCGATAACATTAACTTTAAAATCATATGGCCCTGGCATCAAACTAATACAATTTAAATAGAAGTAGTAAGTAGGATGAGTGCACAATCAGCCAAGTAAGAAACAAAAGTAGACCAACTAATGCAACTATGGGGCAAAAAACCAAGCCATGACTCTTTATCTGATAGATAAAAGAATACATCTTTCATTATTCCACCTAATCTGAATACAACACAAACAGACCAGTCAAAGACATAGCTGACAGCCAATACCAAGGTTCACAAGGACTCTGTCACCAAAACATACACCAGAAAAAATAACAAGAAAGCACCGCTAAGAGGTTAAGTACATTTGTCTAATCCCACACACTGAACAACCCCTTAAATCAAAACTCCATCCTGAAAAGGCAATCACATATATAATTTTTTTGATAAGTAATCACATATATAATTAACACCATCGTTTCAAAGCTCAGAGAAGCAGGTTTCATTGTCAAGAGTAACTGATGCATGAATCGAGGACCAAATACCCATCCTATAAAAGACATTTAACTGAAAGGATCCGTCCACAATAACCTGAGAACAACTAACTGGATAGTTAGATACTATAGAATTCTACGAACAAATGACACCATCCTGCCAATGCATAGGAAACATGAACATTTGCCCACACAAACAGCCATATATAATTTCAAACATGCAACCATTAAGCACCTGCAATGCTTCAACCATTAAGCACCTGCAATGCTTCATCGCCCAAAAGATCACAACTAATTCACAAACAAGGTCAGGACATCACTGATACCCTATCGTGGTGAGTCCAGAACCTCAATGAGAACAAATGCAACTAAAACAAAGACCTTCACTTACTGCCATCCTGACACCCAAAATGCTTGAGCAATTGAAGAAATACAACGCCACCTTCAAAATTCGCTTGATTTTTTTTTTTGAAGTACAGTGACAGCTCATAGTTAACCTCTTTGATAATAATTTATGAACACCTTTTCATCCAATTAACCTCTTTGATAAAAGTATAACCACCATCTCACTGCAATTGTCACTTTTAGGGCACTAATTAAGAACTCCTATAAAAATACCTCCATTACACCAACAAAAACAATTACGGGGACAGTCCCCCTTATACCCAAAAACCATCAACATTATAAAGCTTCCACAAAACAGCGTCATCGAGATACACCAGGCAATGAGTTTTAACAACATGATGTTGAATACCATACTGTGCGCACGATTCAATAGAATTCCTTAATAAATCTATATCTATAAGCACCAAAGCCTCAAATCTATTAATTAAAACGAAAGGAAATCGTATAAAGATGATAAATTTCCCGCACCGTTGGATCTGGAACGCTTGCCATGCTTGATCCTCTCGAGCTGAACCTGCGTGTCCATGAACATATTCATCCTCTGCACCTCCAAATCCTTAGCGAACTGCATCCTCTGCTTCTCCAACTCCACCATCTGCCTCACCTTCTCCCTCTCCACCCTCTCGTACACTTCTCCAAACCTCTCTATCGCCCTCGCCAACCTCCTCATCCCCTCTCTCTCCTCCACCTCCTCGCTCTCTCTTTCCTCCTCCTCCTCCTCCTCCTCATCCTCATCCTCCACGTCATCCTCCGCCGAAGCAGCGGCCGCAGCCGCCATCGCCGAGTAGTTCCTCCTGGAAAACCCCTCGTCCATAGCTGGAGCCGGTCTCTTCTGCGGCAACGCCACGATCGTAGTAGAAGGCGACGGCGTCGTTTTCTTGTAATAAATAGGAACTGCCACCGGTGGAGATGGAGACAAGGACGGAGACGATTGAGGGGGCAGCTTCTTAGCGGACACGTTGGATCCGATAAGTGTGTCGAGACGTTCGAAGAAAGTCCAAGAGGAGACAATGTTTCCGTCGGACGACGAAACCCTGGCCTTCTCAATCTTGTACTTCTTCTTGATGGTGTCGATGCGGTTCTTGCACTGGACGTCGGTACGGTGCGTTTTCTTGGTGTGGCCGTGGAGGGCGTTGACGGCGTCGGCCACGTCCTGCCAGTCCTTCTGACGGAGGTTCCCTCGGTTGAGCTCGAGGTAACGGCGGCCCCAGGCGTCGATCAGAGTGGATGTGGCGTCCTCGCTCCAGCAGTCCTCGCGTACGGGCAAAGGACGAGAGTGGGTGGTGGGCGGCGTCGTTAGGGTGTCCGTAAGGTCGCCCATCGCTGAGCTCTGGTGGTGGTTGCGGAAGATATTCTCGGATGGGGGGTTGGGGTTTGTTGGGTCAGGGAATAAAGGAGAAAAGAGGGAAAAGTGGGGTTTCGGTCGGCGATGAAGTGCCGGGCGCATGAGCCGTAAGTGTAGGGGAAGGGGGGTGGGGGTCATACGGTACAGTCGAGCCGTTGAGGGGTCGCCGGGGGTGGGCGCGTGACGTTTGGATGTCAAGCATTGCGCTAGCGGCTTGGGCTGTTGTACAGATTCGGCTCGGCTCAGATCCCGTCGAGCTGGCAATTACCGTGAACAATCTTTTCAGAACTAGCGGTTTTTAACATGTACGTTGGCTTGTCGGTTCACGTGGGCCTCTCTCTCTCCGCTGTTGCTAGTTCCGTTTTGATTTCCTACTTCTCTCACCGCATTTTTTTTTATATAGACTAACAAATTAATGTTATTCATTTAATTTTGTTACATAAATGGTATTTTTTTTATTTGTCACTTTTTCAAATTTCTAAAAATATTTATTTTAGAAACTTAAATTTTAAAAAAGTTACCTAAAGCACAAAAAATTAATTAATTTTGTTATTGTTAACTAATAAAACTATATTGAAATTAAAATATAAAAAACGATAATATTATATATAAGCAATAAATAAATAAAATCAACCAATCCATATAATGAGTAATATTTATTTATCTTTTTCAGCCAATGAAAATAACCTATCATATGTAATTTTGATGTAGTGCATTTATCATCATTTAATGATAAAGAAGTATATAATAAATAATTATTTAATAATAATAAATATATCACATTTTATTTAATAAAATATAAAAAAATAGTAATATAGTATATAAAATTTTCTTTATAAAAAATAGATCCCTAGTAATGTTTGGACTCTTTATTGGTTGGCCGAGGTTGGTGAAATATTGACTAACGTTGAGGCATTCATCGTGCAGTGGCATCCGTGTGAGAATTTAGCTCTAGCTTTTTGTTTGGAGTTTGAAAAGGCCTGCCTCCACGAGGTTCCGAATTGCGTGTGGGGAACAGGTAGTGTGCCACTGTTGTGTGGACCACATCCACATCCACCTCAACTTCAGCTCTTGTTTTTCTTTTTTTCTTTTTCTTTTACTCCTTTTAATTTCCCTTTTCGGAATTTACGAAATATATGCCATCACTTCAACAAACTCGATGCCAAATTTACTATGTTTTCTTCAGCTTGCCTTTTACCTTACCTGTCAGTTGAGACTTGAGATTACCAAACATTTTTTTCAGTTTCACTATGAATTTTATCAATTAAATAAAACAACAATCACAAACCTTTTTTTTTTCAGTCAAGCTGCAGCTATATCTATTTAAAAACCAAATGCATGAGTCCTAGTTCTTTATTTACATAATAGTATAACTCTAGGGTAGATGTTTGCTAGAAATCTAATAAATAAGGAGGAATGAAATTAAGCCAGATATTTTTATAGGCCTGCGTTGAAGCTGTCCATTATGCCTGATAAACAAAAACCAAATACTTATAATCATTTTTGTAATTTATAATAAATTTATAATTTAAATTGACGGTACTTTTATAGAATGTTGTTAATTTTTATAAATTATTTTATAAAAACATTTTTCATTTAAAATAGAGTTTTGTAAATGGTTACATGTGTATCATTTTTCAAAATAATTGAATTGTAATATTTAAATTTTAAATATATTTTTTAAATTAAATTATATCATCTTATTATACAAAAATTTAAAGAAAAAACAATACACCCTTCAAAAAAAAGAAAAAACAATACAAGAAAGGTTTCCCAAATGGTATTATGAGGTTCATGGCAGTAATACGGGCCCAATCAATACATTTGGTACTTAAAAAGAAAAAAGAATTGTCCAGATAAGGTGACGAAGAGAAAGTATGCATATGGTAATAGGATTATTAGATTATATATATGGTGAGAAGTTGGTAAATAATACGAGTAACGAAAATATATAAAATTGGGACAAAATTATCAAGATAATATTGAAGGGGGGACAACATTGATATACAGTCTTAATATATGTAAAATTTTATGCACTTCTTTTAAAAAATAATAAGATTTTTTATTAAAAAACATAAATTTTTTATGTGTCTCCTAAATTTTTTTTAAATACACGAAAATTTATATACTCTAAAATTATAAATATTATTTTTTAATCCTAAATAGTAATAATAGGGGACAAAAACCCTTAAAATCGATGCAGAGGGCCAAAGTGAGGGGGCAGTACTGCCTGAATACTTGGGATCTACATTTCCAAATGAATTTTTCCAGGAAAAAGTAGCATTTATTTACTATAGACCCTTGGGCCAACCTCGGTATGGGTCAATTTCAATAAAAAAAAAAATAAAATGTATATTTTCATGTTTTTATGGACCTATGGTTTGGTACGTGGGGTACTCATTTAAAAAATTTTAAATGAGCTTTAATTCGGCTTTTAGGTAAAAACAAAATTTTTACTTGTCAATTGATCTATTATTTAAACCATCGAGATTAATTATTTAGTTGAGCTATACAGTCTAATCAACAAATTTAGAGCTTAGCAATGAGAGAGTAATATTGTAAGATTTAGCTCTCCTATATTTTCGTAGATAAGATAAGATAAATTAAGATAAAAATTAAAAGTTAAATAAAATATTTTTTAATATAATTTTTATTTTAAAATTTTAAAATTAAATTATTTATTTTATTTTATATAAAAATTTAATAAAATTATAAGGATGAAACATGGATTAAAAGTTAAATCAAAAGATAAGTTTTACAAAAACTCACTACATTCATCTGCCATCTCAGTTTATAGTTTTTCTTCCGTGAAAAACTTGATTTCCATGCATTTTCCTTTCTCGAAAACTTCCCTTTTTAAATGACTAGAAGGCCATCGTGCTTTTGAAAAATTTGTGTACATGTATATTATTGGAATAGAGAGAGAGAGAGAGAGAGAGAGGGGGTTCTTCAGTCTGCTGGAATATCTGTATTGAAGTGACCCACTGCTAGAGGTACGCCTGACATGCCATAGATAATTTTATTTGATCACTTTGCAATGATATCTGAAGCCGATGAGTAACACCTTTTGTTGGCCCCGATGGTGGGACTGGAGAAAACTGCTCGGCAAATGTACGTACGTACGTACGTATGTATGGGCTTTTGCTCAAGGCTCAACCATCTGCCAGCCAGCCAATGCAGGGGGTCAAACTCTACTGTAATTACCTTTACAGGATGCCATTTGCACCATCTAATCATCTCTGAGAGAACGAAATGCTTAAAGACATGCCCACTTGTTAGTGCAAGGCTAGAGTTGATTATTCTATGGTTGAAAAAGGCAATGTGGGGACTCTCTCTCGTTTCATCCCACCCGAAAGTGACTTTGTTTATCCTAACAAATAAATATTATTTGATTATTAATATTATGGACTATGGAGAACTACCTCATGGGGTTGCACTCTATCAAAATCCATATGCAGTCGATTCATCTGATCTCTTTGATATGGTTTGGTGATCAGATCATATGATATGGGTATGATCCTGTCTGTCATGATTTCATAGAGAGAGAGAACACAGTAATTGATGCATGCTCATTCCTGCTCTCCTCCTCATCTAATCATCTCTGTGATATGGGGTATTTTTCTAACAGGAATGCCAGGATTCACGGACGAAAATCGGCTGAATTGGTTCACAGAAACCAATGACTGGATGAAAATTAATGATCAAACTATCAGTACCAGTGATCCTATGGCATTACTGATCTCCCCCTTTTCTCCGAGTTGATGATCACATCATTGCATCATTAATTTGCCAATACAACCATGATGACAAGTACTTGCAAACTACCACTTTAATCTGCTTGTTGAATCTTCATACATATATATATATATGCGCGCGCGCGCGCGCGTCAAACTGCTCAACAAGATTATCTCAATGATCATAGCGCAATCATCCGTTAATTTTTATTCATATGCTGATACGTGTGACAAAATGTACACTAGTGAACAGTAAAAGTGGGTCTCTCTCAAAAACAGTGTCTCTACCTTTGATAACTCTCTTTCAATATCAAAACACAAACCCCACAATGCTTTGGACATCCCTCTGATCTCTCTTTCATAACATCACAATCTGAATTCCGGTAACGGTGACCTAATTCTGGCCTTATCGATGCCGAAATCCTACCCAAACTGCTCGTACTACTAACCACAATTTCCGAACTCTGATAGAATATTGCATTATTTTTCTTTTATATGCCTATATATACAGATAAACAAAAGTGCCAAAACAGGTTGAAGCAGCAGCAGAAGAAGAAGAACGATAAAAAAAGAAGTGAAAGAAACAAATGGGAATCCTAATGGATGAACCTTAAAATATGAATCACAAGAAGAACCAAAATCCGCCGTTAGACATCACTTGGTGACTCACAAATGCTCTCTAAGTGAGGCCTCCACACGCCAACACGACCTCGCCTACGATCTCTTTGCGTGGAAATCTTCTCCGAGAGTATTTCAGTCAAGTACTGATCTGATATCAATAGGTTCGTCATGGCCATAGCGTTGTTGGCGTTGCTATCCGGCTCTCTTCTTTTCTTTCTCGTTGATGATCTTGATCGAGTTTTTTCTGGGTTTGAAGGTACAGGCATGAGGAAGTATATTTTTCCACGTTGAAGCTCTGCGTCGGGAGGGACTATCACAATCTTTGGGACGCAGCCATCGTCTGAGGAAGAAGAGGGTTTCTTGAGGACGTGCTTGGGGTAAGCCTTCATGATCTCGCTGGCTCGGATTGTCCCACTGATCTCTTCCACGCGGCCATTGGTGTGAACTATGCGAATTACGTCGAGAACTCCACATGGTAGAATGCAAGAGATGCAGCATCTTATGGTGTTTTTCATGGCTCCTCTTTCTATCTCTCCCCCTCTCCCCCCTCTATAGGTGTCTCATGGAGAGAGAAAGGAGGAGAAGTGGAAGAAGATAAAAGAGACTAAAGGGAGAGAGAAGGAAAGAAAAGGAGAGAGAAGGGTCTTTTCCTTTATGCCTATCCCAATGAGAGTGGGAATCGGTCACCTAAAATGTTTTTTAAGCAAATGATGTTTATATTATGCTTTCTTTCTCTCCCTTCTCTTTTTCTGGTTTTGTGGGGGAGAATTTTTTTTCGGACTTGCTTAGGATGAAATCTATGGCATGAATAATTGCATCTCATCTCACTCAGCTTTGCCTTTTGGATTCATCATTTAGGCCCCCTTCCTCTCTTCCCCCCTTCACCAAAGTTCAATAATTTGGGGTTGGGTTTGAAAGGTTGGGGGGACTCCTGGGTGACACATGTGGGTACTGTATGATTGGGACGGCCAAGTAAGCTAAAACAAGACCCTTTTGCCAGCCTGCCAGGGGTGACCCGGCCTGCGTGTTTCAATCAGAATGCAACATCTGGCCAAACGTGATTAATGAAAGAGCTGCTAATAGTTGGTGTGGTGGCTACTATAGTGTAGGGTCAACGAGAGAGAGAGATGGCTTTGGTTGGATTGAATCGGGAGAAGGGAGGGTGGGAAATGGGGGCATGGAGAAAATCTTCTTTTGAGAAGGGTTTGTGATCTTTCAATATCCCCAAGCAAGATCATGTGGGTTGTAGCTTTCTTTGGAAAGTGAGGTCTGAAAGACTTCTTTTACTTTTATCTATTCTGGTTTTAGGTCTGTGCATGAGGTGCTTTGACTCCAGTGAAGATGCCTCTACTAGCCAATTTAAAGGGAAATACTAAGTTCTCAGAGCACACGTGTCAATTTTTTATTCTTTTCTTTTTTACTATTTAGTTGAGTTAATATCTCAAAAGTTTTACTACATACAAGCACAGTCGCGCATTAATCTGTGTACCAATACTGATTTATTTATACTTAAAATTTAAATTAACACTATTTTCAATAAAATATACTTTTTGACCAATCACATCACATTGGTGCACAGATTAGTGCACAATTGTGCTTGCAACTATATTTTTCCATATCTCAATTGACAACAGTAAGTGGCACAAAAAGATTATATAAAAATAATCTAATAAACTAACGTTATTTCATAAGATTCGTTAGATTTATTTTACAATATGACGAATCACATTAAACCACATCATTTTATAAAATTACTTTTATATAATTATTTTGTGATTAAAATATTTCTCATCTCAATTTAAAAAGAGAGAGATTCTCCCAGTTTCCTAAACTTGCAAAAGTTGAGTCCTTAATGTTTTTATTCCAACATATGCAATCAAATAAATACTTCCTGATAATTAAAAATATCACCAAATAAAAGCACTAACACTTGATTTGACCAAAAATAAAAGACTAAAATCTTTGAATGGGTGTAGTTGTTGGTTTTCTTTTCTTTTTCACTTGCAGAAGTTAGGAGATTCTTTTGGAAGTAAACCATGGAATTCAAAAGTAAGGTAATGACACTAAGAAAAATTCTTCATGCTAATCTCTTAAGATAAGTGTTCATATGATTTGATTTGATGTCTATAATTTCATATTGACCTTGGACTATTTTAATTGTCAGCTACCATAAAGATTTGCCATAAGAAAACAAGGTAGTTAACACTATTTTTAAGTACTTTGATTGCCTATTTATTTTTAGTTATGTCTCATCCATAATGTGGCCCACCAATTAAATAGGTTCAGATGTAGATAGATGGTAGTGGGTAACATGTGAGCAGAAATGGAGGGGAGGGCCCATGCATAAAATTAAAAGGGTTCTGATATGGAAACTGCTTTCTATCCTAAAATCCATCTCCTACATTAGCTTGCCTTCAAGTCAATAAATCTATAGCCCTCCGATTAAAACCTTAAACATAATATTGGTTGTTTTTTTAGCTCTAATCATGCACCTTAACGTATACTATCAGACAATAACCAAGAAATAGCAAAGAACTACAACCTATGATCCCCAATTTCAGCATAAATAAAACAGGGTTTACAAGTTACAACTAACATCAAACACGTTAGCAGAAAAATACCATGAAACATCAAATTATCTTCTCTTTAATTACCAAAAGTCCTTTGCATTCTTAAAAAATTAAGCTATCTTGCCTTTGACATCAGCCAGCTTGATGGTATGCCATATCATCTGCCATAATTGCTTGCAATATAACCACTCCCCCTTCCCTTTACATCTCAAGAATGGAAACTCAGCATGCCTTTGATACACCCTTAGCCCCTTCTTTTGCAAACCACTTTGAAAACAGTAACAGAGAAGCTTAATTTTTCGTTTGAATGCTTTTGCAATCCATAGAAACTTTTGCAATTATCCCAAGTTGCAGCTTTCGAACATTTCAAAGCAATCTCCCCTGGAGAAACCATTCGGGATCATGTACCAAATACATTGTATCAACTTTTACTCCACCACATTTGGCAGGCTCCCAAGTCACGCACTTTCTCAGAAGATCCACGACATCTACTTTGAAATAGAACTAAAGAGTAATAATGATAATTTTTATGTTTAGATAGGATATTTTTATAAATTAATGATCATGATGTTTTTATATATTATTTTATAAGAATGTCCTTCATTTGAAACATGATTGTAAAAAAAGAAATAATAATTAAAATCATGAGTATGCAAGCACTATCTAATTATTTTGAAAAAAGTAAATAAATATAGGACTGCAGGAAAAGAAAATTAATTTTTTAATAATAAAATTCATTCTTTTTTAAAACGATTATATGACTATATGTAGTATTACTCATTTTGTCCCAGACATAAAAAAAAAAAAGCTTTTGCATTCATAGTGCTACTTAATTATTACCACAAGAACTACATATGGATCTCAATTTCAGCAACAATGGTATTTTTTTTATTCAATATTTATCCAATCAAAAGAAGGTAAGATTGTCATTAACTAGCCATATGATCATGTTTCAGAAAAGGCAAATTGCAATTTAATTTAATTTTAAGTGGAAAAGTTGTCTCAAAAATGATTTGTCATCCACTTGCAGAGAGAAGAAGGGTTTATTATCCCCAAGTTTCTTCTGATTGGTTTTTAAATGAATGCGTGGGCACTATGCCTCAATAATGGAGTCCACAAAAATCCAGACATGTTTAATGAGGCTGTTTGGGAAGGTTCCAACTCTGTCCACCCAAATTTTAACCACATTCTAAAGTTAGGGAAATATGTTTGGTACCCCACTGGCAGCCCCTGAAGAAAGCCGCTTGTCATTGCAACTCTACATCTCTCTCTCTCTCCCTCTCCCCATCCATACAAGTTTTAGCTTATGGGATTTTCCGCCGGGCTCCATGAGTTGCTCATCTTCAATGACTTGTAGCACATCTCTGCTGTCCTAATTGAGATGAGGGTTGCTACAATTACAAACTTTTGGGAAATATCTTCCAAATGCGTGGCGTTAATTGAAATGACAAAACATGATTCCGTCATTTTTGCTAAAAACTAGCGATTAATTATCTTGTTTATTCACGTGGGATGTTCGAGGATCGAGTGTCTTGTCCTCATCAACTCCATTATCTAAAAACAATTCAAGTAATACTTTGCATTACCATAAAAATCTAAAACGTGTAATTAGCGATTAATTCTTGAATGAAGGTCGATTGAAGGAACCATTATTATTCAATCCTTCATGCTAATGATTTCATGTTAACTCTAGTTTAAGGTCCAACCCCCATCGTTAACATACCATCACACAACTTTAGACGGTCGGCCATGTTGGTGCCACTAGACCGACATGTCATTGGCATATGAACTAAGACCGCTTTGTTTGGATTTATTTTCCATTGCAATTAAGGATTGGGGGATTTATCAAATTTGGTCATTATAGTAATTTAAGTGACTTTTAAAGTTAATTCATTAAATAAAAGTCATTTAAAATAAACCACATAAACTAATGCATAAAATAAAGAACAATATTTTTCGTATTAGAAAAATCTGGTTGTAAACGATTATGCACACCAATACTCGCATCCATCCAACGTAATTTGTCAAAAAGTTAGATTGTAATGAAAATTGTGTCAATTTAAATTTTGAATATAAATACAGTAATATTAATTTACAAGTCGGTATATGAATTCACCTGTACATAATAAAACTCTTACAAACATGGTTCTATTATTAGTGAAATTACTTTGGATACCCTTTTAAACAAGGGACGCCATTTGAGCTCAAATGCTCATGTACAAATTCTTCGCTTAGGGCCGGATAATATCTCCAGCCCGTTTTAGAAAATGGACTCGGCTGTTTATAAGGCCCGCATATAGTTCCCGATATCTTGTTCCACTCTGGGCCCCGTAAGTAGGTTAGTGACTTTAGTCCATGGCCCATTCAACAGTTGGGGAAAATAGCACATCGTTTTCTTTTTATTTTTCCCTAGCAAATAGCTCATCAGTTTGAACGACACTTGTTTCTTTCACTCAAGTTTTAGACTGAGATCTAAAAGGTCGTGAAAAGTGCCATTCGTAAATTTTTTAGAGTAATGTTATATATATACATATATATATATATATTATGTATAATATTATACATATTAGATATCCACAATACTTTATTAAATTTTCCTTTTTGAATTTTAAATTTTAAAATCTTTACAATTTCAATAGTTGATGCGATAGCATGTACAATTATGTATGTAAAATTATAAATATAGATATCATTTTCAAATTCTTTAATCAAATCTTATTTCGATATTAAATTATTTATTATTTCACATATATTATTCAACCATTTAATATCATACAAAATGTGATAAAAAAGATAACCATGTAAAGAATTACTAATACTACTTTTATATGTTTAGAGTTTCTTGGCAAATAGATGAGAAATGGCAAATTGGGATTCTAATTTTCTACTAAAATTTAAAAAGGTAAAAAATAGGCGAAAATATGTTTTCTTGAAATAATCCATTATTTCAATATTAATTATTCCCATCCTTTTTTAGGTACGGGGAATTCTTTTTAGACCCGATTTGGATAGTAAGATGATATGCGAATAGTAATAAAATAATTTGTGAATAGTAATGAAATATTTAAATTGAGAATCGAGATATTTTATCGAATTTTGAAAAATGAGAGATAAAATATTAAATTAAAATATTATAAAATTAAAATATTTTTATAATATAATTTTTTGTTTGTTATAATTTGAAAAAAATTGATTTTTTTATTATGATTTTTTTTTTTTGTATTTTGTGTGAAAGTTTGAAAAAATTGTAATGATAGGTAATGATTATATGAAAAAGTTGAAGATTTGAAATTGAAAAATATTTATGTTTATAATATTTAAGATAAGATGACATGACATGAGATAAAATGAGAGACTTTTAACATCCAAACCAGGCCTAATCACAAATGATAAATCCACGCAAGCAATAAATGTTTTGGAACCTTTGGGCATCTAGATGAGAAGATTTCAAAATTTGTTGTAATTTTATTTTCAAATATTATTTAAATATAAAAAACTTTTCAATTTCAAATATTCATGATCTAGTTAGTACAATTTTTCTATACTTTTGAATAAAATATAAAAAATAATACAAAATTTTCAAATTTCAAAATAAAAATTATATTTAAACATTATTTTAACTTTATTATATTTTTATTTAACTTTTTATTTCTCATTTCACAAAACTCAATAAAATATCTCAACTCAAATTATTTCATTACTATTCATAAATTATTTTTTTATTATTCACATAATTATATTATCTGATAGAAATAAAAAAAGATCATCTTGTGTTTGGGCAATGCTACACCCACGGAGAATCCTTATTGAGTGCAAAACTTTTTCTTTAGGTTTTTTTTTTTTTTTTTTTTTTTGTCAAACATTTTTTTAGATTCTTTAAATATTTAAAAATATTTATAAAGTTATTAAAAAATATTTCGTTAATCATTAAATAAAAAATACTAATTAGTCTTCTCTCAAAATTACCATTCGAGTATTTTAATTTAATTTTTTATTAAATAATTAAATAAGTGACTATTAATAAAATTATATATTTTAAAATTTTTTCTTAATAATTAAAAATGTTAAAAACTATTTTAAAAAACTGATAAAAACATCTACAAATTTGTTCTAGGTCCGCTAGCTCCACTCATACAAATATATATAAATATAATTTTCGGTAGCTTTTTTTTCTCGAGTGGCATTTCTTGTGTTTTGATCATAAATTCAGAATCATGGGTAATGGGTTAGAGCACTCTCAATGGCTATTGTAAAATATATTTTCCTTTAAAATATAAAGAAATGTTCTTAAAATGTTACTCAATTGGATTTTATATTTTAAAAACATTATTCATTTTACTACCGTAATCTATTTACATGTAGAAGATTCTATTAATCAAATGTAAATATTTTCAATTACTTTCTTTTTCCTCCACATGTGATTTCTCATTTCTTCAAATTCTTTTTATTTTCATTTCAACCTCTCTCTCTTGTAATCGGTCCTAGGTTTTTCAAATATCTATCTTTCTTCTGCCAAGAGCTCGTAAGGAATTTCAACTTTAGAATTTTAATAGGTGTCAATGCCATCTTCTATGCTAGCTTGTGATTACTTCTAGTTAACTTTACCATATTCTGCAATACTTGAGACATTATTCATTTTGCCGGATTGAGCGGTGATATTTTAATAAAATTGAGTCTCACATATTACTTATAGATCAACTATATTCTCGAAATATATCAAAAAATATCTTAAGTATATTCTTTTATAATTATCTAGAATGGATATTCTCATAATATACTTTGAGAATATTTTTATTATATAATCTATTTTTTTTATTCTTTGAATTAATTTATATTTTGGATTAAGTTAAAATAGAACATAATTATATGATATTGTATATGGGGAGATATTGTAAATATCAAAAGATAGGAAGATATCATTAGTAGTTAGAAAAAATATTTGAAATAAATAAAAAAGAATAAAAAGTATAATATTAAAATAATATGAAGAAAAATAGATAAATTAATGTATGATATATTATAAAAATTAATATATAAAATAAAAAATAAATTTTAATAATATATTTTAAAAGATAGGGCACATAAGCCATTGAGAAAACCCTTATTATTCTCAATGGCTTATTTATCCAATCCTTCAAAATATATTATCAAAACTCACTTTTTCTATTTTACATAATGACTTTTACCATATACCATACTTCTATTTATCTATTTTTTCTTTATATAATTTAAATATTATATTTTTTATTATTTTTTATCAATTTAAAAATGTTTACACATGAGGAAGAAATCAGAAATCACATGAAGAGGAAAGAGAAAGTAATTAAAAATATTTACATTTGATGAATAAGATCCTCTACATATAGAGGAATCACTGTAGTAAAATTTATAATATTTTTAAAATATAAAATTCAATGAAGTAATATTTTAAAAATATTTATTTATGTTTTAAAGAAAAATATATTTTATAAGAGCAATTAGGAGTGCTCTTTACTTTTTGCAGCCGTGCACACCTTCCAAGCGGATGAGCAAGAATCTCACGGAAAATGCTTCTCCCAAAGCCAAAGGTGGTCTAGCCGAATTTTTTTTTTAATTAAATATTTTTTAATAAATTTACGATTTTTATCTTTAAAAACAAAAAATTTCTAATGAGTGTAAAAACATGTTTGATTAAAAAAAAAAAAAAATTATCTATTCGACTCTCTCGGTGGACTCCTTCCTCTCTGTTGGAGCAGCACCACCCAGAATCGCACGTCATTCCCCCAAACCCTATATCCTCGCAACTCCTCCTCCCACGACGTGCGCGTGCCTGGCTCCATTACGATCGCCCCCGCCCACGAGTTCGGGGTCCCCTCCTGCGATTGGAACAAGTACGACGAGTTTGCGTGTTCAGGGCCGCCGTGGACAAGACGATCAAGGTCTGGGACGTGAGGAGCTACAGGATCCCTGGCACCTGTTCTGAATGGGCACGGCTACGGGGTGAGGGAGGTGATGTTCTTGCTGCACAGGCTCTACCGTTTGGTGGAAGACGCGGTCTTGAGGTGGCAGGATAACCACTTGGAGTTCGCCTTGCTCGCGGAGGGGTTGCTCGCCACTACCAGCTGGGACGAACCCGTCTATGTTTGGCAGCACGGAGCCGACCCGAACGTGGTCTAGAAGGAAAGTATTTTTCCTTTCTTCCTTTATATATGATTTTTTTATTATTGATCTTTAAAAATTTTAGGTGAAAGCTATGGTTTAGGTAGTGAAAAGTGACGAGTGTGATGCTTGTTGAGGTATTTGGTGGCGAGTCGCGACGTTGTTGTTATATCTGTTCACGGATTGATTTTGAAATTCATTTTTCTGTGCACGTTGATGAATGTCCCGAGTAAACAATCCCCTGTATAATAGTTGTTGTTTTTATTTTTTTGAAAAAAAAAAGGAACAGGTTTAAGTTCTGTTCTTTTATTAAGTCCATGGGATGCGTTCTCGTTTAGGAAGTATATTTCTTGCACATTGGCTTTCCTAGAATGCAATGACTCGTTTAGCATATTTTGAAGTTCATATTGCATACAGGCGTTTGTATAATATGTTTGGATTTTTTAATTCTTATAAAATCTTTCTGTTTAGATCCCTTTTTCCCCCTCATCTTGTGGGTGAGGAGGGTTGACAAACAATCACGTTCGTTAATAGATGGGCTGCACTATATTGCAATGCTTGGAAAATTTTCAAATACAAACGCTATTCTTGGGCTTTAATTTCATATGTGAATGAAAAATCACTTAAAAATATGAGAATTGCTACATACACCTAGAGATTATACAAAATAAACTCATAAACTGATGTGGCTTAATCCGTTAGATCTACTTTGTAATAAAAGTAATTTTACAATATGACGTATTACATCAAGCCATATCAGTTTGTGGGTTTACTTGTGTGTAATCCTTTTATGGCTAAAGTATTTTCCTAAAAATATAATGCATCTCAATTGGCATGATGATACAATGTTTTATAAGTTTGAAGATGTTAACACTCGAGATAACATTTTTCATTTTCAAAACGTATTAGGTTTGTATGTGTGTAAAATTCATTTGTCTTCTTAAGTATAATAGCATTTGCTTACGAAATAGTAAAAATAATAATGTTTAGTCAAGGAACTTCTTGGTAGAAACAGAACTAAAAGCTTTAGCCGGGATTTTATAAAAATAAATTCAGTTTGTAATATTAATTTTGTAAAGGAAAAATATAGTTGCAAGTCTTCTTTGAGCATGTAACAAGTCTTCTTTTACAACAAAATGCGAATGCTGCAAAAAGCTTTCAATTGTCAGTTGTGTACTGTGTGTCAGGGAAGGGCATCATAGTATCTGAAGTGCTAAGAAACAGAAGTAAAAGCTATTTGGTGTCTCTTGCTACAAAATAAGTTTCAATTGTAAGTTGTCCCTAATGAAGATTTATTTGACTCTTTGTGATATGCTCCCCCCACTACAGAACAGTCAATTGATCCCCACCAATCATTGGATTTCAGCTTCTCTTCTTTCCAGTTCTGTTTCAAAGCTATAGGTGCACCTTCTGTTTAATGGTTTCTGTTTTCTTTATTTCGAACGACAAAGTGCCTGCATTATGACTCTGAAACCTTCTCTATTTTCGTAGCAATATATATATATATACATGTATATTATATAAAGGGTTCGGCTACTATGCCGTTCTTTGTTATCGCTGCGTTTGACCACATCACATGTCACGCCACGTGATATTAAAAAATTAAAAATTAAAATAAATAAAATTTAAATTAAAAAAATAAAAATAAAAAACGGTCGATTGAAATGGACTAAAAAGGATCACTGTGTTCAAAACACATTCAGAACAGAAAATCCCCTTTCACTCTCCCGTCGCCGTGTCCTTCCTCGCCGTGGCCGTGGCCATCCCATCACAGAACACCGTCTCAAGTGCTTTCGTCGCCGAACATCGGCTACCTCCTCCATCCTCTTAAGCATCCCTAGACCAAAACTTGTGTATTTTTGTTTTTAATCACTACAAATATTAGATATTGTTTCTCGTTCATTTTGTTTTGGTGTTTTTTCTGTTTCAGATATATCTATCTGTGTTTTTGTGGGTTTTAGTAATCCATCTATCAAATGCTAGATTACAATTGCAGATGAGCTTCTATCAACTCATGAGATTGGAGTGTTACCAGCAATCCAGCAGAAATTGAACATGTTAAGTATCTAAGGGCCCAAATCATATTCCTTAAGCCACGCATTTTGGCTAGTCAATATTGTTTCTAGGGCCTTTCCATTCATAAAATCCATGAATGTTCGTCATGCACAAATAGACGGAAAGGATAGTTCTTTAGTCATGTTAGGGATCTCAGGGGGTCACGTTCCCTACAAATTTCAAAACTTGTGTAAGTAACAGGTAATTTTTACCTTGAGCCGACGTGGAGGGATTGAAATTCTGGGGGCAGAATCAGAAACAGAGGGGGGCCAAATCCGAATCGGGGGGCATCAAGCTTGTGGAGTCAATCGGTGGTGGAGTTTCTGTGTGGACCCAGAAGTCGCCAGAGATGGGGCTGAGTATGGTGGTGGTCGCTGCCGTGATGGTGCGAGCAGGTGGATCGATGGGTTTCAACTTTCGCACGATGGATCCAAATCGCGTTTCTGTGTGGAGCCTTCCATCGTCAGAGATGGGACCTAGTACAGCGGTGTTCGGCGGGGCCCAATACAGTGGTGGTTGGCGTCATTATGGTGGGGGCAGGTGGGGTAGATGGACGAAGGGGTTTCGTTTCAGCGGGTGAGGGGCGTGACTTTTATTTACATGAAGAAGAAGAAAGTAATGCGGGAAGGAAATTTCAGCAAGTTTTGTCTTCACATGCCACCTCAGGCATTACATGTCAATTGCCACCTCAAGCGGTCATCTAAAGCGGGCACAAATATATAAAGAGTGAAATGGAATGGTTTGGCATTATAGACTGGAGAACGAAAAATGATTTGTATCAATCTCCGTGCTTAGGAAAAAGTAAGAAAATAAAAAATATATATATGGAGGAAGTGGATGGTGTGGAGATATCCTATCATTTTCTATCACTCAGGTTTAACTATCATATGTGGTCCACATTCTTTTGGATTTGTTATGAGGATACCAGACATCTATTGCTCAATATCTTACTCAATAGATAACTTAGGGTTTTGGTACACGGAATTGGAATAATTATTCCATACAATAATTATCCCTTAATTTGTTGAGAAATGTTTTTGTAACATCCGAATGGAAAATTTAAATCACATGACCTATATTCCTAAATGACTAGTCAATGATACAATTAGAGTCTTATTGGAACCTTATAAAGAGTAAGGATTTCTCATTCTCAAGCAATGTGGAATCCCATATTTCAGGCCTGTCTGTTGTAAGTGGCATGGCTCAAGTTTCGTAATTCTGGTTGGGATAGACTTTAATACCACTTGTAACGCTCTAACGGAAGGCCCAAACCACATGGTTTATATTTCGAAAGGACTAGTCTATGATACAATTAGAGCCCCATTGGAATCTTATAAAGATCAATAACTTATCATTCCCAACCAATGTGGGATCATATATATCGCCTACCCTAATCCTTATCATATGGAGTATCACAGTTGTAGCCGAATTTCACAAAGTAAACTCACAAATTAATGTGACTTGATGTGATAAATCAGATTGTAAAGTTTATTCTAAAGTAAATTTAACATGTCACATGAAGTCACGTTGGTTTCTAATTTTGTTTTTGTAAAATCTATTTATATATATATATCATTTCCCTTGTTTGTTTAGCATTTTATAAGGAGGAATAATTATTCCATAAGAATACAACTTCCTTGAAAATTGAAATAAAGAATATCTATTCCTCTAAAAATAAGAAGAGCTATTATTGAGGCATTGAAAGTTAGATTAGGATATATTAAAAAAAAAAATCACTTATTTTGTGAAAATAATTTTTTAAATTAAAAATTATTGGGGACGGCTACCAAACCTTAGAGTTAGTCAAACCAACCCGAAATGGGTTTTCAACAGCCATCCCAAAGGCCACGGGGTGGCATGGGCCGCCTCCAGTTGTGTGGGTGGTCGGCCACCACCCCTTTGTTTAGATTAAATTAGTTAACATTTTTGGAAAAAAAATAGAGGTTTAGGTATTTTAGAAATTTTAATATAATTCAAATGAAGGCGTCATATACTGCCATCAAACATATCCTAGTGAAGTCTGAAGTACTGGGCCTTTTTTTTCTTCTTCATGAAATCTCATATGGTTAAAATATTAAACATAGCTAATCATATTTTACTTCTTAAGTTCATTTTATTGAGTGAAAGATTTTATTTCGAGAAATACTACAAGGAAGTCTTATACCATATATTTCTACCTAACTAACATGTAATTTGTTATTTTTACCTTTTTATTTAAAAACACACATATTTAAGCATTAACATAGAAGGACAAAAATGAAAAGTCACATGTTGATTAGGTGGAAGTGTGAGGTCTAAGGCTTTCATGTGGATTTTCTTTTTACTTTTGAATCCAATCCTATTTTACTCTGGCTTCATTTTATGAACAAAAGTATTTTTTTTTTTAACCAAAGGTTCAAAAGTACTCTCTTTTTACTCTTAATAATTTATTGGCTCCCATGGTATTTGGAAGGCTTTTTAAGTGACCTTAGCTTTGTGTTTGGGAACTCATGCTTACTTAAGTATAAGATGTCCTCTTGTGTTTATGAAATCTTGTTATATGTTGCCGCTTGGGCTTATTGAATTATCCCATCTTTTACTCTTCAGGCTAGTCCTAGGTGATTCCTCGAAACTCAGGATTAGTTGGTTTTCAGGTTCTTCTGAGTTAAAAGTGGTTTGGCTTTTATTGTGTATCTTGCTTTCCATTATTCTGGCATAGTGCTTATATAGTCTCTATTTGTCAAACATAGAAGATGGTCTATAGCAGAGATATTGCCGAGATACCTGAAATTGAAAGACACCTGCTATAACCTCTACTTGCCTCCTAAAAGAACAAAAAAAGGGGAAAAAAATTGCTTCTATGAAAAAATAAAAAGAGATCAAAAGAAGAAAAGAATAAGCTTCATAAGGATCAACCTCCAACTAAGAGCCTGTTTGAGATTGTGGTGAAAAGTCTAAAAAGTGCTTTAAAATGGTTTAAAGTACTTAAATGATAAAATTTACCTGTTTGATAATTTTATATTAAAGTAGTTTTAAATAAAAAAAGTTAAAAAAGTACGTTTAAACAAAAGCATCAAAGTGGTGCTTTTTGTCGAAGCACTTTTCAAAAAGTAAATCCTATTTTACCATGAAAAAGTAAGTCATATTTTACCTGACATATATATTACAAAATGATCCTCACTATTTTACCACATCGACAACTTTGCCCCTCCCCTTCTCTCTCTCTCTCTCTCTCTCTCTCTCTCTCTCTCCTCTGGCCTCCGAAAACCTTCACGCCTTCAACTTTCAGATGGAGCTGGAAAATTTTAGATGGCAATTTGTCTTCAACTTTTTTTTTTTTTTTTTAATAACACAAAATCGATATTCCTTATCAAAAATCTTGATTGAACCCGAAAACCCACCTTCGAATTCTTTAGCCCTTGCACCTTCGACAGCTTGTTAGACTCTTCAGCCGCCGCACTTTCGACAGAATCGGTTCTCCAGCTACATCGGATGGCGCTGAAGCCTTCGAATTTATCATCTCCACCAGGTTCTCTAGCTGAATCGGTAGTCATTCTTTGGAAACTTTTCATACGATTTGCTCTCTATCAAATTTGAATAGAGCTAAAACAAAGTTATCGAAGCTAAAACAGAGTTATTGGAGCTCATGGGGGAGAAATCTTTATTGGTACTCTTCAGTTGGTTATCTTTACTTTCTTAAAATCCAAGAAAAATGGAACCGACTGCTCAAGAAGATTGTATTGGATAAGTGTCCAGATTTATTGGGTTAGCTACCTATTCAAAGATTGGATTTTATCATCACCAAAAAAAGTGAAGAAAGGTATGAATAAATTTTTGTTAATATCCATTCTGATTGATTCTCACGTATTTTCCATCTATTGAAACTCTACGTCTCTTCTTTATTTATACAACACCCATGACTGAGTTCAGTAGTGGGTAAAAAAAAAAAAACTTTATCTTCCATTTGGTGGTATTGCAAATTGTGTGGAGTGTGCATGCATTCGGTGGTATTGTCATTTGTGCAAAGTGAGTTATAATCATCCATTCACAGTCGGCTGTAATCTAGGTATGCTGTGATTGGTATTATTTCTTCATTATTTGTTATTTTTGTTTGGAGTTACTTCTCTAGTTGCCATCGTAGTCCTCGCTCCCCTTTTCTTTTGTTCTTGTTTTTTGTTGGCCATGCAAGGGGGATGAGGTCCTTCATGGAGCACGAAATCACAGAGCATAACTACTGTGAAAGTCCTATAATTGCTTGACAATTTCTAGTATCATCATAACTGCTGTGGCTTTGAACATAGCTCTTGTTCTAATATATGGTTACAAGAGGGTATTTTCTTCACTCATTAGAACTACAATTTTTAGATTAAATGGTTCAAATTTTATTTTCTTAAAATTTGTCATGTGATATGCTGAGTCTGGTTTTTAAAATATTTTGCTTTGTTGTGTGGTAATAAATGTATTAAAAAACCATTTCATCGCAATGTCCATCTAGGTAACTTCCCCATCCACTTTCTGATGTGAACAACATTTGTCTTTCCATCTTTAGCAAAAAACCAGGCAAAACGATCCCTCAATTGATTGGATGAGAAGGCTAGAAAAGAATACTTCCTAACAAAAACATTAAATCCACTTTTCAGAATGCTATTCACCCTTTGGAATATTTTTTGTTTTTTGTGGATAAGAGTTTGATGTGATAAGCTTTACAACAGGAGCAAAGTAGGAGTCAAGAACATTGGAATTCATTATCTGCATTCCTTCATCCATAAAAGTGACCCTTAAAAACCTATCAGCAACTCCTTTATGCTTCCTGAGAACTCTGTTGGAAAGCTCCACTTCTAGTGGAAGACAATATGCTTTTGTTGGTGTAATAACCAACCTCCTAACTTCAACAATATAGTCAAGCTGTCTAGGGCTCTTAAAAAGCTTAGGATTCTGCAACAACCAATCTTGGACCGTTTTCAACCTCCTGACTCCTAAGGGCATCAAGCACCGAGCGATTGTAGGAGTCATCAAGCACTGAGCGATTGTAAGAACATATGTGCTTTAGTGCAGCAATGTTGACCTCTTTGGGTTGGCTTCTCAATAAATTGAAGAAATTGTCTGACATTAGTAGTCCAATAGCCTCTAGCCAACCACTTATTGAAAAACTCATATTTTTCATATAGGTAAAGTGTGTTATGTGTGTGTGTGACGGAGTCATACCCCCTTCTCCGTAACATTTTGAATAAAACATTTAGAATTTGCGGCTCCAAGCCTCCAATCAGGAATTAAATTTTTTACATGTACAAATCTATTTGGGAAGGTCTAAAATTACTGTTGAACCTAAGGTTTCAAGTTTTGTGTAATTATATATTTACACATGGATTTTGATGATAACAAATGAATTCACAGAATAAAGGAGTCTCAAGTTCAAGTTATCTACACAATGGAGTCAAGCACATCAAGAAACTAAGCATGAGTAAGAAGGGAACAAGCTCACATTAAAGTCATAGAGTAATGTTGTAAATCTCTTAAAATTCGAAATTAGGATTAAGGGTCAAAATTAATATTTTATCATAAAGCATTAAAATACATTTTCCACATGTGCATGAATTTTTTTTTTTGAAAATTAAATTTGAATATTTTGAAAGATAATTGATTGTCATCTTTCACATGTGCATGCCATGATTAAAGGTTTGAATTTTGAAAATATTAAAGATGATTGATTGTCATCTTTCACATGTGCATGTTTTATTTGAATAATTTCAAAAGTGATTGATGCTTTTCTTGACTTATGCAAAAGGAAGATGTCTTTGTTTGAAAAATTTGAAAAGTAAAGTGTGCTCCTTTTGTCATATGCAAAAAGTAAAAGATTAGGTTTGAATTTTTTGAAAAGTAAAGTGTGCTCATTTTGTCACATGCAAAAAGTAAAAAGATTAGGTTTGAAATTTTTGAAAAATGAATGATGATGTCTTTGACATGTGAATCTTTTTAAATTTGAATATGAAGTCTCATATGCCTATAAATAGATCATTTGAGAGCTTCACATTCACAACACCAAGAGCATACAACTCTCATTCAAAGCTTTCATTCTCTCTTCTCTAAGCATTGAGCCTTAATCCTTTTTCATTTTGAGAGATATAGGTTGTGCTGTATTGTTCTTATTTCACTCATTGAGGAGTGTTTTCTGATATTCTACCCACTATCAATTCTTGTATCAGTAAAAGGGTGTGTACAACCCTTGTGCGTGTAGAAAGTGTTCTACACAGGGAATCGTTGAATCACCACGTGTAAGGTGATTGCAAGTGTAGAGGGTGTTCTACACGGATCCTTTGTAGCGGTGTTGTTCAAAGGTGTAATAGGTTTTTACCTCCACCTGAAGGAGGTTGAATAGTGAATTCGGGGATCCTCAAGGGGTAGCTTGAGGCGAGGACGTAGGCAGTGGGGCCGAACCTCGTTAACATACTGAGTTTGATTCTCTCTTACCCTTACTCTTTATATTTATTGCTATTTCGTATTTTGTTTATATTTGATATTGTATATTTGATTTATAATTTTTTTTTTTTTTTAAATACAACTCAATTCACCCCCCCTCTTGTGTTAGTCATCTGGGCAACAATTGGTATCAGAGCTAAAGCTCTGTTATAAGATTAACTATCTTTTGAGTTAAGATCTTATGGCTAACATTGCAGCTTCATTTGGTGAAGGTCAATCTAGCAGTCGGCCTCCACTCTTTTGTGGAGACAATTATTCATTCTGGAAAGTTAGAATGAGAATATTCCTTCAGGCTCAAGGTCGAGAGATCTGGAAATGCATTGTAAATGGACCTTATATTCCAACAAAAGTGGTTGGTGGAGTAAAGGTCAAAAAGGAAGAAGAAGAGTTTGATCGTGAAGACGATAGACTTTATACTTTGAATTTAACTGCTATGAATTTATTATATAATGCTCTCAATGGTAATGAGTTTAATAGAGTAATGACTTGTGCTACGGCAAAAGAAATTTGGGATAACTTGGAAGTTACTTATGAAGGAACTTCTCAAGTTAAGGAATCAAAAATTTATATTCTTACTCATGAATATGAAATGTTTAAGATGAATGATGATGAATCTATTTCTAGCATGCACACTCGTTTTACTAACATCATAAACAGTTTGACAGCTCTTGGTAAAGTTTATTCCAAAGTGGAAATGGTAAGAAAAATTCTCAACTCTCTACCAAAACGTTGGGAATCAAAAGTGACAGCGATTCTTGAAGCTAGAGACCTCAAGAAGCTCGAAGTGAATGAACTCATCGGGTCACTTATCACCCATGAGTACACATTGAAAAGAGGAGAAGAAGAAGGAAAGCCAAAGAAGAGCTTGGCACTTAAAGCTGTTCCTCATGAAAGTGAAAGTGATGAAGATGAGGAAAATGACGATAAAGATGAAGAAGTTGCGATGATAACAAGAAGAATTCAGAGATTCTTAAAGAAAAATAAAACTCCTCCGAGGAAATCATTCAAAAAGTTTTCCAAGAAAGATTCAGGTAAAAATGATACTTTAATTTGTTATAAATGCAATAAGCCTGGTCATATCAAGCCAGATTGTCCCCTGCTAAAGAAAGATCGAAACAAAGGCAAGAAAGCAATGAAAGCTACATGGGATGATGATTCAAGTAGCTCAGATAGTGAAGCAAGCAATGAAGAATCAGCAAATCTCTGTCTTATGGCTAAAGATGATATTGAGGTAACAAATTTTGATAATATTGAAAATCCTTCATATGAAGAATTGCAAAATGTTTTAGAAGAGGTATATGAAGAATTTGAAAAATTGGGTATCAAATATACTGCTTTGAAAAAGAAAAATTCTTCTTTAACAAACGAAATTGATATTTTAAGAAAAGAAAATATTGTTTTGAAAGACGAAAATCTTGAGTTGAAGAAAAAGAAAACTGATTTAGAAAATATTGTTGAAAACTTTACGAATGGAAAAAGAAATTTTGAAAAACTTCTTGGTAGTCAAAGATGTGTTTTTGACAAGGCAGGCTTGGGATATATGCCAAAACAAAAGTTCAAACCTTATAAAAACTTCTTTGATAATCCTTCTACATCAAAGTCTAATATTCAAAATTCTTTTCATAATAAGTTTGTCAAAAAAGGATACTATTATAATCATTCAAGATTTTCATATATGTCACATGCTATTTGTAATTTTTGTAATAGAAATGGTCATAATTATCATACTTGTCCTATTAGAAGAAAACATACAATGACTATTAGGGCCATATGGGTACCTAAAAATCTTGTTTCTTCTAATACTAATAAATAAAGGACCCAAAGAACTTGGGTACCAAGAAAAATCATTTTAATTGTTTTTATAGGTATGCATGAAGTCCTCTACAAGCAAAAACAAATGGTTTTTAGATAGTGGATGTTCAAGACACATGACGGGAGACAAGACTAAGTTCTTTGATCTTAGATCTAAAGAAGAAGGACACGTGACATTTGGAGACAACTCGAAAGGGAAGATCGTGGGAATAGGTAAAATTGGTAATAAATCTTCTCTCATAATTGAAGATGTTCTACTTGTTGAAGGTCTAAAACATAATCTTTTGAGTATAAGTCAATTATGTGATAAAGGATTTACAGTTACTTTCAAAATGGATAAGTGCATTATTTTGAATGATCATGATTATAACATTTGTTTTACTGCCTTTAGAAGTAATAATGTTTATACAATCGATTTTGAAGAAATTACCTCACAAGATGCTATTTGTTTTTCAGTACAAAATGAAACTAATTGGTTATGGCATAGAAGACTAGGTCATGCCAACATGGAACTTATTTCCAAACTTTCAAAAAATGATCTTGTGAGAGGTTTACCAAAGGCAAATTTTCTTAAAGACAAAATTTGTGATGCATGCCAATTTGGTAAACAAACAAAAACTTCTTTTAAAACCAAGAAATATATTTCCACTACTAGACCACTGCAACTGATACACATGGATCTTTTTGGACCAAATAGAGTTGCAAGTCTAGGAGGAAAATATTATGCTTTTGTTATTGTTGATGATTTCTCTAGATATACTTGGGTCATCTTTCTTGCTCATAAAGATGAGGCACATAATGCTTTTACCAAGTTATGCAAGAGAATTCAAAATGAAAAGGGCTATACTATTTCAAGTATCCGAAGTGATAGGGGAAAAGAGTTTGTTAATAAAAATATTGAAACATTTTGTGATGAAAATGGTTTTGTGCATAATTTTTCTGCTCCTCGAACTCCTCAACAAAATGGGGTAGTAGAGAGGAAAAATAGATCTCTTCAAGAGATGGCAAGAACAATTCTTAATGAGAACAACTTGCCTAGTTATTTTTGGGCCGAAGCGGTAAGTACTGCATGTTATGTTATAAATAGAGTTATGTTAAGGTCTAAATTAGATAAAACCCCCTATGAGCTTTGGAATGAGAAAAAGCCCAACATTGGTTACTTTCATGTATTTGGATGCAAATGTTTTATTTTGAATGACAGGGATAATTTAGGCAAATTTGATGCAAAATCGGATGAAGGTATTTTTCTCGGGTATTCTACAAATAGTAAAGCTTATAGAGTATTCAATAAAAAGACTTTAACTGTACAAGAATCTATGCATGTAGTATTTGATGAATCTAATTCTCTACTCTCCAAGAAATCCATTGATGAAGAAACAGGAGGTATAAATAATACAGAAAGTCTCAATCTCAACAAAGAGAACACAATAGAGGAAGTCCAACATGGAGACATCAGGAAAGATCATCAAAATTTAATACGAGATGCAACCAAACAGTGGAAATTTGTGAAAGATCATCCAGTGGAACAAATTCTGGGAGAACCTTCACAAGGTGTAAGCACTCGATCATCTCTTAGAAATATTTGCAATCATACTGCTTTTTTATCTCAGATTGAACCTAAAAATATTGATGAAGCACTTCTTGATGAATCTTGGATTCTAGCTATGCAAGAAGAGCTTAATCAATTTGAAAGAAATGATGTTTGGACACTTGTTCCTAAACCCAAAAATCATACTATTATTGGAACAAAATGGGTTTTTAGAAACAAGAAAGATGAGTCCGGAGTCATTACTAGAAATAAGGCTCGACTTGTAGCCCAAGGTTACAATCAAGAAGAAGGAATTGATTATGATGAGACATATGCACCAGTCGCAAGATTAGAAGCTATTCGAATGCTACTTGCATATGCTTGTTATAAAGATTTCAAACTTTTTCAAATGGATGTTAAAAGTGCTTTCTTAAATGGTTTTATAAATGAAGAGGTATATGTTGAGCAACCTCCAGGTTTTGAAAATCATATTTCTCCAAATCATGTTTTCAAACTCACAAAAGCACTATATGGACTCAAACAAGCTCCTAGAGCGTGGTACGAGAGACTCAGTGGTTTCTTGATTAAAAAAGGTTTCTCAAGAGGAAAAATCGACACAACTCTTTTCATTAAATACGAAAATGATGATATTCTTTTGGTTCAGATTTATGTTGATGATATAATATTCGGTGCTACTAATGAAAATATGTGTCAAGTTTTTGCTAAGACTATGCAGGATGAATTTGAAATGAGCATGATGGGAGAACTTACATTCTTTCTCGGATTGCAAATTAAGCAAGTAAAAAGTGGGACATTCATCAATCAATCAAAATATATTAAGGAATTGCTGAAGAAGTTTGGGATGGAAGGTGCTAAGGAAACTGGAACACCAATGAGCCCATCTACTAAACTTGATAAAGATGAATCCGGTAAGACAGTTGACTCGAAAGTATATCGAGGTATGATTGGTAGCTTATTATATTTGACAGCCAGTAGACCAGATATTATGTTCAGTGTGTGTTTATGTGCACGTTTTCAATCATCTCCAAAAGAATCTCATTTAATTGCAGTTAAGCGCATTCTTAGATATCTTAGTGGTACAATTAACCTAGGGTTATGGTACCCTAAACACACATCTTTCGATCTAATCAGCTACACAGATGCAGATTATGCTGGTTGTAAAATAGATCGAAAAAGCACTAGTGGAGCATGTCACTTCTTAGGTCATGCATTAGTTTCCTGGTTTAGTAAAAAACAAAATTCTGTTGCACTATCTACTGCTGAGGCAGAATATGTTGCTGCGGGTAGTTGTTGTGCTCAAGTTCTTTACATGAAGCAACAACTTGAAGATTTTAAACTCATGTATAATCACATTCCAATCAAATGTGATAATACAAGTGCTATAAATCTTTCAAAAAACCCAATACAACATTCTAGAACTAAGCATATTGAAATAAGATATCATTTTCTTCGAGATCATGTGCAAAAAGGCGATATAGTACTAGAGTTCACAAACACACACGATCAGTTAGCAGATATATTCACAAAACCTTTACCAGAAGATAGATTATCTATGATTAGAAGAGAAATAGGTATGATGCATATTATGAATATCTCTTAAAAGACAGATCAAAATTCATAAAAATAGATAGATTTTTCTTAAATACTTTTACATAAACTTGAGGTTCTTAGCCTCATGTTTGAGACGCTCATTCTCTTCATACAATATCATGTCATCCCTATTCATGGGAACTGGCAAGCGGAATGAAGAATCCAATAGAGATTTCAACTTTTTATTCTTCTGCCGAAGGATTCCTTCCCTTGTGTGAGACTCTTGAACAATTCGTTGAAGTACAACAATTTGTTCCTTAAGCTTTTCAACCTCATGGTTTTTGGCTTGAACCCGCTGGGAAAAAGCAACAATAGAGGATGAGTAGCGAGTTCCGAGACTCACCAAGTCGTAGATAGCATCGGAGTCTGACTTATTAGCCATACTATTATTTTCTTGCTGCAACATGGCACCAATGGTAGCTGCAGAAAGGACAGGAGATTGAGGTGTAGAATACCTCATGGATGCATCTAGAGGAATGTTAGAAGAATGAGCCATGGAGAGAAGAATTAAAAAACTTAAAGCGAGAATGTAGAAAGAATGCAGATGAGTTATAGAGATAAGAAGAAAACTTGATGCGGATTGGATGAACTTTAAGACTGCTTTTATAGAGATAGCATAAAGAACAAGACGAGCTATCATCCAAGTCAAAGAGTAATGTTTTTTTTCCGTTCGGTGAAAATGACATTTTTTAGAAACTCGGAGCCTTCAATCTCGTTTGTCAACAACATCAGGCGATTTTTTCAAATCTCCAGCCACACTTGTCGGGTCACGGACGGATCCAATTATTCTCTTTTTCAACTATCTACAGTGTATTTTAACGCACCGTTTTCTTCAGTCTATTTACTTGCTGCCGATCCTTTTTAATGATGCCAAAAGGGGGAGAAGTTTTAGACTAGAACATTAACATTGTTTAAATTGCTAAACTTGTTATATATGCTTGGAATTATATTTATATTTTTGCTTGAAAAACTAACGCACATTCTCAGGGGGAGCTTAAGTATTAATACAGGCTTCAGGTTCTATCAAGTATTTGTCATCATCAAAAAGGGGGAGATTGTTGAACCTAAGGTTTCAAGTTTTGTGTAATTATATATTTACACATGGATTTTGATGATAACAAATGAATTCAAAGAATGAAGGAGTCTCAAGCTCAATTTGTCCACACAATGGAGTCAAGCACATCAAGGAACCAAGCATGAGCAAGAAGGAAACAAGTTCACATTAAAGTCATAGAGAAATGTTGTAAATCTCTTAAAATTCGAAATTAGGATTAAGGCTCAAAAATTAATATTTTATCATAAAGCATTAAAATACATTTTCCACATGTGCATGAATATTTTGAAAATTAAATTTGAAAATTTTGAAAGATAATTGATTGTCATCTTTCACATGTGCATGCCATGATTAAAGGTTTGAACTTTGAAAATATTAAAGATGATTGATTGTCATCTTTCACATGTGCATGTTTTATTTGAATATTTTCAAAAGTGATTGATGCTTTTCTTGACTTATGCAAAAGGAAGATGCCTTTGTTTGAATATTTTGAAAAGTAAAGTGTGCTCCTTTTGTCATATGCAAAAAGTAAAAAATTAGGTTTGAAATTTTTGAAAAGCAAAGTGTGCTCCTTTTGTCATATGCAAAAAGTAAAAAGATTAGGTTTGAAATTTTTGAAAAATGAATGATGATGTTTTTGACATGTGAATCTTTTTAAATTTGAATATGAAGTCTCATATGCCTATAAATAGATCATTTGAGAGCTTCACATTCACAACACCAAGAGCATACAACTCTCATTCAAAGCTTTCATTCTCTCTTCTCTAAGCATTGAGCCTTAACCCTTATTCATTTTGAGAGATATAGTTTGTGCTTGTATTGTTCTTATTTCACTCATTGAGGAGTGTTTTCTGATATCCTACCCACTATCAATTCTTGTATCAGTAAAAGGGTGTGTACAACCCTTGTGCGTGTAGAAAGTGTTCTACACAGGGAATCGTTGAATCACCACGTGTAAGGTGATTGCAAGTGTAAAGGGTGTTCTACACGGATCCTTTGTAGCGGTGTTGTTCAAAAGTGTAATAGGTTTCTATCTCCACCTGAAGGAGATTGAATAGTGAATTCGGGGATCTTCAAGGGGTATCTTGAGGCGAGGACGTAGGCAGTGGGGCCGAACCTCGTTAATAAACTGAGTTTGCTTCTCTCTTACCCTTACTCTTTATATTTATTGTTGTTTCATATTTTGTTTATATTTTATATTGTATATTTGATTTATAATTGTTATTTTTTTTTAAATACAATTCAATTCTCCCCCCATCTTGTGTTAGTCATCTGGGCAACAATTACCAACTAACTCTCACTAAGTACTAGAAGTGGTTGGCATCCAATCTTTTTGTCAATGTTAGCATAGTCATAATTTCAGCTTGGAGTCTTGGACCCCAAGCCTAAAGTCCTGGCACTGCTGCTGATTGCAGAAACTCTTTATACAAGGGATTATAACAATTATGGTTGATGCTCAAAGCCTTCTCTAGTTTCTAACAGTAGCACATACAACCAATAGATTTTTGCATATTCAGCAACTTTACTCTTGTTCTAATTACTTCTGCAGCTCTGCTACTTAAAATTACCATCAACATAATTCTTGATAAACCTGAAAGCTATAAAGATTGCTTCTCTTAACTTACTTCCTTTTATACTTTTCAGCATATAACAAACATATCTAAGAGAAATCAAAACCATGTTGTTGCGGCTACACAAATGCAAGATAGTTAGACAACGAGATTAATTTGGACAGATAAAATGCTAGAGGATTATGTAGACATATGTGTTAGTGAGATTTATGCTGGTAATCGTCTAGGAACCCATTTTAACAAGATAGGGTGGAAAAATCTGGTTAATAAGTTTAGCGAGAAAATTGATAAAGAATTTTGCTATAAACAACTAAAAAATAAATGGGATAGTTTAAAAAAGGATTGGAACATTTGGACGAAATTGGTAGAAAAGGAAACTGGCCTTGGATGGGATCCAGTGAAGAAGACAATTGAAGCTACAGATAAGTGGTGGGAAAAAAAGGTACAGGTACCATGTTTACACTTATTTATTTTCTACTTTATAATCAACTAATATTTACCATTAGTGATTACATTGCACCCATATATAGGAAATTTCAGAAGCAGCTAAGTTTCAAAATGCAGGTTTGGCTTATATTTCCAAGTTTGATATAATGTTTAGGGGTATAACTGCCACTGGTGAGGAAGCTTGGGCCCCATCCTTTGGATTGGGTTTTGAAGATGTAGTAAGATTTGATCAGGATAACGATGTGATGTTAGACGTAGAAGAGATTGATGACTCGGATGATGAACCTAGTGATATTCCTGCAAATTTAGACACTCAGACGAAAGAATCTAAACGGGCTACACCTGCAATCCAAGATAGGAAAAGGAAAAAAGGAATTCAAATATTTGATCAACATTTCACACGTCTTTGTGATGTTCTTGAAAAGCGGGTTACAACATCATCCTCTGATAAACCTAGCCGTAGCATTGATGAGGTTATGGCTATTGTATGAGAGTTAGCTGAGATAGAAAATGACTGAGTTTTTTAGGGATGCAAGTGAAGTACTCCTTACGAAATCCCATAGAGAAATATTTATTGCCCTAAAGGACCCAACATTTCAGATTGATTTTATTAAACGAATGAAAAATAAATAAATCAATAATGACAATCATGATCTTATTTTTGGGGATTCGTTATTATTTTCTTTTCTAAATGCTTTGTAATGAACTATTTTAGAGGTTGTTGAGAATAAATTTTTTTATTATATTTTTTGGGTTAATTTTTACAACATTTTAATTTTTTTTCATTGATGCTTGTTCTTAAGCATTGCAATTTTATTATTATTATTTTCATATTTTTGTGAATTTAACAGACATGGAGAATAATAGTTACGATACTGAAAAGTATACAAGCGATGTCGATAATGGTGAAGAAGAACAAAAAGAGGATGATATTGACTTTATGATAGCATTACAATTAATGATGGCTTCTAAATATTACACAACATATATGATCAATGAACCTTGAAGGACCTCTCCGCATATAGGTCATAAGTTTGTTATGGAGATTCTAAATGGTCATCATAATAGATGTCATTAACAATTTAGGATGGAAAAAGATGTATTTCATACTTTATACAAAGAGTTGAATGAAGGATATAACTTAACTAGTACTCGAAACATAACTATCGAAGAAATGGTTAAAATTTTCTTGATTACATAGGTCATGGGTTAGGGAATAGAATGGCACAAGAAAGATTTCAACATTCGGGAGAGACTATTAGTAGGCATTTTAATAGTGTATTAATGGCTGTTCTACGAATGACGGTCGACATTATCAGCCCCACTGATAGGGAATTTAAGGATGTTTAAAAAAAAAAATCGTGAAGATAAGTGATATTGACCATACTTTAAAGATTGTATTGGAGCTATTGATAGAACACATGTGCTAGTTACTATATATATCTCCAACAAAACAAATTCCATTTATTGGTAGAAAAGAAATACCTATTCAGAATATCATGGCAGTTTGTGATTTTCATATGCGTTTCACTTTTGTTTGGGCTGGGTGGAAAGGTACCGCACATGATACACGTATTTTTATAGAAGTTATTCGAAAGGAGGAATTGCACTTTTCACATCCACCTAAAGGTTTGAATTTAATAAGAATGACATTAATGAACTTTAATAAGATAATAAATGATTTTTATATTACTTTTGATTTATTATCCTAAATTATATGCGGGTAAATATTACTTGATAGATGTTGGATATCCTCATATGAACAGATACATGGGGTCATACAGAAGGGAACGATATCATCTACCAGATTTTCATCGTGGTCCTCGACCAATGGATATGTGTGAAATATTTAATCATGCACATTCATTGCTCATATGCACTATTGAGAGAACATTTGTAATTTAGAAAAATAGATGGAAGATATTAGATCATATGCCAAATTTTCCTTATCATAAGCAAGTTAAAATTGTCGTAGCATCTATGACTATTCATAATTTTATTAAAACTTATGCATTAAAGGATATTGAGTTCAAGTCATACGATGATGACGAGGCTTATCTAACTCCTGGAAGCATGGAGGACGAAGAAGCAAAAGATTACTCAAGCATGCAACAATCAGAGATATCTAGTGAAAATGTTATTAATATTGAGTATGATTATATTGCTTTTTCAATTATGTATGGTTGAAGTTATTTTCATTCCATTATAATTACTGAAAAATATATTAGACTATTTTCATTGCTATTTTATTATAATATTTTATTTCTATCAAGAATATATCATTTTATGTTATTTTTACCTCAAAAAGGGCTTTTTAAATTCGTTTCCAAACAAATCTAATATATTTTGAAAGTACTTTAGACATACGTATTCCAAACAGTAAATAGCTTTTTAACAGTAGAGCTTATTACATTAAACTCTAAGCTTAGCCTTAAACTAAAAGTAATATTTTCTACCACAACCCCCAACATGCACTAATTCATGCGAAAAGTTAAAAAGTCAATTGGAGTTAAGGCTTCATTTTTGAGAACTAGATTGTATGTTTTTATTACCAATCTCTTAAATTTAGTTGGCAGGCTTCATCTACTTAAATTGTTCATTCAGTATAATAAATGCTTTTACAACTAATGGTATGCCTTGTGATATTCAATGGCTTTCTAAGTAAACATTAGGTTGGAACTTGAGGATTCAAGCTGGGTCCAGTTGTTTCAATGTTAATGCTTAGGAAATAAATGGTATGCACAGTAGAACCTGCAATGAAAATCTAGCATTGCCCGTTTAGTAGTTCTTGATGTTTTGGCACTCATGTTCTGTACTCCTTCCCTCCCAGCATTTTTTTTTTTTTTAATGATAGGAAAGATGGATTTTATTCATGATTAAAGATGATGATACGTCGGTACACTGGACATATACATAATAAAATCCCCTTAACTATCAAAAGCAAATAGGGTTAGAAAATCCTGAAAATTAGGACCAGAGATGGTAACGTCATATTGGGCTATGAACCAAATACACTGTGACATCGGTTTTTCACACACTTCATCTTGATTACTTAGCATGTTATATCAGGAATATTTCACTCTCAACACAGCTCTTTTATTAGATCGAGCTCCAAACCATTTTATTCTCACAACTTCGTCCCACCCTGTTTGAGTACAATCTATCAAAGGAGAGATTCACCTCCCAATCATTAGTCTTCCCGTTAATTGTGACACCCATTGGATAGGACTTCACTTCAAACACACTCCCTCTTAGATGGGCTTCAAATCGTTTTATGGACAGCATGTCGTCCCACCTTGCTCGAGGACAATTTATCAAAGAGTGAGAAAAGATATCCACCTCCTAGTCATTAGCATTCGCCGCAAACTTGGTAAATCCTTTTTTTGATATCAAGGAATAATTTGTCTTAGTAAAGTAAATTTTAATTTCCAAATTTTATAAATCAACTTGATAAATTATGACTGCAAATGAGACTAAAATTTAAATATAAATTAAAATAATAAGTATACTTATTACTATATGATATGATTTTAGTCTCATTCGATGTATTATTGTATAATTATATATTGCTTACAGAAGATAAAGGGCAGAGTTTTCCTCTAAATTGGGTTGGAAGAAGCTTCCTTCAACCCATTTATAATTAATCATGATATTAATTAGCCATATAGAAATTTGCCATATGTGCTCAATTCTCACATGCTCAAGGGATCACCCGCTGCAAATTTTTAAATTAGGTTCGGACTGGCAAGTCAAAATTCTCATCTCATTATTACAACTTTTTCAAATTCCTATACAAAATATAATAAACAATTTATTTTTTTTAAATTTTAATTTAGCCTTTTCAAATCCCAATATAAGAATAATATTAAAATATAATATTTTAATATTTTATCTTAAAACTCAAAATTCTCATCTCAATTTTTTTTATTTTTTATTTTTTGTATTTTTGATAGACTCATATCAAAATTCTAAATGGCCAAACTGAACGTGACTCTTGAAAAGTATGTGCTTCTCGCATCCAGTTTTCCAATATCATGATGTTGATCATAATTATAATATCAAGATAATAATGATTATGATGTAGTTATCACATGATAGAGCCAAAGGAATAGAAATAATAACATTTTTCACGAAGTTCCAGTTTCAAAGTTAATTCTTAAAACATATGTAATTGATATATGTCCTACCTCTGCTAGGCTCTATCTCAGCCTTGGAAATTCCTAACCAATGAAAAGTTCAGAGTGGCCTGCATGTCTCGTGTGTATTCTTGAGTAATATTGAATATAATCTTAGAAGAGTTCCGGTTCTGACCGGTTGGGCTGACTTTGGGCTTTTAACAGCCCCCAATGAAAACAAGACACGTATGAAGTCTTATACTATACACACTAAAATTGGCCTCATCTGATTATATCTTGAAAAGTTCGGAGAATGTATGAACTTCATCTTCTTCTTCAAACTAGTATGCCGCTACACCAAATTCAGGCCACTACCGCACCAAACCAAGCCTCCACAACCAGAAAATGTCTTCGCACCACCAAGCTCCGTTACCCCCACGAAGCTCTTTCTCCCCCACAAAGCTCCGATGCCCACCAAACCGAAACCCATTGAGAAAAAAATACATGTCGGTGAAGAGCATTCCAACACAGAAGCTGCCTAAGCATAGCAAAAGAACCTAGTTCCGAGGCATAACATTATTAGCTAACTCTCCTCCACCCATTCCTCTACTCTTCATAGACATTCTATTGATTCTTTATACTCACTAAGCTCATTGACTCCACCAACAAACGATTTTTTATATACTACTCAACAAGTATAAAAATAAAATTCAAAAGGGAGATTCCCCAGATTAGTCCAGACTGAAGAATTCGCCATTGTTGCCGTCAAGTGATGGGTTGGTGCGGTTTGAGGAAATAGTCGTTGAGTGACCTAGCCTTGGAGTGATGGGTTGTGACAAATTGAAGGAGTTGTCATTGTCGTCCTAACATCTTCGTCAAACGGGGCTGAGAGTAGAATTATGTTCTCAGAGATGAAGAAGTTTGTTGAGGAAGGCTGGGTCACGGAGAGTCACAAGGTTTCTGAGGGGGTGGTTTTCATGTGAGATGATTTGAAGAGAGGCTTTCGTGCGAGAGAGGGAGACCGGGGAGACGGGGGCTTCCCATTCCGTGGGGTTTCATCTAAGCTACAGGCACATGGGACTAAGATGGAAAGCCTATTTGGCATTCACCCATTGGAGGGCTATTATTTGGGGTTTATCAAATGGGCAAGTCAGAAGATTTTCCCATCTTAGAATGTACAAATCTCCTACATTCTATTTCAAAAAGGTAAGGTCTATTATAAAAAAAAGTTGGTTTTTTATTAGGATGTACAAGTCTCCAACTTTTTTGAAGTGGGCGAAACTTACAAACTTGACTACATAGATAATTTCCAGTTATTCTTACGATGTTCAAGATTTTCTAGTTCCTAAATAGGTGTAATCATCACATGTATATTTTGTTGTGTATTTGAGCTATGTCTATTTTTATATCAATAAAATATCTTTTACTTACTAAAAAAAATATCTCTCTTTTTTCAAACAATGTTAAATTTGCTATAAATATTTTAAGACCCATTATGTATCTATATCTCTCACATTTAAAGTTCTAAATATTAGATAAAATCTATAGGGATGCTGATTAATTCGTTTTAAAAATGCAAATCATCATAATCTCAAGGAAAACTTTCTAGTAGGCCATGAACGTTTATATATTAATAACATCGCCTTAATTGCTTCATTCAATTTTGTATAGAGTATTCCCTTTCTTTTCACTAGATTGGAGTTTATGGTGGGTGTGCCTTCTCATATATATATATATATACTAGTAGAAGCAAAACGTCCAAGGGACGTTTTCTGCAATTGCTCCAAATAGAACAGCGTCTTCTGCAATTGTTCCAAATAAAACAGCTTTCAATCGTCATGTATTATGATCTATCTCAACATAGGCTCGACAACTTGAACAAATAAAAGTAGAATTGTCAATTTTAATGATCTATTCATATGAGGAAATTGTTATATCAGAAGTTATAAATCAAAATATGAAGGAAACATATATACCGTGGTTGTACGATTACGGAGTTCTTGTAAATAACACAGTTAGTGAAGAATTCATCAATATTAAACCGTTAACCTTATTTTTCAACAAAAACGGTGGCCAACTTTTTAGATCAGACAAGCACCGCAAGTTTTTTCAGATTTTCTGTAGCTGTCAGGCGCCGCAGAGCTATGATGCTACATATTCTTGTCTCTTGTAAAGAGACGCTTCACGAGAGATGCCGTGAAGCAATAGAGGTGCTTAGTCATAATTTTCTCTATAAAAGAGATATTCAGCTCATCTTCATTCGCATCTCATCTTCTTTACTTTTCTGTAATTAGTCTGCATTCTTACTCTGCAATCTCTCTCTGTATTCTTACTCTACAATGGCCCAGCAATCTTCTCGTAACCAATACGTGAGGTATTCTACACCATTTTCACCAGTTTTTTCTGCTTCTGCTGTAGGTTCTATAGTACAATACAATAATGATCTGGCTAATAAGTCAGATGTTGAAGCTATCTACGAGCTTGTAAATCTCGGTGCCCATTACTCTTCAGCTATTTATGCATTTTCTCAGCGATTACAATCCAAACCTTATGATTTGGACAAACTCAATGAGAAAATTTCTATCCTTCAGCGACTTCTTCAGGAGTCTCACATGAAGATAGAAGTAATAAAGCAAGAGAATAGGAAATTAAAATCCTTACTTAATTCTTCTTTTAGATTGTCTACTCCTTTAGACAGAGATGCGACACAAATTTTAGAGGAGCAAGATCATTTGAAGAATGAGGCGAAGAGCCTCAAATTTCTGTAATTTTGTTTCGAGATAATAAAATAATATCTCACAAATATTTATATTGTGTATCTATCTTCTAATAGATATTCTGTGTGCTCTATTTTATATTTGGTAGCTAAAATCATATTCTGCGCAGATGAGGGTTGCATTCACTTCTACGTTTAAAGTGAAAACTAATAGATCTAAACGAATAGATATAGATCTGTCAATACACAACAAAAATACATGTTCAACACCCAAAAAAATCAATTTTTTTTCTCTTTCAAAAAATCAACTCAGAGATGAAAATAAAAGAAAGATGACTTAGAAAATAGAAAAATAAAAATAGAAGGAAGCAGTTTTGATGGTTTTGTTTTGTCTTTTGTGGTTTAGAGGGTGCAAAAGCGGTTTTGTTGTTCTGGTGAATACCTTGAATTGCAGCAAAACTCGTACAGTTTTCCTCCGCTTAGCAAAGGTCACCTGCGCGTTGATCTTGTTCTCGATCCTCAACATGAACAAAAGAAAAGAAGAGAGAAAAAAATTTTACTTTCGGAGAGAAGAGGAAAGAGAAAGTAAAGATGAAAGTCTAAAAGAAAAAAAACTTGAATCAAAAAGAAAAAAAAAATATATGAACACAGATAGAAAAATAATTGTTCTGTGGATCTGAAAAATAGAAATCAAACGAAATCAAACGAAAGGAAAAAAAAAACTTCAATAAATTTTTTACAAACAGATCTGAAATAAACGCAAGAAAATCAACCAGAAACAGATCTCTTCATATTTTTGTAGATGTGTTCAGACCTGTTTCTCAACCGAGCACCGTTGCCACGCCAGTCGCACACACAACTCCACGGACCACCAGTCACGGTGGGTTGCTAGCAGGGGCATATTTAGGAAGATGGAGAGAGAGAGAGATGAGGAGAACTGGTTTGTTGAAGATGAGAAGGGAGGAGAAGAAGAGAGGAAGGTGAGTTCGTTCTGGGTTCTTGGAGAGAAATAGAAGATGAGATCGACGGAAGATGGAAGATGGAGAAAAAGTTTTGTTTTGGATAATTGGATAAGACCGACAGGTAAGGGTTACACATTAATTGTCTCTAATTAATTGGTTACACATGTACATGAGTCGGTGCTAAAATGAATAAATAATTTAATTAGTACGTACCAAGGTACCAAAGTTTCAACCTAGCTAGGGCAAAAGTTTTTTATTACCTTTACAGCTTTCGTTTGTGTCTCCTAGCACTTTCTTTCTTATATATATTATTGGATTTTTTTTCAAAAGTTATATGTACATGAAAGGGAGAGTCACGTCTTCCTTTTCTGCTTTTTCCAACATCGCCTCAAATGTCTACCTTTCACTCCCTCCCGTTGCATAATTAATTGCATTAAATGTGTTTAAACCCCACATTTTCTCACCATCCAAACATTTTTGCTGTCCTAACCTAACCCTACACCCATCCATACAAAAGCATCTTTATCCTCTCAGCACTGCGTTCGGCCCCCCGTTCTTTCTTCCCCCTCTCTCTGATTTTTTCTATGTGGTGTCCGCATGCATGTCATGAGTAACAATTATTGGTAATTATTTTCCCCACTAAGATCTTAATTATCGTATAACTTGGTTGGAGTACTATTTTAAGGACTTCAAAAAATGAAAAGAATAATTGGGACAAAATAATCCATACCAAATCCCACTCTCTAATTCATTAATTAATAAATGGTGATTAATCTAATTATTAATTAAACGCATCTCATGACTTTTTCTTAATAGGTTAGAACTTCTTAGTAATTTACTTTAATTAATTTGCTCAATTATTGTTCTGTCGTAGTACTTAATCACATATTTTAAGTCATTATATATAACAAATAATATTGGGTCTTAAGTGGCCTATAGAAACCAAAAACTATATCCCGATCGAGCTAGCTAGGGTCCATATTGTTATATCAATTAATTTCTTCTTCCCCACCAAGTTCGTTCTACTCGATCTATTTCTTCAGGCTTTTAATTTGTAACAAAATGATGGATCCAACGAACTGATGCTTTAAGATTGGGAAAGATGTGGACCTCCAGTTATTATATATTTTGCTCAGAATAGACCCAAAAAGGAAAAGAACAGCTAACTGTTTCGCCAAAAAATATGATTATATCTAGTCAATATATATGACATTTGAGGCCTATAAAATATATATATAATAAAGATGCTTTCATTTCATTGAGATGTTAAGAAAACGGAATCCCAATCTACTCTTCGACAATTTACTATTAAAAATACCATTTTTGGGTGAAATAGCATTTCTATACTAAATAATATTCTTGTCTCACTGTTGTCCTTATCTCCAAGTTCCTTTATTATCTTTCTTTCTACTCACCTTTATTTTGGATAGATATGATCACCATTGCAATAATGCATGGTACGGTAGACAACTATATATGCCATTATTTATAAAAACATCAATCATTTTTAACGACCAAGTTAAATACCACTTGATCTCATAATTCCTAGCTAGCTAGCTAGCTTCTCATCTTACATATATGTCTGATTATTAATATTTTAGATAGTAGTATTAATATAGTAGTATTATAAATATTTTAGATAGTAGTATTAATATGGTCACCTCAGAGAATCATATCTTTGCAAATGGATTCGTATTCCCGAATCCCTCTAATTTAAAATGGTATTTGGCTGTCCATTTGAATTTATTATACCAATTTATTTGAATTTTTTATTATCTTTACTGTGTAGAAATCGAATTATTATATTACTGTGCATCGTTACTGTATATTCACGGAAATTTTCAAAGATTTATAGAATTTTTTATTATCTTTATTGTGCATTTTGAATTTTTTATTATTATCTTACTATTCATTCAAATTTTTTATTATCTTTACTGTGCATTTTGAATTTTTTATTATTATTTTAAATTATTATATTATATTTACTATGTAGGAATCGAATTATTATATTACTGTGCATCGTTACACGATTTATAGAATTTTTTATTAAAACTGAGGGGAAGGAAAAGAAATTGAAAAGGAATGATAAAATTGGAAAAAATATATATTAATCGGTTTTGCTTTTGTTCTATTCTGTCTTGTCGGATTGTTGAGAGTACTTATCAATATTGGGGTTATTTTCAACCTATTTTGGCACGTAGATTAATGATTATTATAAAATATGATATATTATTTATTATTAATAAATAATTTTTTATTAAATAATTTTTTATCATTCAATAATAAATATGTTACATAATATATAATAAAGTAAAAGTAAAATAAAAGTGTATAGTATATAGTATTATATATTATATATAAAGAAAGGGGGAAAGAGAGAGGACTTCGTATTGGGTATAATTACAAATTTTTTTTGGTGCATTGATTAATGTTGGGTGCATTGGTCTCCTACTACCAATGTTTATAATGCATACATGGGTCCAAATGTGACCTGGTCATGTTATCATGATTTTCAACTTTGAACTGCTCTGGATCCATAAGTCTACAAACATGTGATAATATAAGTCTATAAACACATAATAATATGTTTTTTTCTCAGAGACCCCACAGCCTCCCTTTTCTTTTTCTCTTTTGCCCCACCTTTTTTTTTTCGCCAGGGCTCCATCGCTTTTCATTTTCCCACACCCCTATTCTAACCACCCCATCCCGTCTCTTTCTTTCTTTTCCTGTCTCTGTCTCTCTCTCTCTCTCTCTCTCTCTCTTCCTCCTTTCTTCTTCCGTCTTCTCTCTTAGTTCACCTATCTCTGCTATGATTTATTCGTAGGACCTACAGCATGTCGCGGACAAGTGTTTTTTCCATGAGTCAGCTAAGTGTTTCTTCGACTTTAATCCTCAAAGCTCAGATTCTTACTGCTATTCCTAAGCTTTTGTTGGTTTTTATTGCATAAGAGGATAAGATTCAGAAATTTTGTTCTTGGCCACTGATATGGTTCGAAAATTTTCTTTTTTGTGCTTAGTTCGGTCTTCATATTTTGGCAGACCTTAGAGAGATTAGGTCTTGTTTGGTTGCTGAGAAACGGTTGGTAGGACGACGAAAGAAAGTTTATTTGAATCGATTTGAGTGTTTGGTTGTCGAGAAATTTTATTTTTGTGATTTTTTTGTATATTCACGGAAATTTTCGACGATTATCTTACTATTCATTCAAATTTTTTATTATCTTTACTGTGTATCTATTACTATGGATAATATAAGTCTATAAACACATAATAATATGTTTTTTTCTCAGAGACCCCACAGCCTCCCTTTTCCTATTCTCTTTTGCCCCACCTTTTTTTTCTTCGCCAGGGCTCCATCGCTTTTCATTTTCCCAAACCCCTATTCTAACCACCCCCTCCCGTCTCTTTCTTTCTTTTCCTGTCTCTGTCTCTCTCTGTCTCTCTCTCTTCCTCCTTTCTTCTTCCGTCTTCTCTCTTAGTTCATCTATCTCTGCTATGATTTATTCGCAGGACCTACAGCATGTCGCGGACAAGTGTTTTTTCCATGAGTCAGCTAAGTGTTTCTTCGACTTTAATCCTCAAAGCTTAGATTCTTACTGCTATTCCTAAGCTTTTGTTGGGTTTTATTGCATAAGAGGATAAAATTCAAAAATTTTGTTTTTGGCCACTGATATGGTTCGAAAATTTTCTATTTTGTGCTTAGTTCGGTCTTCATATTTTGGCAGACCTTAGAGAGATTAGGTCTTGTTTGGTTGCTGAGAAACGGTTGGTAGGACGACGAAAGAAAGTTTATTTAAATCGATTTGAGTGTTTGGTTGCCGAGAAATTTTTTATTATATATTATATATAGAGAAAGGGGGAAAGAGAGAGGACTTCGTATTGGGTATAATTACAAATATTTTTTTGGTGCATTGATTAATGTTGGGTGCATTGGTCTCCTACTACCAATGTTTATAATGCATACATGGGTCCAAACGTGACCTGGTCATGTTATCATGATTTTCAACTTTGAACTGCTCTGGATCCATAAGTCTACAAACATGTGATAATATAAGTCTATAAACACATAATAATATGTTTTTTTCTCAGAGACCCCACAGCCTCCCTTTTCCTTTTCTCTTTTGCCCCACCTTTTTTTTCTTCGCCAGGGCTCCATCGCTTTTCATTTTCCCACACCCCTATTCTAACCACCCCCTCCCGTCTCTTTCTTTCTTTTCCTGTCTCTGTCTCTCTCTCTCTCTCTCTCTACCTCATTTCTTCTTCCGTCTTCTCTCTTAGTTCATCTATCTCTGCTATGATTTATTCGCAGGACCTACAGCATGTCGCGGACAAGTGTTTTTTCCATGAGTCAGCTAAGTGTTTCTTCGACTTTAATCCTCAAAGCTCAGATTCTTACTGCTATTCCTAAGCTTTTGTTGGTTTTTATTGCATAAGAGGATAAGATTCGGAAATTTTGTTTTTGGCCACTGATATGGTTCGAAAATTTTCTTTTTTGTGCTTAGTTCGGTCTTCATATTTTGGCAGACCTTAGAGAGATTAGGTCTTGTTTGGTTGCTGAGAAACGGTTGGTAGGACGACGAAAGAAAGTTTATTTGAATCGATTTGAGTGTTTGGTTGCCGAGAAATTTTTTATTATATATTATATATAGAGAAAGGGGGAAAGAGAGAGGACTTCGTATTGGGTATAATTACAAATATTTTTTTGGTGCATTGATTAATGTTGGGTGCATTGGTCTCCTACTACCAATGTTTATAATGCATACATGGGTCCAAACGTGACCTGGTCATGTTATCATGATTTTCAACTTTGAACTGCTCTGGATCCATAAGTCTACAAACATGTGATAATATAAGTCTATAAACACATAATAATATGTTTTTTTCTCAGAGACCCCATAGCTTCCCTTTTCCTTTTCTCTTTTGCCCCACCTTTTTTTTCTTCGCCATGGCTCTATCGCTTTTCATTTTCCCACACGCCTATTCTAACCACCCCCTCCCGTCTCTTTCTTTCTTTTCTTGTCTCTGTCTCTCTGTCTCTCTCTCTCTCTCTTCCTCCTTTCTTCTTCCGTCTTCTCTCTTAGTTCATCTATCTCTGCTATGATTTATTCGCAGGACCTACAGCATGTCGCGGACAAGTGTTTTTTCCATGAGTCAGCTAAGTGTTTCTTCGACTTTAATCCTCAAAACTCAGATTCTTACTGCAATTCCTAAGCTTTTGTGGGTTTTTATTGCATAAGAGGATAAGATTCAGAAATTTTGTTTTTGGTCATTGATATGGTTCGAAAATTTTCTTTTTTGTACTTAGTTCGGTCTTCATATTTTGGCAGACCTTAGAGAGATTAGGTCTTGTTTGGTTACTGAGAAACGGTTGGTAGGACGACGAAAGAAATTTTATTTGAATCGATTTGAGTGTTTGGTTGCCGAGAAATTTTATATTATATATTATATATAGAGAAAGGGGGAAAGAGAGAGGACTTCGTATTGGGTATAATTACAAATATTTTTTTGGTGCATTGATTAATGTTGGGTGCATTGGTCTCCTACTACCAATGTTTATAATGCATACATGGGTCCAAACGTGACCTGGTCAGGTTATCATGATTTTCAACTTTGAACTGCTCTGGATCCATAAGTCTACAAACATGTGATAATATAAGTCTATAAGCACATAATAATATGTTTTTTTCTCAGAGACCCCACAGCCTCCCTTTTCCTTTTCTCTTTTGCCCCACCTTTTTTTTCTTCGCCATGGCTCCATCGCTTTTCATTTTCCCACACCCCTATTCTAACCACCCCCTCCCGTCTCTTTCTTTCTTTTCATGTCTCTGTCTCTGTCTCTCTCTCTGTCTTTGCCTCCTTTCTTCTTCCGTCTTCTCTCTTAGTTCATCTATCTCTGCTATGATTTATTCGCTGGACCTACAACATGTCGCGGACAAGTGTTTTTTCCATGAGTCAGCTAAGTGTTTCTTCGACTTTAATCCTCAAAGCTCAGATTCTTGCTGCTATTCCTAAGCTTTTGTTGATTTTTATTGAATAAGAGGATAAGATTCGGAAATTTTGTTATTGGCCACTGATATGGTTTGAAAATTTTCTCTTTTGTGCTTAGTTCAGTCTTTATATTTTGGCAGACCTTAGAGAGATTAGGTCTTGTTTGGTTGCTGAGAAACGGTTGGTAGGACGACGAAAGAAAGGTTATTTGAATCGATTTGAGTGTTTGGTTGCCGAGAAATTTTATTTTTGTGATTTTACTGTGTATTCACGGAAATTTTCGACGATTATCTTACTATTCATTCGAATTTTTTATTATCTTTACTGTGCATCTATTACTGTGGATAATATAAGTCTATAAACACATAATAATATGTTTTTTTCTCAGAGACCCCACAGCCTCCCTTTTCCTTTTCTCTTTTGCCCCACCTTTTTTTTCTTCGCCAGGGCTCCATCGCTTTTCATTTTCCCACACCCCTATTCTAACCACCCCCTCCCGTCTCTTTCTTTCTTTTCCTGTCTCTGTCTCTCTCTCTCTCTCTCTCTACCTCATTTCTTCTTCCGTCTTCTCTCTTAGTTCATCTATCTCTGCTATGATTTATTCGTAGGACCTACAGCATGTCGCGGACAAGTGTTTTTTCCATGAGTCAGCTAAGTGTTTCTTCGACTTTAATCCTCAAAGCTCAGATTCTTACTGCTATTCCTAAGCTTTTGTTGGTTTTTATTGCATAAGAGGATAAAATTCGGAAATTTTGTTTTTGGCCACTGATATGGTTTGAAAATTTTCTTTTTTGTGCGTAGTTCGGTCTTCATATTTTGGCAGACCTTAGAGAGATTAGGTCTTGTTTGGTTGCTGAGAAAAAGTTGGTAGGACGACGAAAGAAAGTTTATTTGAATCGATTTGAGTCCAAACGTGACCTGGTCATGTTATCATGATTTTCAACTTTGAACTGCTCTGGATCCATAAGTCTACATCCATGTGATAATATAAGTCTATAAACACATAATAATATGTTTTTTTCTAAGAGACCCCACAGCCTCCCTTTTCCTTTTCTCTTTTGCCCCTCCTTTTTTTTCTTCGCCAGGGCTCCATCGCTTTTCATTTTCCCACATCCCCATTCTAACCACCCCTTCCCGTCTCTTTCTTTCTTTTCCTGTCTCTGTCTCTCTGTCTCTCTCTGTCTTCCTCCTTTCTTCTTCCGTCTTCTCTCTTAGTTCATCTATCTCTGCTATGATTTATTTGCAGGACCTACAGCATGTCGCGGACAAGTGTTTTTTCCATGAGTCAGCTAAGTGTTTCTTCGACTTTAATCCACAAAACTCAGATTCTTACTGCTATTCCTAAGCTTTTGTTGGTTTTTATTGCATAAGAGGATAAGATTCGGAAATTTTGTTTTTGGCCACTGATATGGTTCGAAAATTTTCTTTTTTGTGCTTAGTTCGGTCTTCATATTTTGGCAGACCTTAGAGAGATTAGGTCTTGTTTGGTTGCTGAGAAACGGTTGTTAGGACGACGAAAGAAAGTTTATTTGAATCGATTTAAGTGTTTGGTTGCCGAGAAATTTTTTATTATAAATTATATATAGAGAAAGGGGGAAAGAGAGAGGACTTCGTATTGGGTATAATTACAAATATTTTTTTGGTGCATTGATTAATGTTGGGTGCATTGGTCTCCTACTACCAATGTTTATAATGCATACATGGGTCCAAACGTGACCTGGTCATGTTATCATGATTTTCAACTTTGAACTGCTCTGGATCCATAAGTCTACAAACATGTGATAATATAAGTCTATAAACACATAATAATATGTTTTTTTCTCAGAGACCCCACAGCCTCCCTTTTCCTTTTCTCTTTTGCCCCACCTTTTTTTTCTTCGCCAGGGCTCCATCGCTTTTCATTTTCCCACACCCCTATTCTAACCACCCCCTCCCGTCTCTTTCTTTCTTTTCCTGTCTCTGTCTCTCTCTCTCTCTCTCTCTCTCTCTCTCTCTCTCTCTCTCTCTCTCTCTCTCTCTCTCTCTCTCTTCCTCCTTTCTTCTTCCGTCTTCTCTCTTAGTTCATCTATCTCTGCTATGATTTATTCGCAGGACCTACAGCATGTCGCGGACAAGTGTTTTTTCCATGAGTCAGCTAAGTGTTTCTTCGACTTTAATCCTCAAAGCTCAGATTCTTACTGCTATTCCTAAGCTTTTGTTGGTTTTTATTGCATAAGAGGATAAGATTCGGAAATTTTGTTTTTGGCCACTGATATGGTTCGAAAATTTTCTTTTTTGTGCTTAGTTCGGTCTTCATATTTTGGCAGACCTTAGAGAGATTAGGTCTTGTTTGGTTGCTGAGAAACGGTTGGTAGGACGACGAAAGAAAGTTTATTTGAATCGATTTGAGTGTTTGGTTGCCGAGAAATTTTATTTTTGTGATTTTACTGTGTATTCACTGAAATTTTCGACGATTATCTTACTATTCATTCGAATTTTTTGTTATCTTTACTGTGCATCTATTACTGTGGATAATATAAGTCTATAAACACATAATAATATGTTTTTTTCTCAGAGACCCCGCAGCCTCCCTTTTCCTTTTCTATTTTGCCCCACCTTTTTTTTCTTCGCCAGGGCTCCATGGCTTTTCACTTTCCCACACCCCTATTCTAACCACCATTCCTGTCTCTTTCTTTCTTTTCCTGTCTCTGTCTCTCTCTCTCTCTCTGTCTTCCTCCTTTCTTCTTCCGTCTTCTCTCTTAGTTCATCTATCTCTGCTATGATTTATTCGCAGGACCTACAGCATGTCGCGGACAAGTGTTTTTTCCATGAGTCAGCTAAGTGTTTCTTCGACTTTAATCCTCAAAGCTCAGATTCTTACTGCTATTCCTAAGCTTTTGTTGGTTTTTATTGCATAAGAGGATAAGATTCGGAAATTTTGTTTTTGGCCATTGATATGGTTCGAAAATTTTCTTTTTTTGTGCTTAGTTCGGTCTTCATATTTTGGCAGACCTTAGAGAGATTAGGTCTTGTTTGGTTGTTGAGAAACGGTTGGTAGGACGACGAAAGAAAATTTATTTGAATCGATTTGAGTGTTTGGTTGCCGAGAAATTTTTTTTTTGTGATTTTACTGTGTATTCACGGAAATTTTAGACGATTATCTTACTATTCATTCAAATTTTTTATTATATTTACTGTGCATCTATTACTGTGGATAATATAAGTCTATAAACACATAATAATATGTTCTTTTCTCAGAGACCCCACAGCCTCCCCTTTCCGTTGCTCTTTTGCCCCACCTTTTTTTTGTTCGCCAGGGCTCCATCGCTTTTCATTTTCCCACACCCCTATTCTAACCACCCCCTCCCGTCTCTTTCTTTCTTTTCCTGTCTCTCTTTCTCTCTCTCTCTCACTCTCTCTCTCTCTCTTCCTCCTTTCTTCTTCTGTCTTATCTCTTAGTTCATCTATCTCTGCTTTGATTTATTCGCAGGACCTACAGCATGTCGCGGACAAGTGTTTTTTCCATGAGTCAGCTAAGTGTTTCTTCGACTTTAATCCTCAAAGCTCAGATTCTTACTGCTATTCCTAAGCTTTTGTTGGTTTTTATTGCATAAGAGGATAAGATTCGGAAATTTTGTTTTTGGCCACTGATATGGTTCGAAAATTTTCTTTTTTGTGCTTAGTTCGGTCTTCATATTTTGGCAGACCTTGGAGAGATTAGGTCTTGTTTGATTGCTGAGAAACGGTTGGTAGGACGACGAAAGAAAGTTTATTTGAATCGATTTGAGTGTTTGGTTGCCGAGAAATTTTTTTTTTTGTGATTTTACTGTGGATTCACGGAAATTTTCGACGATTATCTTACTATTCATTCGAATTTTTTATTATCTTTACTGTGCATCTATTACTGTGCGTTCGATTATTATCTTACTATTTATCATAATTTTTTATTATCTTGTGGGCCCCACGATTAATTCATCCCTTCTTTCTTCCCCTCTCTTTTACTGTTTATTACTGTTTATTAAACATAAAAATGGAATGAGAGTTTTACTGTTTATTATTACTGTTTATATTTACTGTTTATTATTACTATTTATACTGTTTATTACACACGGAAATGGAACGACAAATATTACTGTACTTTACTGTAATTAGCGCATAGACACTTATTATAATAGATAGATATATATTGAAATTTACTGATCATCATGTTCGGTAACATCTAACTTGCTTGTTTCTTTTCAAGTACGGTATCTTCCAATTATTAAAGTGCGCAAGAGTCAATTTAGAGAGTCGAAATGTATTTTTTAAAAGTTGTTTTCTTTTGATTGGTGATGCCTATGGTATTCGCTCACTTGCTCACAAAATTGTCTGCCAACTTGCTCACATTTTGTGATGCTCCAAGTTTTCATTTTTTTTTTTTTTTTTGTACTTGTGGTAATCATGTGCTAGATGCGTTAATATATCTCGACATGATATGTTGTCGTTTTCACAATTTTCTCGTCCCACTTTGTTGCAAGACTTCTACGGTAGCTAGCTCTGATCATCTCTTTAATGTTGTTTTTTTGATCGGTGATGCCTAGAGTATTTCCCGACTCGCTTACAAATTGTTCTCTGGCGCCTTTGCTCGCGATTTGTGATGCACCAAGTGCTTGCATGCTCACTTTTATCTTATGGTAATGCGAAATATGCGTTTTATCTGGATGTTCTTTGCCTGTGGGAGCTTTGATTTTTATTGGTTCCTAGTAGGACATGTATATATGATACTCGAGTGTTCCCTCGCATGTATTTTTTGTTTTCTTCCTTTCGATGACAAGGTTCTTAGATGTCATATACTTTCTAAAAAGTGTTCACATCTTTCCTTTTCGAACAGTTCGCTCATATATATATATATGTTATTCTTTTTCATTCTTTTTGTGCCTTTTTTGACGCATGCATTAGCAATATCTGAGATAAAATAATTCTCAAGATTTCCTTTTCGTCTCAGTTTGACTAGGACATTATTTTTATTATTTTTTTCAATTTGCTATATTTATTAATATTTAATCAAGTTATTGAATTTTTTAATTTAGTGCTGATTTGGATTCGGAAATAAAATGAGATGATTTTAGATAAAAAAATAAAAGTTGAATAAAATATCGTTAGAATATGTTTTTTAATATTATTATTATTATTTTGAGATTTGAAAAAGTTAAATTAATATTTTATATAATTGAACTATTTATTATATTTTGTATAAGAATTTGAACAAACTGTAATGATGAGATGAAATTAGATTATTGCACCACATACTATCTCTTCTATTCCTAGTCAATACTCGTCTAATTGTTTTGGGGAAAAATCTAGTTACAAGTGTAATTATACATTAATATGTGCACCAATCTAATGTGATTAGTCAAAAAGTAAATTTTATTGAAAACAGTGCTAATTGAAATTTTAAATATGAAAGAATCAGTATTGGTACGCAGATCAGTAAGTGACTTTATTTATACATAGCAAAACTCTTATTTTGGTCATTTGGATGTACAATTGTTAAAAAATTGAGATACATTTTGTATTGGATTTTGAGAAATAATATAATTGTGTTTGTGTGTGTGCATGTGTTAAAATTAGTATTACTTAAGCATTTTCGCTTGAAATGCAGACTCTGACAGTGCCATCAAAAAGAGAAGTCTCTCGAAAAGAAGAAAGAGGCAAGAGTTGAGTCATGGATCAGAGAAATGGAAAAAGGAGATGGAAAAGGGAATCCTGATCAAGATGGCACCACTTTTGCCAAGTGGCCGGCTTTTCTGGAGTGCTACTGCTTGCTGTAGCCTCCTCCTCATCATGTATATCTTTATCGTCTACGTCACAGGTCCTTTCTTCCTCCCCGATTTCATTTTCTCTGAGCTAGGCCACAACTTCCCACTAACTGTATCTTTTTTTCCGTCTCCACAGCTTCTCATAGATTCTCTCTCTCTCTCTCTCTCTCTCTCTCCTTACAGGGATTCGTGTAGGCTGGTGTCAATGACACCACGTACTTATATATATCCTTCATTTTCTTTTGATATATCTTTCCTTAACAATGTTTGGCGCAGACGTATGATCTTAATTAGTAACATGAAGATCATCGATCTTAAAACAGACCATTAATTTTAAGAATATTACTTCTCGTGGATGTTGTATCTGTTGTTAGATCTGCATGTCTTTGCCATCCACTTTGCATTTATTTATAATTACTATTCATAAAATTTTTATCTTATATCACGCTCTAAACTAGCCTTTATTCCCTTAATTAAACACAACTTTTTTTTGTTGTGAATTTCCTCTAAAGCGACAGATCGAGCAGTAGTACACGTGCGGGAGTTAGAAATTGATGAGATTACTGATCTTGTTTAATGAAAGTAACATGACCTACTACTCTTCACCCAAAAAAGTCTTTTAAAAAGGTTGGTAGTAGTGCGAGCCACGTATGCTCCCATGGGAGCCTCTCCTGGTAAGCCATTAATTTTTTTTTCTTTTTCATAATATAGGGAATAGATAGAAATTGTGTTGAAATTCGACTCAATGGACAATATGCTGTAAATTGTTCAAGTTATGAATTTGATTTTCATGTACAACTTTGTTCATTAATTTACGATTTACTTTTTTTATTACATCGAAGGTGTGATTGGCTTTTGCTTTTTCGTTGAAAACGCCTAGTCTTTATTGAATTATTCTTTTTTTTTTTTAAGCTTTTGTTTGAGTTCATCCTGGTCAGGTTGGCACTTGCTAACCGGCTGATCATTTCTTTTTTAGTAATGTAATATACAGTTGTAGAATGTGTAAGTATCATATAATTGTTTTGAAAAAAAATTAAATTTATTATTAAAAAATTATTTTTTTCTATATAGATCTTATATTTATTCACTTTTTTTTAAAATAGTTGTATGGTACTTATACAATCATCACTACAACTATCAATTCTCTTTCTTTTTAAGGCAATAAATTTTTTCTGGTTGTGAAGGACCCATCAATATCGACTGCTCCAAAATTCTTGCTTTTTAAGATTCGTCCAAAACACTTTTCAGCTGGAAAAATTCAATTATTCATTTTTAATGTTATTATTTTTAGCTATGTTAGTTGATGTTTCATATTTTTAGCAAGATTTTATTGAGCAATGCTGAGCTCAGCATAAGTCCCAAACTTATAAAAGACAAACTTATAAGTCTTATATAAGTTTTTTTGTAAAAATATGGGCTCCACTTCGAAAAATTGAATTTTTCAAATTTTTTCATTGTAGAGTACACTTTTTAATAAAAGACTTACACAAAAATTTGTATATTTAATACTTGTATATATCATTTCTCTTTATAAAAAAACGAATGCTTTAAGTATTATTTGAATAATGAGATAATATGAGATGATTTTAAATGAAACTTAAATAAAATATCATTAAAATATTATTTTTTAATATTATTATTGTTTTGTAATTTGAAAATGTTGAATTATTTATTATATTTTATATGAAAATTTAAAAAAATTATAATGATGAGATAGGATGAAACCATTTCTATATTCAAACTAAGCCTTAGTCCAATATAGCCTTACTAGAATTGGACATGTGGTCTCTTAGGCCCGGTTTGAATATACAACATCTGTACCGTATACTAATTTTTCTTTTCTAAATATATTATATTTCATCTCTAAATTTTAAAAATATTTACTTAAATAAACAGTGCATGAACAGTGAAATATGACAGTGAACAATGTATAAATGGTACGTGAACAATAAAATTTGAAGATGAACAATACACAATTCGGTTGAAAATTTAAATAGTTGGACCCATACTTTTTAAAAATTTTAAAAATTAAAAAATATTTCATCTTATTTCACTGTCTAAACACACATTTTACACAGACGTCACAGATACACCTCGATCTGTCTGTCTCTCTAAGTTAGAGAGTAGCTATGAAGATGCAGGTTTTGTGCTTCATGCCCTCGTGACCACAGAAAAGAAATATTCATCATCCCCACCATACTTGGTTTCTAAACGATACACCGTAACACCCCCCTCTCTCTTCATCCACTGATCTATATAAGACGCTCGTGTTTATGTTTCTATTCCACACCAAGAATACAACCACCACGGTTCCCAATTTCAAAAGATTGCAAATTTGTAGGAAAAGGGAAAAAAAAAGAACAGAAAAAACTTCTCCTTGCCAAAATGGCCGCTCTAAAACATTGTCATTTGTATGACTTGCCAGATGTAATTCTTTCCATCATATTCTCCCTAGTTATCGACACTCGTACACGCAATGCCATGTCCCTTGTGTCCCTCAAATGGTACCTGCTAGAGCGCTCCACCCGCACTTACCTCACTCTCCGCGGGAACATCCGCGACCTAATCTTCCTCCCCACTTGTTTTCAAGCTGTCACCAATCTTGACCTCTCTTTCGTCTCCCCTTGGGGCCATCCGCTCTTAGACGAATCCTTCCCGAATCCAACAATTCTTGCTCAGCTTTTTGGTCAGGCCTTTCCTGCCCTGATTTCTTTTACTGCATACGCACGATACCCTATAACTCTCAATCATCTTGCTCCTCAGTGGCCTAATCTACGCCATGCTAAGCTCATCCGCTGGCATCAGCGTTTGCCTACTGCTCCTCTTGGCTCAGATTTCCTACCACTGCTTGAGCATTGTCATTCACTTTCTTCCCTTGATCTCTCCCATTTCTATTGCTGGACAGAAGATCTCCCTCTAGCACTTAAAGCCTACCCTAATACTGCAGCTTCCCTCTCCTATCTCAGTATCCTTACCCATTCTTCTACCGAGGGATACAAAGCTCATGAACTTCTTGCCATTACAGCTGCCTGCCCAAATCTCCGCCAGTTTCTGGCAACATGTATATTTGACCACAGATTCATTGGTTCTACTCGGGATGAAACTTTGCTATCTCTTGCTTCAAATTGTCCTCACCTCTCTCTTCTTCACCTTGTAGATATTACTTCCTTTTCAAATGCCTGGGCGGTCAACCCTGATGATGAGGGTTACACCTATCACGATGCTATAGTCAGCCATGCGACGCTTGTGGACCTTTGTGCTGGATTGCCATTGCTTGAAGACTTGGTTCTTGATGTTTGTCACAATGTTAAAGATACCAGGCCAGCATTGAAGTTGCTTAATTCCAAGTGCCCGCGGCTTAAATCTTTGACTCTGGGACAGTTCCATTGGGTTTGCAGGGGAATATTTTCACGGCCAGATGTGATTCCACTATGCTCGGGGTTGGAGTCCCTTTCAATCAAGAACGCCCCTGATTTAACTGATCGTTGCTTGATAGCTATCTCACATGGCTGCCCGAGACTCGCGCAGTTCGAGGTTACGGGTTGCAAAATGATCACAGAAACGGGGATCAGAAATTTGGCTTCTAACCTTCGGAAAACTTTAATTGATGTGAAGATCTCTTGCTGTAAGCATCTCGATGCTGTGTGCACATTACGTGCACTAGATCCAATTCGAGGCCTTATACAGCGATTGCACATAGACTGTGTTTGGGAAAGCGTTCAGCGATTAGAAGAGGAGCAGCCTAGCGCTCTAGAGCGAGTAGCCATTTGGAAAGATACAAGCAGCTTCAATAAGGAATGCAAGAACCACTCAAGTTTGAACTTATATCACATTCTTAGCCGCGGAAGTTGCAGTGGTAATAGTATTGGTGATATATTCCCTGACAGGACTTGGGCAAAGTTGCAATCTCTTTCCCTTTGGATTTCTGTTGGGGAGATGCTGACTCCATTGACTTTGGTGGGGTTGGAGGATTGCCCGGTGCTCGAAGAAATACAAATTCGAATTGAAGGTGACTGCAGGCAGCAGATAAGGCCTTCCATGCACGCCTTTGGACTGAGCTCCCTTGAGTGTTATCCTCGGCTGTCAAAGATGAATCTGGATTGTGGAGGCGCTGTTGGGTATGCTCTTACTGCCCCTGCTGGGTATCCAGATTTGAATATGTGGGAGCGCTTTTATCTTAGTGGGATTGGGAGCTTGAAGCTCACTGAGCTTAATTATTGGCCCCCACAGGACACAGAGTTAAATAAGAGAACCCTCTCTCTTGCAGGAGCGGGATTGCTTGCACAATGTCCGAAAATGAGAAAGCTTTTTATCCATGGGACAGCCGCTGAACACTTGATGATGTTCCTTCTAAAAGTACCAACTCTCAGGGATGTACAGCTGAGAGAAGATTACTATCCTGCTCCAGAAAACTATACAAGCTCGGAGATGCGAGTGCGCTGGTGCTGTCGATTTGAGGATGCCCTCAACAGGCGTCAGATCCCTGACTGAATATTGGGAGTCTACGCTTCCCCAAAACAAGACATGGAACCTGCAACTATGGCTTGCTCCCCTTACATATATGGGGAAGCGTATGGGCTGCGACCTGGAAGACTTAAAACCGGCAATGGAGTTTGGGTGTACGTAACTAGCTAAGTTTGTCCAGGAGAGTATCGTGCAAACTGCAAAGCATTAAGCATCATCATTGAGATTTGCTCAGTATTTAAGGTAAGAAATAAAACATTGTTCAACAAAAAGTGGCACACTAACAAGAGAAGCGAGAGAGAGAGAACAGACTGTCGATTTTATTTTTTATTTTTTCCTTTTCTTTTGGAGAAAACGTAGTTGTACGGCCCCTCATCTTCTTCCTCTCCGAAATGCTCATCTCCCCCAAATTTCTCTCAAAAACGTTCCACGATCTGCTCCCACCCTCTGAGAGCTGAAGATTTCTTAAAATCCATGCATATGACCAAATGCATACCCAGAAGCATACATACTCTCTGTTTGTGTTATATATAACTGCGACAAAGTTAACCCTACACATACACAGCCAACGTACGCCGCAAAGTTCCACGGCTCGGTCTAGAGTTTCAGGTTACGCACAAATCCTGTCCATTGGACTCGCAGTAAACCAAAGAGAACCGATGACCGGAACGATTCAACCTTCAGTGACCCGAGTACATGGAGGAAATCAAGGTAAACTCCTTATAATATTTCTTGCTATTATTGCTAAAATTAGTGTATTTAATTGTGGGCTTCGGAAAAAATTAAGCTGGGACGACGTTTGAAATGGAAGTGTAGTACCGATCGTCGATCGGTGTTTCGGACAGGTGAAAATGTTGGGGGTTTTAACTTTTCACTCTCCAGCTGCGATTATGTTAATTGATTATTAATTATTAGCAAAAGCTAAAGATTTTTTTAAAAAAAAGCCCAATGAAGTTGTTTAATTATCATTAGTAGTAAATTTTAATTAGGCTTTGCATGTGTAGAATTCTTGTTCTTCATTTCTGATTCACAACCCATATATAATATGTATATAATTACATTTAGAATTTGTCCTTTGTGTTTTTGGAGTTTGAAGTTGAAAATTCTGCCTTAAAATTTATAATCTGAATATTTATATATACAAATAGACAGCAACAAAAATAAATGTTTTGAAAATAACATTTCTTTCAAAACATTTCAATCCAGTAGTACTAAAAATGTTAAGGAAAAGAGAATTGATAATTGCAGTTGTGGCTACAAAATTATCGTGCAATCATTGAATAAATACGAAACTCACATAAAAAGAATTTAATTTTTTAATAGGAAACTTCACTCCTTTTTAAAGCTACTATATATACAATTCTTACACACTTCACGTTTGTAACACCCATGTCCAATACCCAACTACTTTCTAAAAATTTTAAAGTTTTTACGGACGAAAGGTCCACTTGAGATTTACAAGTATTGTTGGAATGGACTATGGGCTCAAATTTTATTTTTTTGGTAGACATCGAATAATTTTTTTAGACTTGCTAAGCAGGTTTAAATCTTTAAACATTTTGGGATTAAGTGAAATATTTATGGGCCAAGAAATTTGTGACAAAAGTTAGTTTATTTTTAAAGGTTAAATCCAAACCCAAACTTTGTGCCTCAAAGTCCAAACCCATGAGAACCTTAGAGGCATTAGTTTCCACGCCCATGTTGGGGACCTTGGTCAAGCCTTCAAACACTAAAGGTCCGATCTTCTACTTGTTGCTCCTCTAGTGACCAATATGACTCCTTTGCTTAGTGTAGATCATGTGTAGTCCAAAAGAAGTTTGGGTGTGATGAGGCTAAGGTTCAATGGTCAGAAGTATGGATGGCGTTTGGGTTAGGTGATCACAGTTTGGATGATGATGGTGCACGATTAAGTGACCCTTGGTATGCTAGGCGCTACTCGTGTGCTAGGATTGGATGATAGGCAATCTTGGCTAGGGTTTAGAGATGAGTGAGCGAGGCTAGATTTGATGAGGGGTTCGGCCAAGGCTAGAGGGAGTATTTGGCTAGGGCAAAGGTGTCTTGTGAGATTCTAAAAGTTAGAAATTGTGAAATTCCTAAAATGTAGGAATTGAGATCTAGAGATCTAGATGAGCTAGGGTTGGCCGAAAATGAGTGGGATGGATGAGGGGTTGAATTGTTTTGGAGGGAAGTGGAATTTGAGTGATTCAATCAATGATAATTGCCTAATCAAATTAGATATGGAAAATGGAAGTGAGACTATTTAGGATCTAGGGTTTCGACCAAGCCAAGGAGGCTATGGCCGAATTTCTCAATGTGAGATCTAGGGTTTTTGGGCTTTGTTTGGCTATGGGAATTGGAAGGTGGCGTGTAGGGTTTGATGGGAGGCTAAGGTTTTGTGATTTGACGCAATTGAAGGTGGTGGGAAAGGCAAAAGATAGGGCTGGCCAAATTGTTTGTTTGGGAGGTGGGATTCTTCAAGAAACTTCAAGGAAATCTCATGAACATGTGAGAAAACACATGAACACAAAATATCTTGCAATCCACCACACAATCTGAAATCCCAATGGAGGATTCGACCTCTACACTCCAATCAATCAACAAAACTCCAACAAAAAATACAAAGAGAGCAAAATGAAAATAACAAATAAACTAAACAATCTTTGATTCACGAATTGCACAAAAAATTGAAAGAAAACCTCAATATATTAAAGGATAAATTGAATCAAGACCAATTCACGAATTGCACGGTGAAGTTCCTCTCCTTGGGGATTCACGAATTGCACCCCAAAAGAGCCCAAGAGCATGAAGCACCGAAAATGACAAACTCTAAGCCCTATAGCCGGCCACTCAATGTTCAAAATGTCAAAAGATTCTAATGAAATGTCTAAGGGTCCTATTTATAGAGTTTACAAAATGGAAACCCCCAAAAGGTCCCTAGGCAAATTAAAATAAATAAATCAAATAATAATTAACAAGTCTTTAAATAAAATAAATAAAAATAATAAAATGGATAAATTAGCCATAGTGGCTGTGGCATGCAAGGCCCATGGTGGGCTATGGTGGTGCATGGTCCACGACTAGACCAGTCATGGTTCGGTCTGTGGCTCTCTGCATGGAATGGCATGGTGCCACACGTTGGTCTGGTGGTGGGCACGGCATGGCGCTGTGCATGGCCTGCTGATGGTGGGCATGGCATGATGCCAAGCCTAGGCCTGATGATGGGCATAGGGTAATGTCGTGCTGCTGTTGTAGTGCCTAGTCAAGTGGCTTGAGCGGTGGTCTTGCATGGCCCGGGCTGGCGGCCTGAGCGATGAGCATGTATGGTCCAAGCTGGGCTATGGTGCCGCAAGGTATGGGTTGGAGCATTGCGCTGGATGGCATGCCTGTGGGGGCACGCCACTAGACTCACTAAGTGGTGTTGGGGCATGCATGCATGAGTGCAGGTGCACGCTCAAGGGCACGCGCAAGCCTACACACATGATCTGCAAGCAGCCAGTAGCCTCCATGGTTGCCTACTGCGTGTCATAGTCTAAGCCAAGGCATGCAAGCAGGCTAGCCATGTGACTGTCTTGACCCTCCATGAGTCGTGTCAAGGTGTGGTCATGGGCAAATCTCCTGGGGGTTGTGACATGTCTCCCTTGCACGTTTTTCCTAAGTTTTCCCTTAGGGTTTTTCCATCCCTTCCATATGGACACACATACATTATGCCATGCATAAAGAATCTACCCAAACACTTGCTGCCACCGTTCTTTTCTTCTTGCACGTCCACACCATCACAGAAGGCCAACTCGTGTGCATCTACCGCACAGTACCACTTTGCATCACCCAACCCGTGTACTTTCACTCACTGCTCAGCCCACATGAAACCGGCAAATCGTAGGTTTCATCGCTGCCCTCCACATCCAGGAAGCCAAACCTAGAGAAAACCACCATTGTGAAGCCCCCACAGCCTCTCCCACCGTGTTTCTTAGCCGCCAACTCTCCTTATAACAACCGAAAACCACTCTATTTTTGTAGTTTAAAAACAGAGCATGTTTTGGTGCTCTGAGCTCCGATACACGACGAAAGCCTAGTGATGCTAACCAGCCACCTTTTCGTCAACCGTGCCACTCCGATGAGCTGTTGTTTCTTCTTTCTTTTTTTCTCTCATCACTTTGGCACTCTTTGTTTCTCTCCCATCACTTTCTCTCTCTGTATCTCAGCCACACCACTCCTTTGCGCCGCCAACAGTCACCCTGTACTGCCTTGATCTGCTGTCATGAGCTACCTCCGGTGAACAAGGCCTCCATCACAAGTCTTCACTCTCTTGTGAGTTTCAGTTTTCCCTTCATTTAGTTGGTGCTCCTGTAGTAACGTAAAGATGGAATCATGGAGGGTAAGGGAGATTAAAGTCTTGCGTGATTACTATTTTAGCCTTAACAGATTTGAAAGTATATTTCAAATGGGTTTTGAATGTGCTTGTTGGGCTTGGTTCTAAGTTGAACTTGTGTTTTTCTAGAGCTTTTGTCTTTGGGCTTAACTTGAGTTGGGTTTAATTTTTTATATTAAGGCTGGGTTCATTTCAAAAGATTGTTTTGGACTTGTGTCTTAAAATTTGTTTGGGTTAGGTTATACAAGTTTTTACAAAAATTATTTTTAGTTAACGTTAAGTGAAAATTGAGAAATTTGGAAAGTGATAGTATTTTTCAGAGTTGAAAGAATTTCAGAATTTTACATTAATATCTTCGGTATTTTCAAGTTTACCATCACAGTCCATGGGTTTAACTTATGTTGGATTTATTTTTGGTTAAGGCTTGGTTTACTTCAAAGCTTGTCAAGGTTTTAAGGTGTTTTGGGTTTAGATTTTAAGTTGGATTTGTTTTATTATGAGCTTAGTTTATACTGGATATTGGTGAATTTAGAAAATGAGGGTATTTTAAGGTTAAGTGAATTTTTAGGTTTTCAAAGAATTATAAAAGATATCTCAAGTATGAATACGAAATAACTGTTCAATTGGAAATTTATTCTAGTTATATTATTTTCCATAAGTGACGATTGATTATTCGTTTGGTACCATTGTGAGGAATTTATGAAAAATTTAGAAGTTCATGTAAGCGGGATTCTTATGCTAGACTTTGCATAAAATAAATAAAATAAGGTTGATTTTGAAAATATGCATGTTTGTTTTGAAAAGAAATCTGAAAATAACCTCTATTATGTGTTATGCATATGCATAAAACCTGTATAAGAGAAAGTATTTTTTTTTTTTGTCATGACTAGTGTAGACATGAGTTAATTTTGTGCATTCTGTTTTCTGAAATAAGCAAAAAGAGTGAATATGAAATTTATGAAAATTTGTGCATATGATGTGAAAATGTTTTGTACATGTTTGTTTTAATATGTGAAATGATTTAGATTTATTTCAGTACTCTGTTTTGATGTAATATGGCATATGAAAAACCTTTGGCATGACTTTTTAATTTTGTTCTAACTCTGATTCTGGTTCTAATATGGTAATTTTGATCCTGTTTTGCTTTGATATTTGGCCCTGTCACAGGATACAATAATGACCTTTGGCCGTCACGGGATACAATACCTATGGCCCAATCACGAGATATAATAGTAACATTTGGCTCTGTCATTGGATATAATAGGTCACTCTAGCCCTGCCATGGGATATAATAATGGCCTCTGCTCTGAGTGCAATTGCTTTGGTAACATGGTGATTTTTCTTCTGCTTGGCTTTCCACAGAATGCACAACCCTACTACGGAGGTTAAACATGGTCTCTATTCTGATAAGATGCTCGAATATGATGTGATAAGATGATGATAGTCAATCATGTTATGCCAAATGATACTTTTGAATATGAATATATTTTGAAACGTCGCTCTGATTTTTTGATTACACATTTGAGATTTGCATATTGAAACTGAAATGTTTTGTTCTACATTCTAAACTCTGTAAATGTTCATATTTACACACTGGTATATGTTCTCTACTTACTGAGTTGTTGATAACTCACCCCTTATCTCCACAATATTTTTCAGATGATTTTGAAATGGTTCAACTAAGGATCAGGATTATGGAGCTTGAGTGAGATGATTATTTAAGTATAGTGGATTACTCATTGAAGATCTCTGAGGATTGGCAGATTTTATCAAGAGATTTTGTTGTATTCTGATGATTTTAAATTTTGGAGTCTGTAAATATTTTGATGAAATGTGAGCTTTAAGTTATAGAAAGTAATTCTCCAACCCCTATAAGACCGAGCTATTACAACGATTGTATGTAGTAGTACTCGTGTTTAGCTCATGTATTATTGCTTTGTACCAATATTTTGATGAGTTTTTGTTTTTGGGTTAATAGACAAGGTAAGTAGCTGGTTAATGAGTTTTTTTATTTTTTAGTTTTTTATTATTATTTTTTAATCCGGTTATTCTTGTCTACTACTTGAGATTTGGGGACATTGGGTTTAATTTTTCAGCCTATAAAAGTTTTGATTCTGCCACCTTTTACTTTTATTTTTGGAAATATGATGTTGAGTTTGGTTTTGGAAGGAAAAAAAAAAATCTGCAAACCTGCAGGAAATACCTATGAAATTATGAAACTTTGTGAGAATGTAGTAAATCTTATATATCCTTGAGCTTGTGATGCTGATGATGCCATTGTCACATTACAAATACCTGATCTGTGGTATGATGAGATATGTGTGATTGTTGGATGTCTAGGTGACTTTGGGGCGTCATACTTACACAGCTTTCAGCTACTACTTTTGTGCTTGTTATTAAATTTTCATTCATGGTTAGTTGAGAACTCTCTCATGGAAAGTTGGTAATTGATCAGTTGATATACAAAATTAGATGGCAACACATTCATCTCCCCTTCTTTTGTGGTAACAAATCTATCGCTTTCATGCTGAATATAATAGGCAACAGCAATAGGCAACAGCGTGTATCACATGCTGAATATAGTGTGGTCTATGATTGCCAAACTCAAGCACCTTCACTTTCACCACTTTTATCAAACCAATTACTAATACTGTTGCCTATATTCACATAAATACTTCCCCTGTCGATTGGAAATTATTTTGTCCAGAAAAACAAAAAAAATGTTCAGTTTTATGCTTGCGCTTGATTAAAAATTAAAATTGAAGCATAAAGCAATCTCTTCTCATCCCCCAATCGCCTTTACCTTTTATGACATTCTCTCCTCTCCCTATCTCTTTTCGCCCCCTCGCTGCCGTATCTCCTCCTGCTTTCTCTCTCTTTCTTTCTTCTTAATGTAAATCACCGCATCTTCTTGACTGAACAGGGGTTTTGGTTAAGGAAAATTTAGATACAATCTGCAGCCTATCAGCACAGTTTTTTTTTTTTTTAAATAAAAAAAATGTCCCTTAACTCTCTGAGATGATGGCTCAAAAGCCTTTGACCGGTGCCACGTTTCTTCTTTGTCATATTGTTGATCAGGCGTCTGATGAAATGGGCTTTGCCTGTTTGATAAATTTTGGGGTTTTTTTTTTCCCTGCAGACCTTTGCCAACCTCAAGCTGTATATTCACTTTACCGCACCGCACCTGCATTAGAGATTGTTAATGGATTATCTATAGGTAAATGATAATTTTGATAAATATAAGATAAATTTAGATTTTAACTATTTTATTTATATAAGTCCTCACATTGTAATAGTTATTTTTTTATTATATAACATTAAAATAATATAAGATAAATTTAACTTTAACTATTCACATCAAATCTTCACATTGGATATTCATTTATTTATTATATAGTAATGAGTAATTAATAATTTAAAAAATATTTAATTTTTTTAATTATTACTTTATTTTATTTTATCATATTTTAATTATTAATTATTAGTTTATTTTATTTTATTACATTTTGTTATTTAATTTAAAGAAACTTGTGAAAGTTTGTAAACGTAGATAGAGAGAAGAGAGAGAGTGTTATAAAAAATAATAAAATAAGATTTGCTATATGTACAATGTAGACCAAATTTGAGTTCTTTTTTACCGATACTGTAGCTAAAAGCTACAAATTTTGTTAATAAATAATCCATTACAGCTATGTTTTATATTTAATAATCAAAAAATACAATAAATTTTAGCAATAGTTAATCCGGTGAAAATGCTCTTATAAAACTTGTTTTGGGCAGGACTTCTAACTTTGCCTGGGCCTGGATTCAGCACTCCATGTTCTGGGGGCATTTCTCTTTCTATATCCTAAATAATAATAATAATAATAATAGACCAGAGACTCCAATACTGTCTTCTCTCCATAACTTCTAATCCTACATCGGTTGAATGGTTGGTGTGTCTGTTCCTGCTCTCATACTCGCAAGTCAAACGGTCTGAATAGCAGACCAGTGCCCACCACCAAAATAGTTTGGTATCTCAAAAAACTAAAACTTTGAAGTATTCGGGGTGGTTACCCATTTGGCTCTTAATCAATCGCCAAGATTATTAAAAGCAGATCATTTACAACTACAAAAATTTGGAGAATGGCTTTGAGAAGTCACAGATTGTATTTTGGTCTCTTTATGACATAATATGAATGATCTGTCTGTTCTAAATTTTAAGGCAAAGGCGGATAAAAGAAATGAAAAAATTCTTTGGGCTGACTCTGACTGGTAGGCTTGGCAATGCCGCTAGCATTTCTACCCCTTTATATATAATACAGTGTGCAAAACTCAAAGCATCTGGAAAACCACTAGAGAAAAATGGGTTCCCAGAAAATTCAATTGGCTATTATTTGCTTTATCTGGGCTTTACTAACGTGCCTCTGTTTCAGCCTCCCAAGCGAGTACTCCATACTGGGTCATGACCTGGAGGACTTCCCTTCTGAGGAAAGAGTCGTAGAGCTCTTCCAACGATGGAGGCAGAAGCACAGAAGGGTGTACAAGCACGCAGAGGAGGTGGAGAAAAGGTTCGAGAATTTCCGCATGAATTTGAAGTACATAGTAGAAAAGAATGCAAGGAGCAGAGGGTCTCCCAAAGCGCATCGCTTGGGGTTGAACAGGTTTGCCGATATGAGCAATGAGGAATTCAGGGAGGTTTATATGTCTAAGGTCAAAAGGCCCTTCACCGAGAAGAGCAACACTCTCATAAGCAGCAAGAGGCAGCAAAAGTTGCGATCTTGTGACGATGCTCCTTCGTCCTTGGATTGGAGGAGCAAGGGGATTGTGACTGGCGTTAAGGACCAAGGCTCTTGTGGTAAGTTTTATTTATTTATTTATTTTCTCTTCTTTTCCTGATAAGTTTTTTATTCTCTACATTCAATTATGTGGTAAAGTTTATGGTTCAGTTAATTAGAAATACTGTGTGGAAGTGTGATCGGCAATGACCAGGGGTACGTGACTTAATAGTATAGTGTTTCTTATCCATGCTCATCGACAATTTATTATCTTAACAGATAGATAAAGTAGATAAAGAATATTAATTTCCGGCCCCATTTTTTGTAACAACATGAAAAGACAACAATATTCCAACGACAGATAGTGATGTTATGTAGTTGTTTTTTAATAGGAAAAGACAAATAAAAATATTTTTTATGAAAAATTTTATTTGCAAGTCGATGTGAAGAACACATTTTTACACTCTTGAAATGGTAAGACTTGATTAGTTTAAAAACCAAGTTTCTTGCAACTCAAATTCTACTATATCAACGATGTGAAGGAATCAACCCCATTGTTACGATCTCTTAAATGTTCATTCTGCCTATGTTCACAGGAAGTTGTTGGTCATTCTCTTCAACTGGTGCTATAGAAGGAATAAACGCCTTAGTCACTGGTGACCTTGTTAGCCTTTCGGAACAAGAACTTGTGGATTGTGATACAACCAACGAGGGATGTGATGGAGGCTATATGGACTATGCTTTTGAATGGGTAATAAGCAATGGTGGGATTGATACAGAAGCTGATTATCCTTACACAGGTGTGGATGGTACCTGCAACACTACTAAGGTTTGGTTCCCCCTTCGCCAGAGTATTTTGATTGTGAACATTATCAAAACATATAACATAATGTTTGCTAGAAGTTTTACCATTTTTTTTTTTTTTTTGGTCTCATATATGATGTTTTACTTTAATCAGGAGGAAACCAAAGTCGTAACCATTGATGGCTATGAAGATGTGACAGAATCAGACAGTGCTCTCTTGTGTGCTACTGTTCAGCAGCCCATTAGTGTGGGTATAGATGGCTCCGCTGTGGACTTTCAACTATACACAAGTGTAAGTCTAATCTCTGAAGTTAATACGTACACTTGGAAGTTTGAAATTGGAAAAATGGATTGGTTCTGTAAAACTGAAAGTGATATAATCTCTTCAGGGTATCTACGATGGTGATTGTTCAAGTGATCCTGATGACATCGACCATGCAGTTTTGGTAGTGGGCTATGGTTCTGAAGATGGTGAAGACTATTGGATAGTGAAGAACTCATGGGGAACAGACTGGGGTATGGAGGGATACATATATATTAGAAGGGACACTAATTTAACATATGGAGTTTGTGCGATTAATGCCATGGCTTCCTATCCAACCAAGGAATCTTCCTCAACTTCTCCACCACCACCACCTACACCCGTGACACCCCCACCCCCACCACCACCTGTGACACCACCACCACCACCACCACCTCCTTCTCCTTCACCAAGTGAATGTGGAGATTCCTCCTATTGTCCAAGTGATGAGACGTGCTGCTGTATATATGAAGTCTATGGTTCTTGCCAGATCTATGGTTGCTGTCCATATGAAAATGCTGTTTGCTGTACCGGAACTGAGTACTGCTGCCCAAGTGGTTACCCCATTTGTGATATCCAAGAAGGGCTCTGTCTCAAGGTTAAAATATATTGACCTCAATTTAGATCATTCTTTTGTAAATACATTGCTTTTATTTGTCAGCCATTGATTACATTTTATCCAATTGCATGGCATTAGTTCACACAGTAGTAACTTCTTAGGCATCAAAGAAATGTCAATTTACTTGTTTCTATAGTTGCTGATTCTTTTTCAATTTGTGTTTTGTAGAACTATGGAGATTACTTGGGAGTAGCTGCTAGGAGGCGGAAGATGGCCAAGCACAAGTTCCCATGGTCTAAATTAGAACAAAAGGAGAAGGGATACCAACCTCTCGAGTGGAAGAGAAATCGGTTGGCTGCATTATACCGAGAGAGGGAGCAAATTTAGAAGTTCTATAATGTTTGCTGATGGTTGTTACTCTAGTTATTTCAATTTCTTCAAGGGGCAGGCGCTGTGACAGGTGTTTTTATGGCTTTGGAATATATGCTGTAAGCAAACCGGATACTTTCTCTAGATGGTGTATCGGAAACAATCATTTTCATTCATAAATACTATGTTTACTTGGTTTAGATTGTAGCACAACGTTCAAAGCAGCTAAGACGTTCTGTTCTGGTTCAGGCATTGTAATACAAGCAAGTGGGAATAAGAGATTTGTTGTGCAATTTCACATTGTTCAAGCTTGAATCAATAGTTGCATTGACTTGTTATCTGATAAATGTGATAAAGGAATCACTGTCCCAAGTTATGTTTGGTTACTGAGAAAGCGAGGGGAAAGACGGATGAAAAAAACAGAGGAAAATTCAAGATTCATTAAAAAGTTCACAAGATCTGCTCCTGCTGCCGCTGCCTAATCGCCTTTGAGAACGGGCAGAAGCAAACAGAGAACTTCTCAAGTACAGGGTTGCATGAGCAAAATGGTTGGGAACTAGATCATACTTTCCGGGTGTGCTACAAGGACTATAGGATGCTCCTCAGAGTTAAAAGCAAAAAGTTCTTATACAGTGAATTGAGATAAGATAAGTTTAGATAAAAGTTGAAAGTTGAATAAAATATTATTAAAATATTATTATTTAATATTATTATTGATTTGAGATTTGAAAAGTTGAATTATTTATTATATTTTATATGAAAATTGTAATGATAAGATGAGATGAGATGGATTGAAATCTCTCCTCTCAATCCAAACCGAGCCTATGGCATGAACATCAGAAATTCCAATTCCAACTGAAATGGCAAAAGAAGTTCCTTATCATGTTTTAAAAGAAGTTACACTTAAACTCAAAGTTTTAGATTCATTTGAAATCATTATAAAAGACAAGAACTTCTCCCTCCTAAATATTACGGGATGTCATTCACCATCTTCTTATACTTAATCCGAAACTGCGAAACATTACATTTTGAAGCAGTCAGACCAACTCTTTTGATAATTTTTAATTACCTCCAAAACAAACTTGATTGGTTGAAACCAACTTAAGCAAGTCCTTGTGTGCTGTTCTCTCCCATTGTTAGAGAAGAAAATTCAGTGACTGGAATTTTTTTCTGACTAATTTTTGCATTGAGATAAGAAGTGTTGTGCTTCTTTGTGTGGATTTGGTTTTGTTTGTGTGCAGCCCGGTTTGAAAACTCTATCCGACAATAATTTATTGCAGTTTTTTGATAGATTTTCAACAAGGCTTGAGCTGGACGATTTTTTTACCCATTTTTTACTCTTAATTCGACCCAACCCACTAATTCAGATTTCCAATGTATTGTATTAACCTCCTGTACAGCCGCCACACTATACATTTTATTATCATTGTAATAAAATCTTCTGTAGCTCCATGAACATAAGTATATTGCCAAATCACGTAAATTTTGTGTTGCGTGTGATTGATTCCACTTTTATTTTACTTTTTCTCGTATCATTCGTAACAACAAGAGTTGTAAGTTTGGTGCCCCACGAGCAAAAGTTGTTTGTTTTATTCGAAAAGGAAGGTAAAGGATGCAAATTTAATACCAAGTCAAATACACAAATTCACTTATAAAACAAAACTAACCAACCAGTGCTTTCATTGTAATGCAATAGTTAAAAAAAAAAAATCAAACGCGCGCTCTCATGTTCATGATGAGAAATGGACGCTTCAAATCTATCATTCATGCAACAACCTTTAATTCCTCGACCATTTGTTGTGCTGGGCAATCAGTGGGTCAGATATGTTGCTACTGTCAAGAATGGTCGTCCTCAAAACTGTCCATGCTTAAACATGCAGCACCATTCAACGTCAGATTAGCAAATTTCTAGCTAACTGGTTGAGTCTACTTTGAAATTTCTCGAGCAACAATACTTCCATCTACTATAAATTGTACTATAAATCTTATAATTTAAATTATATCATATGGATAGTATGTGGCATAAAAGTTCACTACTTAATTATACTTTTTGGTCAATTTAGAATCTTAGACCTGTTCATCCGGTTTCGGCGACCCAGAAATCCGGGTATACCCAAACCGGAATCCGGGCCGGAACCAGACCAGATCAGAAACGAGCCGGAACCCGGATGAATCTTGATTTTTCAAAACCCAGATTCCGGTTTCCAGATTGAACCCAGGTTTTTTTTTTTTTCAAAAACAAAAACCCATATAAAAGCCTAAATGTATATCCAATATTTTCACATGTAACTCTGATTTAAAAAAAAAAAAAAAAAAAAAAAAAACAAAACAAAAGAATAAATTTGATTGTACACTTTAGAGGTTGAAAAATATCATCAACTCCTGTATCAAAGTTCCACTTAATTTGCCTTGCAATAAAAATGCATGTAAAACAAAAAAAAATTCCAATATTCATCTATGCAAGTATGCATGCATTACAATACAATCCACTACATATTATATTATTTGTTATTTATACATTACATTACGAAATACTAAATTACAATATATGAATTACAAAATCAGTGATTTAATTTCCACACCAAATAGCAACTTCAAAGTGAATGGCCTGAAAGAGATCCTGCAAAAACAAAATAGAATGAAAATGACATAAATCTATTAAATTGGGGAAACTAATAGATTGGCACAAGTGATGGAAAGAAAAAATCTGTTCAAAAGTTAGAAATCATCATTTGGATTGTTTAGTTTTTTCCCCCTCTCCCCTGTTTGAAAGATTGCTTCAAACATCCCAAAAGCTCTACCCAACTCCCTTCCTCTTCCCCCAACGAGCAACCAGATCCTTTCTTTCATCTATTTACTTTTCCTTTGTTCAAGTAAACAGATCTAACCTATAAAAATACAATCAAACATTATCTATTTGACCCTCAACACAATTTCTGACTGACCACCATGTTTGCTAACAAAAATAGAGGTTCTTGCAATAATCTGATGTTTATATTGGATGGATTTAGATATTGATGAAACTATACTCACAAGTAGTGGAAAGAAAGTGGGATTTAATAATAAGATCATGACAGTGCTGATCTTAGTTTTCTTATAATCATGTATAGGAGTACTACTTAATTTTGGTGTTAAATTAATGGGAATTAGCTACTACTCATGACGTTATAGTATTTATTGTTTTTTTTTAAATAGATTTCAATTCATAAATGAATGAAGGAAGTTATAGTTGTGACCAATAAGTTTAGATACAAGCTCTGATGACAAGTCAACTACTCATCGGTTATACGCTCCCCCGCACACAATTTTTATTGTACCGAACACTGTCTAAAAATTTCAAAAAACTCTCTAATAACATAGCCCTTCTGATATGCGAGACTTTGTAAAAATCAAAGATGTCCATCTCAACTTGTCTACGAGAAAACAACTCATATCATCCCCACCCTCCAAAGGAGGAGGGGGATTTTTCACCCTCATCCTCCAAAGAAGGATAGGGACTATACTACCCTTCTCCTCCAAAAGAGGAAAGGGAATTGTCTATTTCAAATTATTCTCTTTTAAACTAATAGACAAAAACAAAAAGTAAAACAACTCGATACACCCTAACAGGAAAAACACTGTGCTCTCCACAGTCACCAAATGCCCATTCCGTATTTATTGTTAATATTACTACTACTACTACTACTATCATAATATAGGCTATGATAAAATATTAGCACTGGCTTGGGACCTTCTTGCAAATCTGGAAACAAAAGAAAATATATTTAAAATCAAATATTAACACGCACTTTTACCCAAGGCAGTCTCAGAACATACATCTAGAAAAAAAAGCATTAACATTGACAAGAAACTAAAGAGACGAGAAAATATTCTTACTTGTCTCCCTTAACAAAAACCAACCCTTTGAATCTAAATAGAAAACATAACAAGTCACTCTTTGGGGCTCTGCAATGAAGATATTTCTATATGGTTGAAGTTTTAGTCTAAATAAATTATGCTCAAATGAAAAATGTACTAAACAGAACAATAATGGTATATTTCTCTGAACTAATGATGCTTTGAGAATGAATATAAATATAAATATAAATATATATATATATATATATATATATATAAGTTAAAACTTAAGAGGTCTAAACACAACTGAAACTATTGAAACTGACAAAACTTCCATCCACCTAGACTCAACCCAACGTGTAGAGATGATGAAAATAAAGATGAGTTTAAGGTTAGAAATTAACAAATTACACCTATTTCACTGTAGAACTTCTCAATAAATAATGCTCAAACAAATGTATGTACTTAAGTTTGTAAATATAAAAACAATTGTATGGATGTTTGGCTCTACTATAGCAGTACTGACCACATGGAGTATATACAATGAGGACCAAAATGCAAACAAATCCTTGGTGAATCAAAAAGCAGCATTTATTATAAACACTAAATATCAAAACATCAGGATATGAAATGTTAGAAGGTTGTAAGCCTTTAATATTAATATATAGAATATATTATAAGTGCATAAAAACAAATCTAAATATTCTTGTATTAGTACAAACCCCAAAAGACAATACTCTTTGAACCCAGACAACAAATGATGCAAAAATCAAATTACCAGGATTAATCATTTAGAAAGACATTAATAATCCTAGGGAATGGTTTTTAGAATGAAAACCACCTACAAAAAAGTTATATATACTTGGCTCACTAAATGATAAAACTATGTAATTGCTATAGGTAGAGCAGTACTGCATGAATGCTTTGTTTTAGATTAAAAAAGAAAATCCCTTTCACCTTAAACACATACATCTTTTTTTTAAACACCAGTTTTTCCCAAACTCAATATAAATTCTAATACCCAAATCAACATAGATCTATATAAGATATACTCTAATACCCAATGCACAAAAAGAAAAAAATCAAAATCAACAAACAAAGAACAAAAGAAACAGAGAGAGGAAAACATACCCAGGGATGAAGACGACGGCACGAGAATCTAACCCATAAACAAAAAACTCCTCAAATCGTTTACCGCTATATACTTATTTAAGAAACAAAAAACTGAAATCATAAGCAAACAAATTGACTAATGGAGTTCTTCCTAGATCTAGGCAGAGTAGTGGAAAACGACCCATGTTAAAGGAAAAAAAAAAAACAGATTTCATAAACTTAGGGCTTACTGAAATGCTCAAAGATGGGGAGAGAGAGATATAGGCTTACCGAAATGACAGCAGTGAGATCATTGAGAGAGATGGCTGAGAAACTTCTGGCTTCACTGTCAGAGCACGCACAAAGTGAATGGGGGGAAGTGGGTAGGGCATCGAAGAGCAGAGAGAGAGAGAGAAGTGAAGAACGAAGGAGAGATACGGTGGCTAGGGTTTCATCTGTTAGAGAGAGAGAGAGAGAGAGAGAGAGAGAGAGAGGAGACGAGAGACGAGAGCGCTAGGGTTTCTTAATCCTTATATACAAACCCGATTAACCGGGTTCTGAATATGGAACCCGGGTTTCATACCTGGATTCGGACATGATAAATAAGGTTTTAATGATGCAGGTTCTGGCCGGAACCCAAAACCAGATATCCGGGTTCTGGACCAGGCCAGATTTTTATCTGACCCAGATGAATAGTCCTAATTCAGATCTATTAAAAATCAAACCGTTTCTATTCGTTATCCTTTTAAGCATCATCTTATTATTCGTATTATGACATCAAATGATTGAAAACTTATATGTTATCTTTCATTTATTTGTCAATCATTTCATAGAATGTCAAGAGATAATAAAAAGACAATAATTAAAATAATAATGAATAAATATATATTAAAGTTTTTCGCCGAGCTTCTTAGGATAGGTTCGGATAGGCCTATGCAAGAATTCCGATGGGCCGACCAACCCACAAGACCCGATTGGATATGACCTGATAAAGTCAAATCAACATTAAAGTCAAATCAACATTAAAGTCGATTTCAACACCATTTGACCCGATGAATGTTGGGTTGTTATTTTGAACCCGACTTTTAAAACTCATTTTTAATATTTTATTTCACTTCTACATCAAACCCTAGCCCTCACCCTCCTGTCTAGTCCATGCCGTTTGTGCTCCATATGGGTCTCTCTCCTTTCCTCCTAGTTGGGCATCACTCAGATATCATTGTTTGTCAAATTGGGTTTTCTCGTTCTTAAATCCTCAACTTCATACCAAGGGCGTTCAAAAAGAAGAAATCGTTCTCAAACCTCTTTGCAATTTCTCAATAACTAAGCTCCACCGATCTCAACTTGGGCTTGAGAACAATGTTTTGAATACCGTATTGAATAGCGTACCGGTCAAGGCATTGGAATGAAATATTTCGGTACCGGTACCGTTTCGGAATAGTCGATATATGAATAAATTATACATATAAATATATATATAAATTGTATTTCAAAATAATAGTCTATATATGAAGAAATTATACATAAATACATATATGTATAAATTATAAATAGTCTGGTCTGAATTGGGAGTCAAAAAATAAGCTTATAATATAAAGAAATGAAAAAAAAAAAGTAGAGGCCGAAATACAGGCCTGTACACAGGTCAGTACAGGCCGAAATATTGGCCGGTACGGCCGATATTTAAGCCGGTACGAAACAGCCCCTATATCTATACCGGCCGGTACAATATGATTTTCAAAACAGTGCTTGAGAATGCTAACCGCGCAAGTGATTTGCTTTGTGTCAAGGTGTCTGTTTGAATCTTTGGAGGCTTATTGAGAATCGAACTTGGTAAAGGAGAAGACGAGCTTGTAAATGAATTAATATGAGATAAGTTAAAATGAAAGTTAAATAAAATATTATTAGAATATTATTTTTTAATAATATTATTATTTTAAGATTTAAAAAAATTGAATTGTTTATTATATTTTACGTAAAAATTTGATAAATTTATAATAATTAGATATGATAAAATGAAATGAAATTAATTAATTTTTATATCCAAACCTAGTCAATCGGACGATCGATTATTTTCAAATATTACAATGAGATGGATCAAAATAACTATGAGTAATGTCCCCTGGTCCATGTTTGTATTCAAGAAGTTTCCTTCGAAAGTTTGAGACCTAAGAACATTGATTACACCTCGATTCCCCCCCCCCCCCCCCCCCCATCTCTCTCGCTCTACTTCCACTAAGTACGGCCTATGGTAAATGCCAAATAAGCTAGCAAAATAGCTTTAGATCAATCCAAATGTAACTACTTATAATTATTTACATAACCCTTTAATTATGTCAAATTGAGACTCTTGGATGCGGATTGCGAAATGCATGTGGATTTTATTTTTTCTCAAATATTAATCTTATTAAATATTACATTGTCAAGATTGGTGGACCGCCAAAAATCTCTAGAGGCCACCTACTTGGGGGGACCGACATATGAATGGACAGCTCAGAAACTCACCTAGATTTATGTGCTGTCCGTAATTTGAGGGATATATAAGAAAAGAATGACAATTTGAATGTGTCATTCATAAATGCAATTAAAAATAATAAAATTATTGGAGGGTAAAACTAAATAAGGTTGTTAATTTTGAAAAGTTTCAACCAACAATGCTAATGGGATGCAGGCAGCTTTAACGTGTGAAGATTGCCTTGAAAGAAGAACCTCAATCTGTGTCTGTGTGTGTCTGGTAATAAAACCATTATTGAGAATGAGGGAATGATGTTGGGTGGACGTGCCCATGTAAAAGGGTAGTGAAACATGTCGGTCCATCCGCTTTAAGTAGGTAAAACTACGACGGTTGCCTCTAACCAACGCGTCTCTGTCTCCCAACTGTTCGTCCGTGACCACACCTTCCCATTACCAATCATATTAATTACATTACTAATAATAATAATAATAATATAACTCTCAGGGTCACGGATGCCCTGCCTCTTCTCTTTATCTTCTATTCTCTTATTATTTATTATTAAAAGAATTATATAAAAATAATTTTATAAATTAACATATCATATAATTCATTAATTCTATTTTATAATTTAATAAATTATATTATATCACATCAATTTATATGATTACCTTTATATAATTCATTTATTATTGGAATATTTTCTTTCTCTTATTGAGATTTATCAACATTTTATTTCTTACATAGTCTCATAAAATACCAGGGTTTTCTTTAATAAATAAACTTATAAATCAGTTTTTTTTTTTAAAAAATAGAAGAGGCATCAGAGAGAATTATTGCTGTAAATTAAAACTAAAGAAAGAAATCAAAAGGCGCGTGTCTTCAAACGCGACAAGGAACAATGCCACAAGAATTCCGTTTATCCTTCAAGCTCAGAGTCAGTTTGCTCGGTTACCGTACTCTTATTGAGCGCATATACGAAGAAAGCAAAAGGAGCACTAAGCTCTCTCTCTCTCTCGGCTTTTCTTTGTTTTCACTCATTCCTCCAGAGTCTACGGCATCATTGTTGGTGATCTCTCACATTATATCTTATTTTCTTTGGTAATCTTTCTTTATTCAGTCAGTGATCGGCAATTTTGATAGTGCATGAAACTCTTCAAGCTGGGTGCTTTCCGTTCTTTTCGTAAGTTCTTCATTTTCTTTGAACCATCTGGTATTGTTGTTCTTCAGTTTACCTTTTTTTTTTTACTCAGTATGAGACTGTTGAAGTAAACTAAAATCTGGGCAAGAAAGCCATGTTTCACTTGATTTCAGTGACCGTTTTGTAGTTCAGTACAGTGGTTCTTTCTTCTTCCTTTTACAAAGAAAAACACTAGTTCTTCTCAGTATCGCTTTTGGTAGGGTAGGTGAAATCTAAGTTATCTAATCAATGGTTGTTTTGCTTAGCTGTTCAGAATTAACTGTCAACTGAAATTAGAAATTCTAGGTATCTGATATGAATTTATCGTCTGACTGATTCTTTTATTACGGTATCAGTTTCTTAAATGCTCAGATGAGTAAAGAAAAGGAGATGAATTCCTAGGCTTAGCTTAATCGGGTTTTTATATCTTCTCTTACAAAATTATGAAGTCTAATGTTCAGAACCGGATCTTTCTCTATTGTGCTATCTTTTCTACAGATTTTATTTCTTTTGCTTTTCTTTTTCGAATTCCTGTTTACAGCTGAGAACTGTTAGTGCTAATTGTGTTCTAGTGTTTTTATTAAAGGATTTTGCTATATTGGAGTAAAATATCACCAGCTTCGTATTTTTGTTTTTCTTCTGGATCCTTTTTCCTGTGGCATGCTTATTATGTTTGCGGTTTCATATATTCTAATGATTATACCTTTTGTGGGATTTCAGAATTTCTGGAGAATTGGTGTTTGGAAGGATTTAGGATGATATTTGCCGTATTATCTTGTAAACGTCTATGATTTTGTCAATTGGTTGGAGGACTATGAACTAAAAGGGACTGCATAGAATTCAATTGGCTGTAATTTTTTATGGGGGAAAGAAAATTGAATTTCAATGCACCACTTCTGTCTGTGAGGCGATTTGCTTCACCCTCAGCATCTGAAGATAGAAGAAATAGGAAAATAATTGAGAATCCTCTGCCCAACAGACAACTTACTCTTCCTTTTTATCGATCAGAATTTGATTTGGAGCAAGTAACAGAACCTGTTGCTGTTCCTTTTCGCTGGGAGAGGGTCCCAGGAAGAGCCAAGGATAGCAGTGGACCTGGGCCTCAGCCTCCTGAGGAGGCCTCTGTTACTCCAAGGCTTCCTCCTGCAAGGTTTATCAATGCTATCAAAACACCTTTAGAAAAGGAATGTTACAATGCAGATAGATTAAGGTGTCAAGTTGAACCAAATTCTTTAAATGACAAGGAATGCTCCAAAGAAGGGATATATGAGAAGGGGGATTTGGATTTGGAGGATGACGACGATGCTTATTCTGATGCACAAGACACCCTGTCTCCTACAGATTCATTCTCCATGAACTACAGTGCAAGTGGTCTGAGTGGGTCAGATGGTCCAGATGTGAAGCCTTCAGGAACATTCTCTACAGATCCACAAACTCGAGATTTTATGCTGAGTCGTTTCTTACCCGCAGCCAGGGCAATGGCTTTAGAACCACCTCAATATTCATCAAGGAAGCAAGGTGCTCCACTCGAGCAAACTAGAAAAGTTGAAAGAGTGGTTAGTGAGGATAGGAGGCTTTTACTATATCAAAATCAGTCTGACATTATACCACTCTCTGGCCAAAATAAAGAGGAAGAACAAAGTGAAGATGAAGACAATGAGTATGATGATCCTGGTTATAATTCAGCTAAAGGTTGTGGGCTATTCCCTCGATTATGCTTTAAGAATTCTTTGTGCCTCTTGAGTCCAGTGCCAGGGATGAAACTGAGGACTCTCACTCCTGTGCGTTCCACCCGTGACGTTGTAAGGCCAGGGAAAATGGCTCAATCTCACAGTCAAACTTCCCAAAAGGTGAACATTCCATTTTCCCTTTCTCTTTATGTTTCATGTTATTGCTGTAACTAGTAGAAGTCAAGTTTAGTGCTTCCAGTCTTGTCTGTTTTCAGCATGCTTGGAATGCTGTTGGTAAGTCCAAATCTGACTGTGGAGTTCAATCGGTAGAACTGCATAAGGTTGATAAAAAGCATATTAGTGAATCCAGTCGGTTAACACGGTCTGGAGAACTGCAAACAACAGGTAGGTTATCTCCATACACACGTTCATGGGGTGCTGGAGTATCTCCCTACAGTCAAACTGCCCAAAAGGTGAACATTCCATTTTCCCTTTCTCTTTATGTTTCATGTTATTGCTGTATCTAGTAGAAGTCAATTTTAGTGCTTCCAGTCTTGTCTGTTTTCAGCATGCTTGGAATGCTGTTGATAAGTCCAAATCTGACTGTGGAGTTCAATCGGCTGAACTGCATAAGGTTGATAAAAAGCATATTAGTGAATCCCGTCGGTTAACGCGGTCTGGAGAACTACAAACAACAGGTAGGTTATCTCCATACACACGTTCATGGGGTGCTGGAGTATCTCCCTACAGGAACAAAGCACCTCAGTCACCCTTTCGTGGATCAGTCAGTTTCCTTGGCATGCCCAAAGAAGTTGAGAACGTCAAAGCCAACAGGTTTAGTCAGCATACTGGAGGCAGCAACAAAAATAAGCAAGAATTAGGCTCAATGAGCCCAGCAGTTGAGAAGACGTTGTATGTAGACACTCTAAATAATGCAGAAAAAGCGTGTTCAAATTCGAGCTCCTCTGTTACCCAGGGATGGATTCATTCTGCTGGTGAGTATCTGGACATTTCATCAGAGAGAAGAGGGTTGCAAGAAACTACTATTGCAGAATCCGGTTACCAAGATATACAATGCCTAAATATTTCAAATGAAGGGAGCATATTAGACCCCCTCGTGTCCATTGATGCTGATAAATCTTACGTGTCTAAAATATCACATCCAAAAGGCCAAGAAGTCACGATTGAGGACTCTGGACAGAATGAAGGACATAGAAGATCTAGCTTGGAATGCTCAAAACTGACTACTGAAGGAAATCTAAATATCAGCAGTGATAAAATTCATAGAACAGATGAGACAGGAACTGCTGATGCTAGTTTTGAACGGCCCCCTGCTCACCCTCCTTTGCCAAAGTCACCTTCTGAGTCTTGGCTTTGGCGTACGCTGCCTTCTGTTTCCGCGCGTTATCCGATTCTACCTTCAAATCTTGGCACTCTAGTGGATCTTAAAAGGGAGGATCCTAAGACAACCTCCACTAATACCAAGTGGGAAACCATTGTAAAATCCTCCCATTTGCATCATGATCATGTTCGTTATTCTCAGGTAATGGCATCATTCTTCATCTTAATTGAATTAATGTTTACAACTGAGAGCAAAAGAAGAGCTAATTTTTTGTTCTTTTCTGGTTGACAGGAATTAATTCTTCCTATTTCTCAGCAACCCAAAACTTAATGCAGGGGCCTCCCTTAGAAGTCCTTAGGCCCCCATTGGCTTGTTTGATAAGTTCAGTTTTGAAAGTGCAAAATATAGTATATTTCTTCCTCCCTGTCTTTTCATCGGAGATTCTTCTATACCTTGCTTCTTCTCAAGGTAAGTTAGGTGAGTGGAATTCGGTTTGCTCAATTATTGTTTAATTTTTTCCAGTTTACTGTTATTAATCCTTGTAATGTAGCTGAGGCAATAGGCAGAGCAGGCGATCCTTTATAATCCCTTGCAATGTAGCTGAGGCAATAGGCAGAGCAGGCCATCTTTACAATACCTTGCAATGGCCCTTAATCTTTTATACCGTCCACATTTTTCTGTGACGTTGTGTTTATATATATAGCCTTTTTGTTTGGATAACAAACGAAGATTTGGGTTCCTAATTTGAACTGAACAGAATCCTATGTACTCGCACGGCCGTAATTTTTCTGGCAAGATTTGCATGGCTGTAGTATGTTTCTTTATCTTACTCTAGTTTATGTTATGATTATGGCTGTGGTGTTCTGAAAATACATTGCCCATGATAGCATTTAAAATGTCAAGTGAACTAGTAAAACTCATGGTCTCTGTTTATACTTTATAGTTCCTTTTCCAGATCTTTCCAAATGGTCCTAGAGACGCCCAATACGGCGCTGACTTTTAAATCCTAAATCGAAGCCCTGCGAGTAATTTTGTTGGCTAAAACGGCTCGTCTGAAAATGCTTGGGAAAGCGTCGTTCATATTACCGAATATGTAGCCCAATCTAGAGAAATGCGAGGAGTTTGAGTGGAAATGAACGTGGAACATCACATGGTCCAACAAACAATTTACATCGTTCCCATTTGATGTTTAAAAAATAAAAATAACTATATCTTAACCAAAGATCGGTAATGTTCATGAAAATCAAATATTTCTTGGTCTTTGCTTGTGTCCCATAGAATCTTCAGCTTCTCAAAGATGGACTACTCTACAAGTTTAAAATGCTCTTTGCTTGTGTCCCATCAAATGATTCAAATCAACCAAAGAAAATAAAAGAAGAAAATGTAAAGGAGCAAAGAACTAATAGGAATGGTTAAAAAAAGGGAAAAAGAGAATTAGTTTTTTACTCAATCAAATTAATGCAAAGGTAACGACACACACACACACATATATATATACGTATATATGGATGAAAATTAAGATAAGAATTATGAGAATCAAATAAACGCATGATATCCACTAAGTATAATCTTGATATGTCACTACAATAAAAATGACCCTTTACCACAAACATTTGCAACGACATTTTTTTTCATTGTTAATAAAGCATCATTTGTAACGATTAAAAATAATTTGTTGGAAATAGTTGCATTTGCAACGGCAAATTCTCGTTGGTATTAACTATGAACACTAGACTGAACAACAATAAAATATTTTTAATTATTATAACACGAGAATTAGTCCTTATTTAATGTTTGAATGGATGATAAACTCTATCCAAAATAGGAGTGTACTCAATCTGGTCCGGTCCAGGGAGTGAGAGTTCACGGATCGAAAATTTTGGTTCACTCTTTTCTAAATCAAGACTGGACAAATTGAATCAATCTAGTAGGTTCAATTTGATTTGGGCCAATGTAAAATGGGTTAAACATACAAAAAATCCAAAATCACTTCTAATATATATTTTGACAATTTTGAATCCATTAATACAACAAAGCCCACGATGCTTACACTTCTAAATATCAACTATTTATTTTTTATTTTGTACATGAAAATAGCCTTAAAAAGTTGGAAAATTTATCAAAAGTATCCATATTTATCTATGAGAATTAACAATCATCATAATAAAGTTAAAAACAAAAATTTAGAGAAAATGAAATTAAAAAATGTAATATCATCCAAACTCCAAATAGATATAATAAATGGGGATAAGTTAGATAAAAATTACGTAAGTTATATAACTACTATATAAAATAATATATATTTCTAGTCCAAAAAAGACAAACCTTGGACCGGACCAAAAATCAAAAATTCTAAGATATCAGTCCAGTCCGATTTTCTAGTCCAAACTAATAGCTTACACTCCTAATTCAAAATGTGTGATATTCTTTTTTTTTTTTTTCCTCCTTATATATGACTATTTGCAGCGAGAGATATTCACTACAAATAGTGTTTTTTTTTTTGTCACAAATAGCATATTTGAATATTAGCAACGCTGTAAATATATCTATTTGCAACAAATGTACATGTCGTTGCAAATAAACAAACTCTTTTGCAACAAATGTATATTCCGTTGCAAATAAACATATTTTGCAATGAATGTACAATTATCATGAAGTTTGTTTGCAACAACAATAAATTTATTTGCAATGATAAAATTTCATGGCTAAAAGTGATTATTTGCAACAAGAAAAACCATTGTCATGATATACTTTTCACATGACACCATTTGCAAGAGTAGGGAAACAAAAAGTGATCGTTGCGAATACTTTTTTGCAACGATAAATTGACTTTTTGCAACAATTTCTTTAATTGAAAAAGGTATTTTTGTTGTAGTGTGTGTATGTATATTATGTATGTATAAAAATAACTTGACAGATCAATGGATATACAATCTGAAAATAGACAACATTTTCTACATAAATAAAAGAAGAAAAATAATATTTGCAATCTTAAGATATGCAAACTCTACGCATTTCTTTTAAAAAAATAGATAAATCTGAAATCCACATAAAAAAATTATATTTTAATAATATATCCCAGTTTTTTTTTTTTTTTTTAAGTGTGTGGACCTTGCATATTCTAGAGACATTGCACATTCTAGAATGATATTTAGCATTACTCATAAAAGTATCACAAAATAAAGTATCACTACCAATTCTCTGAATTATCGGTTGGATATTAACATATGGGCGTGAAGAGGAAGGAGTACGCGGCATGCACGTACAACTGGCCGGTGGAGTACTTTCATATTTGTCCTCTAAATGATCGGGTAATTAATTTATGAATTGTATATATATCTAAGATCTATTTATCATCATTTTTGTCATCTTTTTCTCAATATTTATTAATGTGATATTAAATGATAGGCCCACTAATCTAATCATTTGATCACTAACTTTTATAGATTGTATATTATATAGTTTTATTTTCTATTTATAAACCATGGATAGAAAAAATGAATTTGTAGCCATACCATTTGCGGCAAATTATAGCACCGCATATAAGCCTATATGTTGTAGTATTATTAATGATATGCATGCATGGAAGTGCTCCTTGGGGATTATAATTTCCAACTACACAATCCGTACAACTATACAACATGAGAATTATTTGGTTGGGCTAAAGTACAACTACATTCTCCATTAATATATATTAATTCATAGGGAGGCACTTTAATAAGATAATGAGACGCTTGCATGCCATTCAGATCCTCTAGGTGCAATCCATTTTGCACACACTTTGTGCACCCTGACTGACGTGGGGGGACAATTTTATACAGAAAGAGAGAGAGCGTAATTAAGCAGTTGATTTACACCCATGAAAAAGTGTTCATTTTTTTCCCACTGCCTCTATACGAGCTTGGCTCTTCCCTTTCCTCGGAAATACGAATTGAAATATCAACAAATCCTTGGGGTTTGCTGGAATTTATTTTCCCTAGTTGATAGGTTCTTATTTCCTTTGTTACTGGCCTCGAACTCTCATTTTTCTTGATCTGCTTAGCTAGAAACTCTATCGGGACAACACTTGCTGTGTCCTGAAGCTTTTCTATGAGGAATATTAGCTCTCTGCTATATATAAACCTCAACGTGCAGCACACGTTGGAAATCAATAATCATAATATTTTGGGTGATGTACTTTTCCTCTATGCACTACAACATATTGGATTTTTTGAGACAAATATAACATTGATCCGAAGAAACACAAGACTGATTTCGGGATCGAGCGGGCCAGATTTTTGTTACGGTTAGCACAGGGGGAGCCGATTGATCTGGCATTATATTTCTTCCTCCGCATTCGCACAGAGTCACGCTATTCGGGTGGAGGTAGTCTACCATTTGCATTGTTGATATCTAACCTCCTACTCCGTTCAGGGGTTACAGTGACTCTGACTGAGCGGAGGTCGCCACAGATGGGGCCTGTTAACAAGATCACATTCAGCAAGAGCAAGGGTCACTTGCCGAAGACTCGTGCAGTGCAACAGGATCAGCCTCCTCCTATTGATCCAGCTTCTACTGCTGCTGCCCCTATTGAGAGACATCCTGCTGGGGCTACTCCAGATGAGGTACGGGCTATATTGGCGGAGCACCGCGACATTTTATTGAGGGACTTCATTCACCCCATGATGGAGAAGCTTAAGGACCTAGAAGGACGCATGCAAACTTTACAGGAGGATTTTGATTTATTTAATAAATAAATATTGTTAGTTATTATTTTACTTTTTTTATGTTGTATATAACGTCTAACTCATTTTGGGATGTAATTAATGCAGTATGATTTTTATTTTTAGTGTTTGCTAGCCTCTTTATTGTTAATTATATTTTCTTCTCATTATACTTAATGTTCACGATAATTGAAAAAATGACACTATCTTCATTTTTAATATTTAGTTAACTAAAATACTTTTAAATTAATTACATAAAAATAATTTATGAATTTGTAAATATTTTAATTCATTGTAAATCATAATATATAATATATAGAAATTTTTATTCACTTTGGAAATGATAAATAATTAATAGAAAAAATATGTATTCTTACAATTTTAACAATATATCTTTTCAATTAAACATTACCGTTCGAACGCGTTAATACTAATTCGAACAAATAATATTTCATTCGAATTAATTAATTTTTTGTTCGAATTAAATTTTATTAGTTCGAACGGTATAAATTTTTGGAGACGACCTAATTCGTCTCAGAATCTCCAGTTCGAACTACTATATTTTAGTTCGAACGGATTTATAAGGTTTTCCATGTTTTGAGACGAAATTAATATTTCGTCTCAGAAAAGTACTTTTAGGGACGAAATTAATTTCGTCCCTAAGAAATTTCGTCCCTAAAAGTAAAATTTCTTGTAGTGATGAATATTGAAACTTGAGGCAGTATGCATAATGGTTTATTGTTTACCATGACCTTTTTGTGTATGTTAGTTGTCTACAGTTCCTTAATTTCTTCTGAGGAAATCTCTTTGCAGACGAAAGAGCTAGATGAGGAACAAATTCTTTTTCAGTAGCACATTCTGAAATGACTAAAATTTTAAAATGTATGNATTTAGACTTTTGTCTCAAAAAATGAAAATTTCGTCCCAAAAAATTTTTGGAGATGAAAAATTTTCGTCTCTATTTTGTCTCAAAAAGGCTGTCTCAGAAAGTATTCGGAGACGAAAATTGATTTTCGTCTCCGAAAAGTATTTTTAGGGACGAAATTGGGCGGAACCGGTCGAAACCGTTCGAACGAGAAATTTTTTCTGAGACAAAAAAATGTCGTCTCAGAAACTCGTTCGAAGAAAACATTTTTTGTTCGAACAAAAAGTTGGTAATTGACGTTAGTTCGAAGAAAAATATTAACTGTTCGAACTAACAATCTATCGACCGAAAATCTTTTGTTCGAACGAATTTTTAGAAAAGAATTTATTCGAATGAGTATTTAATTGTTCGAACGAACGAAAGGATTGTATTTCCATGTAAGTTCGAATGGGTATATTTTTGTTCGAATGAATATATTTTTGTTCGAATGGATATGTTTTTGTTCGAATGTATGCATAAATGGTAATTTAGCATTCGAACGGCATTGATCAAACAAAATGAAATTGATACTAATACAAATTGTAATCTGTATACATCAAATTGTAATCTATATATATCAATTGTTCAAATGTTTACAAACATCATAAATATTAAAGGCAATTTAAAAAGTCAAATGAATTATGATGGTGGTGGTTGTGGTGGCATAGGGTTTTGGGACATCATTAATTGAAATTGTTCAAACATTTTTTGGTTATTTAATTGTAGCCTCTCTTCTAATCTTGCTTCTAATTCTGCTGCTTGATCTAATCGGGTCAGCAACTCTTTTTCTTTCGATCTCAATCGTTCTATCTCAAGTGCAGCTTCCTCTAATTTTTTAGTATTGTCGTCATTCGATCTGGCTTTAGAAGAGGATGAAGATGTTGAGGATGGCTTCACGCAACGTCCTAAGCCCCTCAAATATCCAGAACGTGATCCAAGAACTTGAGAAAAGATTTGAGCATCGTTGACAGATGATTCATCAGATGGATCCGCAGCAGTGTCTCTAAGAGATATCATCTTGTCCTGGAAAAAGAAAACATTAAAATTAGTATATGTAGCAAAAATATATTTAGACAATGAAATTAAATAAACTTAAACTTACATAATTTGCCTTTGCCTCAGGATTGCTCCAATCACCATCACGATTTTTATGTGCTTTAGCATACAATTGGGTCAGATCATAATCAGCAGGATTTTCTTCTTGCTGCAAAATGAAAATTAATATCATAATTTATACGAAAAAAGTGTATATATTAAATATTTAATGGAGACAATAAGAACTAACCATTTTTTTTTACAAGCGATGAAAAGATCGAGAACCCGCGTGATGGTGTATCGTTAAATTTGATCTATTTGCTTTATTCACTGTACTTCGTTTCTAAAAAAAAGTATTATAATTTTTACATTTTATACATCTATAATTATAAATTATTAAAAAAAAAAGATAGTAGCGAAATTACCTGATAAGCAGAATCTTCAAATAGATCACATACTTTCTCCCATTCGTTTGGTGGCATTGCTTGGAATGGATTTTGACGCGCCTCTATCGGAGTACTGAATTTCTGATAGTGTGCATGGCATCGACCTTTGTACCTCCGGAATGCATTCGACATCAGTTCCTCAATCGTTTGTCGATCCTCTCGCCGACCAAAATTTAGTTCAAACTCGTCCTTCAAATAATTATAAACAATTAGTATAATTTCAAACAATCTCATTTAAATAAAAATGTTATACAAAGTAACTTATTACCAGACAACGATTTTTGATGTGGTCTTTCACATCTTGGGGAACTTTAGCCCAGGAGGATGTAGCCATCGGTGCATACGTGCGAGTAAGTGTACCAACATAAGAAGCAAGCCAAGCTGCCGAATCCCCAGAGCCACCGGTGTGATCATCAGATATATCAACTTTAATTTTACCCACTTTCCTTACTTTTTCTATGCAGACACCCCTCGTAATGCCTCTAACTCGGCGCTGGTTTACAACAACTATATATACAAAATTAAAGCATATATTTTAATTAAATTAATTTTATTTGAAAGATATACAGTGATTAAATACCTTGTTCTGGTTCTGGTGACAGTGGCCCACCATTGTTGGTAGGTGAAGCACACGGAGATTCAGTAAGTGGTGGGGATGGCTCACGTGTTCTTTTGCATTTAGGAGGCATATCTGTTTGAAATTATAATAAATTATTATTCGAAGAAGATACATTTCATATTTTTATAAGAATTATACCTACACAAATATCTGTTTGAAAATCATTCGGTATCAGTATTGCTGGACCAATCGCTCTCATCCTCAGTTGACACTTCAGTTGATTCATGTTCTTCCGACATGTCACCTTCAACTACTTCGGGTTGAACATCTTCTCTGCGCAATGGGACCATGTCATAATGGCTTAGATCAACAAATAGATTGATGCCTGATTCATTTTCTTGATATGCTTCTTCATGGTCTGGACTATCAACTTCTTCATGTGGTTTGTCTGCCTCTGGAATATAATCATATACATTTCTGGGCGCAAACTTCTCGACTATTCTCCATGGATTTCCGAACTCCGGATCATCTAAATAAAAAACTTGATTTGCTTGGCATGCGAGAACGAATGGATCGTCCTCATACCATTTGCGAGATGTATTGACACTTACAAAATATTCATCCTTACGCACTCCCAACCTAGGATTTGAGACATCCCACCAAGTACATTTAAATAACCAGACCATATATCCCCCCACATACTTTAATGCTATGATATCTTCCACAATTCCGTAAAAATCGATATTATCATCCCCATGACTTCCTTCGACAACAACCCCACAATTTTGGGTTTTCCTATATCGTTCTCTGTCTGCTATGTGAAATCTATATCCACGCACCAAACATCCTGAATATTGGATAGCCCGCTTAGACGGACCACATGCCAAAGCATATACTTCTGGTGAGATATCACATGAATGGTCATTATATTTCGATGCAACCTACATAAATAAAATAAGGATGAAATTTAAAATTATAATCATATTTAAAATAAGGCTGCATAATTTCTTCCCGAATAATACCGTATGTTCAAACCATGAGGCAAATTCTTCTTCGTGCGCCTTTTCTACATCAGTCACACCATTCGTGCGAAGTAGTTGTATATGTTCGCTGCGTATGTTAATGTAAGTTATTAATTTGTATCCATACATACTAAAGTATTAGAAATGCACATAATACTACTGCCAAATTAGATGATCATCACTAACCTCAAATATTGTTCAATCTCTTCACAATTATTTAAAACATACCATCGAGCTCTTTCAAACTCTCGCCCACATAGGTCATAGCCCCCTTGTGCACCTATAGGACGTACTTTCTGGGAGAACACGGTAAATGTTGAGGAAACTCCCATTTGTCCACCTTCATAATTTCGATCTGGTCTCGTAAATCTAGTATCAACCCCACGAAAATACATTGAACAAAATGTATGCCACTCATTATGAATATATGACTCTGCGATCGATCCTTCCGGACGAGCCTTATTTCCCACAGATCGCTTAAGTTTTCCCAAAAACCGTTCAATAGGATACATCCATCTATACTGAACGGGGCCAGCAACTAAAGCCTCACGAGGCAAATGCACAGCCAAATGAACCATTACATCAAAGAATGAAGGCGGGTACAAACTCTCCAATTTACACAATATCAATGCAATGTCAGCTTCCATTTTTAATAAGGCATCAACTTTCAACGTTCTACTGCAAATATTTCTGAAAAATCGCCCTAATTCTGTAATAGTCTGTACGAACATCTGGAGTAAGCTTTCCGCGCACACCAACTGGCAACAATCGCTGTAAAAATATATGGCAGTCGTGACTTTTTAGACCAGTTATCTTCCAATCATGAGGTCGGACACATCTTGACATGTTCGAAGCATAACCATCGGGTAATTTGATTGTCATGAACCAATCACAGAATTTCTTTCTCTCATCACTTGAAAGTGTATACCATCCAAGGGGCATATAAGCTGATAACCCAGTATCTTGCAAATGCAACTCCGATCTGATTCCCAACTCTTTCAAATCTTTACGAGAGTTGACTGTATCTTTTGTTTTCCCTTGTATTGACATTAGGGTACCCAAAATATTCTCACATATATTTTTTTCAATGTGCATTACGTCTAGATTGTGACGCAGTGTTAATGTAGACCAGTATGGCAAATCAAAGAAAATACTTTTTTTGGTCCAATTCAATTCCACTGCTTGTCTTTTCCTCTTTCGGCATCTTGCATTCTTTCCAAATCTGTTTTCTGGAACATCTGTCAATTGAGTGAGAATATCACTACCAGAATACTCTGGCGGTGATGACCTATGCTCAACCCTTCCATCAAACATTACTCTATTTGAACGCCATCTATGATCATGAGGTAGATATCGACGATGTCCCATGAAACATAATTTCCGGCCATTCGTTAACCACTGAGACTGTGTATCTTTGTTACAAACAGGACAAGCCATTTTTCCCTTTGTGCTCCACCCAGACAAGTTCCCGTATGCTGGAAAATCATTTATTGTCCAAAGTACTGCAGCATGCATCTTGAATTCACGCTCAGCGGCCACATCATATGTAGTGACACCCTGTTCCCACAACTCTTTCAACTCTGCCATCATTGGTTGCAAATATACGTCTATTTCATTTCCTGGTGACCTTGGCCCTGGGATCAATAGAGTCATCATAAAATAAGGATCCTTCATACACTTCCATGGTGGCAAATTATAAGGCATTACTATGACAGGCCAGGTGCTATGAGAAGTGCTCATGTTGCCAAATGGATTAAATCCATCAGTTGCTAAACCAAGACGTACATTGCGAGGTTCTTCGGCAAACCATGGATACTGGTCATCAAATTTCTTCCATTGTAAGGAATCAGCAGGATGAGTGAGGAATTGATCATTTTGAACTCTTTGTGTGTGATGCCAAGTCATATCTTTCGCAGTCATCCGGGAAGTAAATAATCTTTGAAGTCGAGGAATAAGCGGAAAATGTCTTAGCACTTTATGGGGTACATTACGCTTATCTGATGTCCATCTTGACTCATGACACACCGGACATGATTCACATTCTGCATATTGCTTCCAGAAGAGAACACAATCATTCTTACATGCATGGATGATATTATAATCAAATCCTAACCCTCGCTTCAATTTCTTCGCTTCATAAAAATTTCGAGGTACTACGTTATCCTCTGGCAGAGCCTCTTTAAATAATTCAAGCAGCATATCGATAGCCTTTGCAGAAATACGACAAATAGATTTAATATGTAGCAACCTGACAGTGAAGGACAACTTGCTATGACGGGTGCACCCTTCGTACAATGGATGTTGTGCATCCTCCCACAATGCCTTAAAGTCTTCATTTCCCTCAAATGACTGGGTAGATGTTCCCTCTCCAACCCTAGCACCAAATATGCCTGCGCCAAGATCCCCTAACATTTCAGTCATATCTTCTCCATTATCATAACTGTGACGCCCCCAAATTCCGCTTGGGATTGAACGGACATTTGAAGCGTCGAGACATGCAACACAAGGTTACCTGCCCCCGTTCATGACATATAAGATGCAATGTTCTAACATGCATCTAGCATTATGCAATATTCGCAGCGGATAATCTTTTTCTTTAGCAATACTATGCACCAAACTAAATATATCCCAAATACTTGAAACATAATTCATACATAAAGGCATACTAAAAAGCCGTGATCATCCACACTAGTCCAAAATGGTTGTGATCAAAAGAATACTTGAGATACAACTCCAAAAGTACAAGTATTAACCTAAGTTAAATACTATACCATCATCAACATCGCACCGTGGCCTAGTCGACCGTATTCAGTTGGTCAGATTCCAATTCTCCTTTGGGTCCTGTAACAAGATCTACCATTCGGGGGGAATGGTAGTTGGGACTACCACAGTGAGATTTGATTACAAATGACTAAAATTTTAAAATGTATGAAATTTGGATGTTTGTATGATCTTTTTATTGTGCCATGACTGAGAAAGATCTCCAGTTGCAATCTAATTATTCTATCATTTCCTTTTTGTCATGTGCTACTTCACTATGGGTTCTTTTTGTTTTAGTGCAAGTCTCAGTTTTAAATTTCAACACAAAACGCGATGTTTTGAGTTATGAATGTTATGCCAGGTAGGCGGGTGTGCACAATGGGTACCGGTGCCCAAGGTTGACTTCATTTAGATTTTTCCATTCAACATAATCATAGTAAGCATGCTACGTACGTACAAGCTAGTGTACTATAAATATGTTTTCCATTTTAAATTGAAAAAAGCTACAGCCACCTAGGGGTGTGCATGTGACCCGAGCACCCGCTAGACCCGATTAGGTTGACCCGAACTGACCTGTATTTTATCGGGCATTACTTGAGCAGTCTCCAACCCGACTAAATAACGGGTTTATTCAAACCGTCCGAAATTCCTCAAACCCTAGCTAGAAGCCGCCCACTTAGCCTTCGTCGCTCACTCAGCCTCAAGCCCTCTGGCAACCAACTCCACATCCTTCTGGCCAACATGGACGCCAACAACAACGGCATCGTCGAGTTCAACAAACTCGTGCAGGCCATCTTGCCCGATATGAACATCAAATTCCCTATTTGGCTAATAATTGGCGCGCAACATTAGCAAGCATGAACAAAGATAAGAAATTCACAAAAAGGAAAATGCAATGAAATAGAAAATGGTGAACAAAAAATTTTGGGTTTGCTATGCAGAGAAGAGAAGAGAAGAGGAAAACGCAAAAACGGAAAAAAGCCTATATATACTGCATGCAGAGAATTTTTTCATTAATTTTTGCCATGACCTCTTCCTACCAAAATCATCTTGTAAAAACCACCATAAATTAAATTCCATAGTAGTTGTCCCCCATTAGTATAGCCACCTTCCTCTCCAAAATCAGAGTCGGATCTGAGCCCCAAGCTGAGAGAGAAGCCAAAAAATAGATTTGCTTCCATGCCTTTAGCGTAGCGTTGCTCGAGCTAGATGCTGCCGTTTACAGATCTGTTGTCGTCGCTACCGCTGCTGGTGCTGGGCAAGTCGAGATCTTCTCCTCCTTCGATCCCAAGACCACTTCTCTCTCTTCCTCTCCCGTAGTCTATAAATCTTTGAATGATTTGAATCAGTTTATGTTTCTGGAAGCATGGATAACAACCGTGGTTTTAAAGTCAAGTCATATGGGGTTCGACCCGGTTTGCTTTGTTCGGGTCGAGTCAGTTCATGTTGGCGCCTTGAATAATATCCCTCGGGTCGAGGTCGGGTCCAAAACCGGCTTTACAATGCCGGGTTGCAGGCCTACAGCTACTAAGGGAACGTCCTGAAGATGGATCCCAAATGATGTGGCTATAGCCATGTGGATTTTTTTTAATATTAAAAACATAAATTAAAAATTAAAAAAAAAAAAAAGAACTCAACTTTCCCTCTCCCAAATTTTGAAACCCCAACAAAAAACCCCAATTAATTAGCGCCCTCAATGAATTAAGTGGCTAGATAGAAGTTGTTTTTACTTTCTAGACTGACTGGAAAACTTTCAAGTTATGATCATCTTCACAAGGGGCCTCTTTTCAGCAAGCAAGTGGTGGTTCGTAGAGGAAGGAAAAAGCATTACAAAACAGAATCATTACACATTAAAGTTGCAAGGCCCTGGATCATTATCAGTTTCAAAGAACTAGGCTGAAGGTTGCCTCCATCCCTATTCTCTTCCGGATTGATTTCCTCTTTGACCTCCTCTTCCATATGGATTTCCAGCAAATGACCATAACTTTTAAATACAGCAAAAAGTATTTAAACAAAAAAGAAAAAATTAAAAAAGAAAAGGGGAATGAGAATGATGAAAGGAATAAAATCAGAGTGAGCAGGAGGGACGGCGAGAGGGATTGGGCAATAGTCATGCACAAACATTAATACTTGCTTATATTGGTCTACAAAAACCCAAGAAAAAAAATGCATACACAAGCAAAGAAATTCTGCACATAGATATAAGTAAAGGAACTCTGTTGTCGGGTGGAGGCCGGTGTCGGACGGAGGATATCGTTCCTGCTTGGGAAGGATTTTGGGTTGCGTCGGTAGGGGGTTCAGAAACAATGTTGAATGATCACATCCTCTTCGCTGTAAGAAATGATTTGTACAAGCCCCAAATAAACAATCCTCATACAAGCCTTTGCAAAAAAGTTGAACCCACCTAAAAAAAGTGTAAAAGAATTATTTTTTATTAAAGGGACTCACTTTTTTACAAATGACTTGTACGAGACTTGTCTTTTTGAGACTTGTATCTAACATTACTCATTCACTGCACTATAACAGACTCACAAGGTTCTTTTTTTCTTTTTTAATAAAATCACATGGCATGTTCCACATCAATCCGGAGAATACCTCGGTAACAAATGTAGGTGGCTGTAGAACCATTCTTTTAAATTCGATACAACTTATAAAACCCAGGCCACGAGCTAATGCTTTGAGCTTTCTTTTCTATTTAGGAGCTAGCCTAGCTAGCTATGTCTCCCAAATGTGCAGGACATTGTAATCGTTCTTTTACAATAAATTTCATCAAATATATCCGGAGCATGTTATAATTTGTTCAACTGATCTCGTACTACATATGCATGGTCTGTTGTTAATATTTTGGGGTAGGTAATGAAATTTATTAACCGGCAAGATAGTCGTTGCAATAGAGTGAATACTGATCAATAGATGACACAGGCATTCCACGTACAACAACCATAAAAAAGGATCAACTAATTAAGTTCTGCATGTGATAATTAGATGTGGCATTGATGATGAAAGTTGAATGTAATTAAGATTCTATAACGTTCGAGTTTTGCTACGTCTAAGAGAATTCGCGTACCGATCTGCATATTAATATTGTTGCTTCATATTTAAAATTTAAATTGCCACCATTTTCATTGAAGTCTGACTTTCTAACCAATCACAAGATTGGATAAATGTGAGTATTGATGTGCAGAATCGCTTACAATCAGATTTTTTCATTTCTCCATGCCTGTTTTTTTTTTTTTTAGGCGAGTTGTCACCCAAAAATTGAAAACAGGCATTAATCCAGCCTCTGCATGCACAATAATATATTTTCCATCGACCTGCGTATAATCTATCAGATCGCTTTACCTATCATAATCTGGGAATGATTCAAGCTGCAGCACGTTGCCTTTTTCCTAGCTTCTACGTCCCGGCCGCCAACGTTTTCCCACTCTTCCTTATTATTTTTTGTTTTAACTATCACATCTCTGATCGATCACAAGTTGCAGCACCTTTTACATGCACCGAACTTTTTCCGATCGAGGAGGAGCATGCGTAGGCAAACACTGATCAACCCTGTCCTTCGCCAAGTTATTTATAATCTTGCGTTTGCCTGGCTAATTTATGCAAAACTAACACAGTCCGAGGAATCAACAAGAACATTTATCTGGTACGTCTAATGGATTTAGGACAAGCACTTAAAACGATCGATTTGATCACTCCTATTGTATTTTTTTTTTTACAGTCAAATCCCAAGTACTCACTCCCAATTTGGCCTTGTTGTGTTACGTACACAACATTTTTGTGTCTGTAATCTGTATGAGCTTTGTAACTAGATTGTGCAAGTTGCGTGACAAATATAAGCTAAGAGAGCGAAAGCTTAGTGCTAATTTCATGAGTTGCTGTGCCACGAGTACTCTTGATCTCATCCTCGCTCCCGACCCTTTGGCTAAGTCTTAGTTGCAAGTCAGGAAGCCATTCCTTGTCCATTGACATCTTTTCTTGATTCAGCTGCATTTCAAACAGAAGTAATGAGTAAAATAAAAGCATGGAAAAAGAAGAAGAAGAAACAATTCTTGCGGGGAAAAAAGCGGAAAGAACTTAAAAGTAGTCGTGGTTAAGTACATCGGTCAATTAGACAGTATTTCGCGAACTAATTAAAACGTTACCTCAAGCCGAAATGGGGGCTCAAACTCGGGTTTAAAACTATTGGAATTTCTGACCAGATCATCTGAAGAGCTTGAAGGGAACTGCCTATCCTTTGTGAGGTTTCCTGCAGGCCGGTTCCATTTTTCAGTTGGCCTTGTACTGTAGGTTTCCCCAACGAACTTGGTGATGGCATTATCCCACGCAGTACTATTGGTAGGAGTACTTCTCTTCAGTTTCCATTGACTGGTACTAATCGTTTCGAATGGAGGCCATCTCTTTTCCTCAAGAAATTGGCTAGGTCTCATGGGTCCAATACCAATGTTTGTGTCCAGTACCGCATGAACTTGGTTTGGAGCTGTTGACCTGCCTGCTTGAGTTTGGAAGCCTGCTGAGCTGCTCAAACCCTTGTCTCGCCCAAGATCTTTCCAGCTCATCAGATAACTTTCCCTTCTTATGGCATGCTGATTGGTAGTCCACTGCTGCTGCCTATAATATTGTGTGTGAGAGAGAGAGAGCATCACGGTATGAAACAAGTTTTTACGTATATTTTTGGATTTAGAACTACAACCAATTTCATGAAAAAACAGTAGGGAAAATCTAGTTGGTTATTACTAACAGGGAATGCTGTTCCTTAACTTCGAAAAGTTATAATTTCTCCCCTTATCAGTATCATTATAGTACGCCACTCAGTAACAAGCTGGGGAGTGAACTGGCCGAGTGGTGAATATATGCAGATCAATGCTAAGAGCTTTTCCACAATTAATGATTAGTTACCTTGCGAAGCTAGCTTTGATGTCTAATGATGGTCGGGAGAGGGGTGACTGCAAAAGGTCATTAGCAACATTATTCCCATCAGAATGTCTTGCAAGAACTATCCCACCATTTTCCATTCTGAAGTGTTGATGAGTCGACGTAGTACTGCCGGTTATTTGGTTCAAAATTCCTTGCATGTGATTCCTTCCTGGCAGGGGTCTGTATGTTTGACCCAGCACTGTAAGAAAAAGGCCAAGGGTGGGCATACTTTTATGAGGGAAAAATAATGCTTATTTTTCCTATATCGATTCAATACCAATATATATATATATATATATAAAGTGACAATACAATTTAAGCACAGAAACATGCATATATATATATATCATGTTTTCTCATTAGTCCTAGGAGATTTTTATTTGAATATTAAGTTATCTGATCATTTTTAAATGCAATGAACTAGCTAGTAATTGGAAACTATGTATATATATAATGTGCACCAGGAAATATCATGTAGAAAATGAACTAGCCGGAAAGCTTTGATCTTCTTTTTTTTTTTTAATTTTATTAATACCATGTTTTCTTCAATATCTTTCAAGCATCTCTGATCACATATATGAAAATGAAGCTAGATTTGCATATATCGCAAATAGTTGACTTATTTAGGGCTTTTGTATGCGTGGCATTTTTTCCCTATGGCATTCCTCCATTTCATAACATGATAAACAAATTAATAGTACTATAACTTGAATATATACGTATTGTGATTATGTTGACCTAATGTAACCGAATTATTTAGAGTGTTTGTATAGCATGAATTAGAGAAGTCGTTGATCGATTGGTAAAATGTTATCTCCTTTAATCTTTTTATATCCAACATTAATGTTCTTTAAACGAAAATTTGGAGTAACTGATCTTTGTTAATTTCCCTACATAAAGATAGCCAATTAATATATCATAAGCTAAATATGAAAAACAAAGCTTCACCTTGCCCGGCCTCGTCAAGCTTCTTACTTCTGTACATCTGAAATAAACAGTTCGAAATTAGTAAAAGAGAGAGAGCAAAAGAAAGTACTAATATAAGGAAGAAAATCATGATTAATTATCCATTTACATGCAGTACCTGCAAGTGACTCTTTACGTGGGCAATACTAAGGCCTCTCACATTCATTAGCTGAAGAACTAACTTGGGAGTTGCTCCTGCAACAATCCAGGAAGAGTATCGAATAAACAGATTGAGCAAAACACGTACATTAACTCATGTCATGATCTACATATCAATTAAGCTCTTATATACACAGACGAGACAAGGGAGGTATTAATTAAGAATTTCAGTCTTGGGATCAAATATATGATCAATTTATGGAAACGATCTTCTTTTTTATTTGGAAAGTCTATGGGTCGAAACTCACTGTCTTGTCCGCCGAGCCTTTCGACGGCATGAACAAAGGAGAGATGGAGCTCAGGGGTCCAACGAAGCCGAGGCATTTTGGATCTAACATATTGCCTGACTCTAGTCTTCTTTTCATTTCCTGATCCTGTACCGGAGCCGGAGGGGTCATTATCATTAGCTGAATTCCTAATATCCCTTCCTTCGGCCATACTATCACCCACTTCGCTACAGGCTTCCTCATTCAAGTCAAACGATGAGCACCTTTGTGAAGACACTGCAGAGGCATTTTCGGCCTGTTCCTCAGTACTCCTGTCAGTACTTTTTCCATCGTCATCTATCTCTAGTCCTTCCATCATGGCTGGCTACTTCAGTTTTCTACACACTTGAACTTCCGAAAATTGAGTTTCTTCTTGATCAGTTGTTAGATTGCTGAAAGGAAAAAAGAGTTGAATTAATAATGTAATTTTGTTTCCATCATAAATAACTAGCTAGGTTTCATGCATCAAGAGGAAAAAGAATATTTACACCTGATGCATGCTTGTTTATGTACTTTATAATTTACACGTCCTAATTGCCAAACAGGTCGATTAACATTAATTTTGCATTCCTATTAATTATATAATTCTATAAATCAAAGCCTAAAAATATTATTTATCGATCCATACATACATATTACATATATGTCCATAAATATTATAAATCTGTCTATATCTTGGGGGTGCATTATACTTCTATTTTATTTTTATTTTTTTAATTAAACCCCTAAGAAGTTTTTGCTTTGTACTTACAAAATCTCTAGCTTCTTGCTTTATAACAATGAGTCCCAACTTAATAATATTATAGTACTAATGGGATGATCTAATTCACTAGTAATGTGTGTGGTGTGTGTCAGTATATATGTTACTGCCATAATATTTAGATTGGTAGAATGATCTGATCTAACATATATATGCAACTATTTAAAATTAATGTTTTGATTAAGCCAAGTCTTTGATAATTGATATATATTAGAGCAAGCTAGGACATTGTTTTAGGTGATAGCTAACTTTGGGAACTTAATGCAGGAGAAGTTAATGGTGTATTCTCAGATATGAGTTGTCTCATCCACCTTTATAAATGGACTTAAAAAGAATTTCAAATTAAGAGAATATTGGTATGCATTTATGTGTTTTTGATGCACAAACTAATTAGAGTGTACTATTTATTGTCTTTAATTTATATCCAGATCAGCATCCAAGCAACTGTGAAAAGAACCAAAGGTCGATGCACCGAATCCAAAGAAAAAGAAATGCCTACTCACACAATGACACAAAACGCGCATGTGTAGCCATTGACTACTGGAAATACTATGCCAAATAATTCACCCCAGGAACTACTCCAAGAACTGATATTGATCTACGAGTTCAGAAGATCATGATCAAAAGTGGGAAATTAGAAAACTACCGTCAAGAAATCATGTGTAATTGTAATATATATCTAGTACTTATAAATCTGCAAAGAAAATCTGATCGAAAATTAAAATTGGCCAATAATATCACGTGTTTCAGTAACATGGTGAATAAAATGAAAGAGGTTTTTTTTCGACCAACGTCCTAAATATATAATTAGTAGTATATATGTCGGATTTCTAATGAAACAAAATTAAAGCTAAGAGAAAATATATATTATGGTATCAAACTGATGTTCTTGCAATGTACGTTGATCATGATCTGTGCGCGGTATTATCATTTTGTGACCTAATCAATATTATGAGGACATCAGAATTATAAAAAACAACAAATCAAGGCTAGTTATATGAAATCTTGGTCAGTGGATGCAGTGAAAGAGAGACACCTCTTTATTAATTCCTTATATGAAATTTTGGTAATGACACGTGATAATCACGTCAATTGCGTCTTAGTTCATAGGCATGTAAAATTAATGGGTAATGGCAAAGCAAATGTTTGTCTTGTTAAAACACCACTGCAAGTTAATTTGTCCTTTGATTTATTTTTTTTTCCTTCAGAAAACGATCATTTGAACAAGAAACAAAGCAATAATTTCTGAGTAGCTGTTTAATGAACATTAGCTAACTTGGTTCTTGACCTTTCTCTACGATTATATATAAGACTTTAAATCATGAGAAAGAGGAAAATAGGAAATCCCGCGTAGTATTAGGATTCGGCCGGAAATAATCAACCAAAACTCATGAAAAAAACCCATTTCGATTCGTATGCAAGAAGGGAAACCACACAAAAAGGGAAGAACAACACCAAAGGACATTGAAAATATTCAAATTGAGCATAAGATGATCATCTTGAGTTCTTCCTTAGCATAGACTACCAAAATATAGAAAACCAAATTACAGAAGGCATAGAACTTTTTTTTACATTGCTTTTTGTTTTCCAAATACAAACCATCGATGATGAAGGTACAACAATCCTCCTTTCATGCATGTTGCCGATCAATGATATTAAACTTACCTCTGGGCTGATCCTCGCATGCCTCCTAAACTGCAAGCTTTTTATGGGAGTTGGACGGATTGAAGTGGACTTGGTCCTTGAACAGTAGAGAGAGAGAGAGAGAGAGAGAGAGGAAAGGCTTTGTAGCCTACTTGGTTTTGTGATGTTTTTGTTTCATTCAGAGCTGAATTAAAGCGATAAAAATTATGATATTCTAAGAGTCAGGGTCTTAAAAAAATAAATAAAATAAAAACAAATCAACAATATTCAGATTCACCACTTGTACTCTTTAAATTGCAATAATACTCGCATTATGGATACAGATGCTACTGGTCCCTTGAACTGTTGGAGATCATGTGACTGCTCCCAAACTTTTCTCCCTTCCCCTTCCTTTGACAGTTGTTCTTGCAAATCTCTCTCTCTCTCTCTCTCTCTCTCTCTCTCGTGATTATCTTAATTGTTGACCTCTGTTAGAGACTCCTACCTTTCTATTGCCAATAAAAATTTTAATTTTCATCTAGTTTAATCTCAACAAGGTTATGAGTAATGTGTGGGCCATTTCTTTCATCAACCTTTCATTTTCTTCCCACCTAAACTAAGACTTTCTGCCCATAAATCAGCGCCTGTTTTCTTGTCCCCATGATGTTACTGTTGGTTTTCACAATTTTTTTTATTTCGCATATGCTGAAATGACTTCTAATGGTTGGTCCAATTCAAAAATACAGGCTGTTGCATAAACATGCCAGAATTATGTGGGGTGAACGAGATCTAGAAACTAGTCAATTTTGGTGGGACTTGGGGTGCTAAAAAAATTGGCATGGATCGTTTTCGAACCTTTTCTATTGGCAAAAATAATATAATACCCACATGCATATTGACAAATTAAATTAGCTAGCTCTCCCCAAGTACATGAATGAGCTGGGACTGAAACCTTGACTTACAAACTTTTAGACTTCCTGAAAAACAACAAGAAAGAATATGCTAAAGATTTATGTCACTACATTCCAATGATATGCTCCAAATAGAAATGGAATTCCGGGCTTTTATCTAGTCAAAATACCATTGGCGCTACTCAAAGCAGAATTCTCACAAGGATCGGCAGTAAAGGAAGCAAGAATTTCGTCTTCTGACCCTAAAGTTGCTGCTGTTTACCAAGATACTGAATTTGAGGGAAGTGAGATTTATTACCTACCTATTTGACTAAGTGCCTCACAAAGCTATATAGGGGGGCAAAGTTCAATGTCTACTTTATAATTGACAGCTTTATACAACCCAGTTCGTTTCTCTAGCAGGTTCAGCAACTATAGCTGAGATTAACTTTTTAGAAATTCATGACAGTATAGTAGGGATATGCAGTATGACACATCATGAGTAGCTGCCTGTTTTTAAAGATGTTTTGTTAATTAACACACAAATTAAACTCCACTGCATGAGTTGAAAAGTTACTAGATCAGTTCAGTCGGTAGAGACGTTGGCACGATTTGAAGGCGAAAAACATTATGATCCAAGTCCTGAGAGGGGAAAAAAAAAAAAAAAAACCTTCAACAAAGTTTATTAGTACGCTTTTAAAAATGTTAAGCATATTCTCGGCATCCAAGATAATGGTGAAAGCACATCATCAAGTGCATCCCCGTGCATGGTTAATCAGTAGATGATCAGATCGATCGATGCTTGTTATATATATTTACGTTTATGCAAAAAAACAAAGGAGACATTAATATTACAGATGGACAGAACTATGATATCTATAGAGAAGGTGGGGAAGAGAAGTAAGGAAGATAAAAGACGCCTCCCACATCATAGTACTGATAATCTCAAATTAATTTGCGCCTTGTATTTATCTTTTTCCTTACCATAAAAGGGTTTACTTTCCAAGGCTGCCTGGAGGGAATTTGGATAGTCCTCACATGAAAAAAGGCATCCTCATTGTCTTTGACTCTTTGGGAAAGAAGGAGAATCAGTTTTAAGGATTAGGTCTGGCTAAAGGACACCCAAAACTGGCTCGTTATGCGTGACATGTGCATATTTTGTTGCTATAGAAAGCGAGAAAGATTAAAGATAAACCAAGGGATTAAACTATGAAATTAACAGAGAACACTACGTGGAAGAGAAGGAGATTGGGTATAGAAAAATGTGGAACTCCCAGCCCTACTACCTAGAAAATACTTGAAGTTTTGTCTTCGTGTTTGCATGGGGAGTTGACGTTTCATTATTTTTATAGCTCCTAAGAATCTTACAAAGAATTACTTGTTTTATAATATTTTTAATGGATGAAAACGTCCAACTTACATCACTACAATATCATGCATGCATGGTCTCCTACATTTCTGAATGGGAAACATTTTTAAATTAATCAGCATAAAGGAGAATCATGTCTGATTACTGCAGCTAGCATTGAGAGTCGAGACACTACTCTAACACCAATATTAATATATATCTCTGGCCTGGGTGTACAATTTCGATCATCGTGGTAATTTCATCGAATTAATTATGGAGCTTTTCGTGATGCCTGATCAGGAATAACGTCCGGTTTGCCAAGATGTTTCCTTTGGGTTCCTTTTTTCCCACCATTCTTCATATATTATATGGATGGCACGAGTCTTTTCATGCATGGTCCTCAAGTCAAGGCTACCTAAGAGTAGTGGGTGAAAATTTCAATTAAATCATATATATTGTAACAGACGAATTAAGGCAAAAGTTCTGCCATTATTGATGGGATTATATAGTACGTGTATATGGGACTACTAGCAGTATCCATGGATCCACAATTTTCCATTAAACAGCGAGAAATGGTCTAATAACAAGTTGACAACTAAGACTCGTTTTTGACTCGGAGGTTCGAATTTATAAAGACGTCAACCAGTTTTTGATCGAGGTAGCTAATTTTATTGGAAATGAAAAAAAAAAAAAAACTAATTATTATAAATTAGACATCAGCCAGTTTTTGGGGTTGTTTGGATTAAGAGGTTCTCGAATAATACTATATACAATTGTAGAGTGTGTAAGCATTGTATAATTGTTTTAAAAAATAATGCGGTCTATTATTAAAAAATTAATTTTTTTATATAGATATATACTGTATTTATACCTATTTTCACTACAAGAGAAACGGGTATTTGTGGCTAGAATTTAGTGACCAAAAAGATTATTTCCGGCAAAAGTTGTCGGAAATAGTCCTTTTGGTCACTAAATTCTAGCCACAAATACCCACTTTTCTTATAGTGTTTTTTAAAAAAATAATTGTGTAGTGCTTGCGCATTTCACAACTACTATTATCATTTCTCTTATATATATATAAATAACCTCTAAAATAGGAAACTATCATAATAGTATATTTGTTTTACACCAACATTACATGTAGGAAACAGAGAAAGTAACAAAGAAACCCACTGGGCATATTCATAGGAAAATAATATAACCGAATCTATATGTGAATACCCATGAAGTTTTGGCAAAATACTCGCCGCAAACATAGGCAAATTATGCCATCTTATAGAGAGAGAGAGAGAGATAAAAGTATCGTGCATGACGCCCAAGTTGACAGTACTAGTTTTCTGTTCTGCTTTCCATCTTTATTTACACGCCAACCTTCCGGCTTTTCTATTCTATTAATCTAGTCTTGAGGTTAGATGCTAAGAATATATGTTGTTTAGGTATTGAGGTGATTTTCAATGATCTATAAATAGTAGTAAAAAATAATAATAAAATATTAAATAATAATGAAAAGTACGTGAAAAATAATAATAAAATATTGAACAATAGTATAGTGATCTCTTCAATATCCAAACACAGCTTTAGAATATTTTAAAGTATATGTGAATGATAGTGAGTTAAAATGTTTAAAAGAGTTTTGTGTAAGAGTGGATCCCATTGAAAATGTGAACAGTAGTAATCAGTTTGAATGTATAAAGTAAGTTGAAATATATTTAACTTTTTATGAAAAGTCGAAAAAGTGATAGATCTTATCAATTGAGATTAAAGAAGCTGTGTTTGTACGAAAATATCTTAAAAGACCTCAATATTCTCTCCACCCAAATGCAACCTAACTAACTATTTTAGAGGAGGCAACAAAACAGATAAATAAGGGGATGATTTGCATTATTATAGGTTTTGTTTATGATTTCACATCATTGTAGAAGTTGTGACAATGACGAGGAGAGGAGGAAGTAGATAATAAATTAGTTCTCAGTTCACCTACAAAGGGTACCTTGTCAAGAGATGAGATCAAAACAACTTAAATGTGAAGCTTCAAGAAATAAATATGGTTAAAGAAAAACCCAGCTCTAGTACGTCACGAGCATTGAAGAAACCCTCTAGAGGGTTGCAAAGCTTTTTGGAAGATTTTAGTAGCAATGTGCTTAAGCACCTAGAGACACTTAATTTGGGCTTGTTTTGGGCAAATTTGTATATCTTAAACTTGAAATGTTCTTTTTGTATTACTACAATTACTTCTTCTTTTTTTCTCTGATATTACTACAATTACTTACAAAAAGAATTTTGTGACAATGTTATTATTGGGATTGCTTCATAATGAATTTGGGGATTACGTACGTTGTAATGGATAGCAAGTTGAATACAAAATTTCACTATATATATAAAAAAAAATAAGTATTTATGACAAATTATTTGCGATAAAAATGACTATTTATAACAAAAATAGATTCATTTTGACAAGAAATTGTCACTTTAACAATAAATAACTAACAGGAAACAAACAGTTTTCTTTTAATGAATTTCTTTTTCTCCATTTTAAAAATATTATTTTCCATTTGTCATCTTTTGTCACACTTATTGACGAGACATATTATAAAGTTATAGAGAGAGGGGGCCGGAGGGATTAAGAGGGTAGCCCTCACCTAACTAATTTCTCTAATTGGGAGGAAGATTTGTACTCATCCATAAAATCAATTCAAATTTTAGAGAAGCTAAACCCTAGTGCATGCTCATGTCAACTAATTGAGTAGGGTCATTAGTAGCTAGGAGATAATTCTTTTATATATGAATTTATGGATCATCCGCACGTGTGTGCTTAAGTGGAATATATATAATATATATAAAGTACATACAGATCATATACAAATGCATCTACAAAGAGATCAATAATTAGAAATAAAATAATATTTATATATATATAGGGACCCCTCTAATTAACCAAATCAAAACGTGCAGTCTAACAAAAACATCCATAAAGTATTATTGAAAGTAAAGAATATGAAATAACATATGGTTGAATCGGTGAAATATTGATTGGAGGAGACATTAATTTAATGGTGAATCCCTTATAAGGACATAATTAGTTGTATCATCCACCTTTATAAATTATAAATGCTAGTAGTTTTATATTTAAAGATCTACAATTAAGAGAACGGTATCAATTTCTTATATTGTATTTTATTTAATTTAATTTTGCATGCACAGGCTTTGCACATGACAATCAATATGGACCCCTCTCCAATGTACAAGAATCATGAAGATCTGGAGTGGATGAGCAACGTGTATATCATTGGTTGGAGTTGGGCCGGCCTGTTAAGTCATCATCATCTCAGATTATGGAGAGAGACGTCGAGAGTATACATCGTAACACTTTTAAGTATGAACTCTCATTTAATTTCTCGACTTTCTGAAATCTTTCTTTATCTTGGGCCCGACCCTGCTTTCTTGTTGTCGACTCAGTAGATGAGCAACGGGATGGATGTAGTTCTTTTGAGAGAACTGGATATCTATTTAAGATGCATGCTTGCTGGTTGTATTCCTTTCATTAGTTGTATCAATTTACCGACGGAACACCAGAAAAGAGTTGCAGAAATGGCATAAATCACTCGAAACATATGCTGACACAGAGAGCTTCCGAAAATACAACTGTATTCACAGAACAGAAAAACTTCGCAAGGTGGTCAAAATCCAACTGCAAGTCGAGTATCTGAACGCCACTTGCTACAATAAAGAAACAATCACAGCATGGTAAAAGACCTTTGGCATCCAAGCCAACTTAAGAGATATGTACAATCAAATGTCTCCCGATGGGAATGACAGCAGTTATTGCCGCGGCCATGGCAAACGCTCCAGTAATCTCCTCACTGACTCATTTGTTTGGCTGACGTAACTAGTAGTTGTGGTACTTGCAATCCAAAAACCGCTTCAACTTCTAATAACGGGACCCCTGTACAGCCCCCTCTGGACCACCAAGTTTTCAGGAGGTTGAATCTCTTCCAACCAAACCACTTCAGATGGTTCTATACCAAATAGTTCATCAATATCTTTAGGAGAACAAAAGAAACATAAATGGTTAGTTCAGGGCATTAGAAGTAAACGAAGCATTTATCTCTCATGCAGAACGAGGGAGGGGAAGAGATGATACCTGGTAGATCTCTCCCAGGGTATTTCCTGAAATAAGAGCAGTGCCGGTCATCTTCCGAGGAGTATGGGGGTGAAAGGATATCGAAGATAGCACAGGGAGTCAAGGCTTTAAAACAGTGAATATTGCCACCGCTGCTTGGATGTAGGATTGTTGTATCACAAGGTGCACTCATCTCACAATCTCTAACAAGTTTGGCAGGTCTAGCTGCAAATTTCCACTAATCCACAATCAGTGAATCCTACTGATCCAGAGTCTGTTCATTTTCAGTTACAGGTGGACAAATATTCTAATCCGGCAATCTATCAATACTGAAATCAAACCTCTATATTCTTTATCCGAGTTTCTTCCATAATGAATGGTAGTTGAAGAGATATATATATATATATTATATATTAAGTAAATACTGAGAAATTAAAGATACAGTTTATCAACAAGATGAGGAGCAAAAAGAAAACATAAATAACAAATATACTACTGCTCAAGTAAGAGTAAGAAGGCATTCATCATACATGAAAACAAACAAGGTGACAAGGATGAGAACTGAAGAAATAAGTTTTAATTGTGGAAAGCATCAAACTGGCTGAATAAAATATCCAAGGATCATAGGATCACAAAAAGGAGAGAGTACACTTCGTGACTTCGCACCCCAAAACAGTTACCCTTTTGCAATGTGGTACCTTAACTACTACTTTTGACACACTGCATCCTCACAAACAAGGTGACAAGGATGAGAACTGAAGAAATAAGTTTTAATTGTGGAAAGCATCAAACTGACTGAATAAAATATCCAAGGATCATAGGATCACAAAAAGGAGAGAGTACACTTTGTGACTTCGCACCCCAAAACAGTCACCCTTTTGCAATGTGGTCCCTTAACTACTACTTTTGACACATTGCATCCTCGAGCTATTAAAATGTTATGATGTGGTTATAAAAAAAAATGTTATAATGTGGGCATTCCGTTAAGATCTGACCATAGAGATTGTGTCATGCCACCAATTTCTCATTCACATTAACGTAGAGGTAATAATAGACAAGAAAAAAAATTAATGACATGCTTAGAATGGATTCAACCAAGCTAGTTGCTCAGAACAACCTCTGCACCATGGAGCAGAATGAGAGAGACTATGATTGATATTATTTTCACCAAAATATTTATATTACAAATAAAAAACAGGCACACATCAGAATATCAGTCCAAATCACTATCACAGAGCCATAATGTAATCTAGAAATATGATAAGGTTACTGAAGATGGGCACCTTGAGATAGATCTGCAGAACCTGAACCGGGAATATCAAGCCAATCATATGACCTCACGTGTAACGAACCATAAAGAAGCTTGCTCAATACAGTCATTCCAGGATGATTATGAAGCGGTATGATAGAGCCAGGTAGCATGCAGAAAATTCCAATCTGAGACAAGGTCCAAAAATTTTCCAAGTACAAGTCACAATCCAGCTTTGATTACAAATACCCAATCTACTCAACCAAAACCAAGTGTAAGAAAATCATTAAGTTCCAAATGTAAAATCTAATCGTTAATGTCCGAACAAGATTCAAATTGCTTACAGACAATTTGGCACATTCATGCAAGTGCAGATATTTAATTGGTGGTGGCCACTGATGACTGCCATTACGCCCATTACGCCCTTTTTTCCCATTGCTACCTTTCACAGAAGCTTTCCATTGACGTGCTAATTGTGCCTCCTGCTCGAGACCCACATTAGAAGGCTTCAATTCATCTGGAATGGCATTATATGGAAGTGTTAAATCTCAGTAAGATGAACTTGGCTTGGGCCAAGTGCAAGTAAACTAGATTCATGAAAACAAGACAAATATGATTCAAGTTTCTTAATCCTCCTACCTAAACTAGAACGAACTTTTCGAAGAGCTTCTTCTGAAACCGGACCATCAGTAGAGAATGACACCTTGCAGGCGTCATATAGCTTCTGAACAACTGGCATGGTACGAAGAACGTAGCAGTCTAACAATGAATTGATCTGAATATCCCAGTAACTGAATTCTTAATTATCAGTCACCAAAACAGTGGAGTAGATCAAGCATCTAAATCATAAGAACCTATTGGGTTGCTCAAGGTTAAGCAAGTGCATTAAAAAACAACTTTCTTTCTCTGCAACAATTCCAAAATCCAGCCCTACGTGAACCCAAGGGACAGCAATAGATATGCATGGTAGTCAGTTAACCCCGTCCACGATTAGCTCAAAGCACCTATCAAACCAACGTAACAAGAGCATCATGTCGTAAATTTCTGAAAATAATAGAAACAACTCTAGTTCATACGTCTTTTTTCTCTCAAAATGGGCAGATGTACAATGAAGAACCATTCTTAATGCTCCAATTATAATCTCTGAGAAAACGTAAAAGATTTTACCCCATTTGATATGTGGTGGAACTTAGTATTATTGAAAAAAAAGGAGGGGGGGGGGGGGGGGGGGGGGGTTTAATTATCCGACCGAGTTAAATTAAGCTTAGAAATTAAACGACCCAAAATAAGAAAATTCAGATGAGCTTTCTCTTGCCTTATCTTTCTCAGCAGCCAAAAGGCCACAAAACAAATAAAAATGGCAAGTTTAATCTAATCAAACACGAAATTACTCAAACATACGAAACAAAACACCGTCAAAGTTAAATTAGAGGGAAAAAAATAGACTCAATCCCTAGAACGGGTCAGGCATATTCGAAATTCTTAAAGCTACGAAAGCACCAAAGACAAAGAAATACTCAAGAGAGGGAGGGAGTACCTGAGGTTTTTCTCTGAGATAGAGAGAAAGGACTGTCTGTGAGGAAGGAGACGGGAGTACCAACTTCCAGGAGAGGATTTTTAACAAGAAAATAATGATGCAATGGCATGATGGAAAGAACTGAAACGACGTCACTCAGCTAATGAGCTCTATATGCATATGTACAGCATGGCCAAGTGCAATGTATTTTCTGCCGGGGAGCCTACGCAAATAATGACGACTTCATTTTGATTTGCGGCGGATCATTCATTCACCCTTCTCTCTCTCGCTGGGTAAATTCATTGAATCTTTTGGATTTATTATTCTTGAGAAACTCGTACTATTAATATTCAATACTATTCTTTTTTTTTTTAATAATATTCAACACAATTCTAAAATGTCACTTCTTAAGTCTCATTGAAACTATCGTTGTTTAGCGTACAATTGAGACATAATTCTTAGCAGCTGGTGGAGTCACTTGGAAAATTACGACGTATTACTGAAAAACTTCGAGTTTGAGACTTGAGAGTGTGAGAATACGGACTGGTAAATTGGTAATATTCTAACTTATTAAGGGATGTTATGCTAATTAAAATTTATATTTATGTAAATAATTTTAATTATATATAATATGGTGATAAGATGAGAATATCACTTTATTCGTACTTTGGAAATATCTCATAATTTTTTATTAAATTTTAGTTAGAATCTTGTTGGTTGTTACTAATTTTTATAAGTTGTACTATTTACAAATTTAGTTAAAGCACCAATACATTTTAATGTAAATTAATTTAGCAAGCTTCCACATCATCAATGACGTGGTTGGTTGGAATGCCAACGACTTTTAAATTTATTCGTTGTTTTCTAATAAATTATTCATTAAAAATAAAAGGAGATCAACTTTCATCCATTATGCTACTGTCCATTAATTATAAATATTAAAAAAAAAAAAGAGTTGAAGCAAGATTATAAACAATGCTACATCAATACCTTATGATAAACTTAATAATTCTTGGCCACCGCATCAAGATTATTTTTTAAATAACAATAATAATAATAATAATAGGAAAATTTTACTATACCCCTACTTTATACTACTCAATTTGGCATCTTTACCTACACCATAATGTGGTGCCCTATGGCTTAATAAAAACTTAAAAAATATATATTCAAAACAAAATGTCACGCCAAAACATAAAGAAATTAAAATTTAAAACCTTAGGTTTTCTTTATCTTTTTATGTTTATATTTTTAATTTTTTTAATAATTCAGTCACATCAAGAAGGCAAATTGAATAATATAAATTAGGAAAATAATAGCATTGTCTATAATAATAATAATAATAATAATAATGTATATGTTCGGCAACCCCATCAGCAATGAGTAGTTAATTACGACTCGTATCAACCCTACTTATTAAAAAAAAATTCAATAAAACAAATCGAATAGTATAAATTAAGAAACATAATAGTAGAAATAATAATAATAATAATAATAATAATAATAATAATAAATTATGTATATGTTTGGCAACCACGTCAGCAATGATCAGTTAATTACGACTGATCAATTCTAGTTATTAAAAAGGATTATGGGGAAATAGGTATTTAAATGTTAAGGCTGTACTAATATTGCCCCGTTTTATTGTTATTTTTAAAAGGCAAAGATATAAGAATTCATTTCCTTCGTACTCTCTCAACCACCTAAATAAACGAGAAACTCGACCAACCAAAAATTAATAATAATATAATTTTTCTTTCCTCTCTCTCATAAATATATTTATTTTCATAAAGTTGTTAATTCTTTAGAGTTTTTAAATTCAAATAATTATTAAACTACGTGACTGAGATATTACAACGACCTTAACAATTAAATAATTAATAAATAATAAAAGTTTAAAATATAAATCTCAATATTTTACACAATAAGTTAGTTCTTAATTCAAATGTAATAATTCTTTAAAAAGTGACAACAAATCTTGATCCGCCTACATTTGTTTTTTCCCATTTTCCAACATTTCATAAATGAGATTTAAAAAAAATAAATTTATAAATGGACATAATTTGATGTATTGCGTACATTTATAAAATTATTTTTATTATAAAATAAATCTAACACATAATATAAAATTATATATAAATTTATTTTTATGAGATCTCTTTATAATTGTAATATTAATTTAGATCAAATAATTTCAGTGCCCCTTTCTTTTTGCAATATAAATTTTGTTGGCTTTTGACTAGTTGGCTCCTAAGCACTCCATCTTTTAAATATGAAAATATTTTAGTCAGTTTATTTCGTAAAAATAAATTCATAAATTGACATAATTTTATTATATAATACATCAAATTATATAATTTATTTTATTATAAAATAGATCTAACAGATCATATAAAGTCTCTTCATTTTAAATATGCACAGCTACTAATATCACCTAATACTTTATGAAGTGGTTGATGGATTTAATGTCACTTAGAATGAGAGATTTTAATAGGAACATAGATTAATATTTTGTTACAAACGCGAAAATAGTTAAATTCAATTACAAAAATACGATCTGTGAAATGTCACCTATGATCAAATTAAGAGAACTACAATCAAGAAATATCTCAGTTTACAATATTGTATATAGAGTGTCTAATTCTGACTTAACCCAACCACGAATTATAACAGTGAATACGATCTAAACCGCGAGCTAAAGACCCATAAAGGCTTGATATTCTTCAGGTTAGATAAGCAATAACATGACAAAATAAAAAAGCTCATATTTACTAGAGATAAAGCTTCACGTCTATTTGACCGTAAAGATAAGCAAGCCACAGTAGTGATATTATGCATTCTATATTTATTATATGAAAAATTCTATTTACAATCTCTATTTAAAAATTGTATATGCAAGCTCTTTATTAAAAAAAAATATTATTTTAAAAAAAATAATTTAATAATTTTAAAAATTTTTAAAAATAAAATTACTTATACTTGTATTACAGTCTCTAATCATATACTTCAAATATTGTATGTTACTTTCTACTAATTTAGATATCAAAATGATCTTATCACATGCATCCTGCACCATCTACTACTGATTTGTAGGTTGACGTTTACGTTAGGCGGTAAGACACGTCAATATATATAGAAGTTGATGATGACAAACACTTTTGAAGACAGACTTTCAGTTCATGAACTGAATTACTGCATCGGTAGCCAATGATAACATGGCGCATGTTCGTGACAGTACTACCTAGCTAGTTGCCTTTCCACAAGGTCTACGTTAAAAACAAGAGTACATTATTCACACACATTATCGAGTTTTACTTTTTATTTAAAAAAATAAAAATCTTATAATATGGATTTTTACAACAACCAATCATCTGGGGGTACTTATCAATGATTGGAAGTCCATGATCGACAACATGTATTAGCAATATAGAATTGGTCGTGCTTACAATTAGGAAATAAAAAATAATATTTACAGTAATTTAATTACATAAATTCTACTTACTTCTTCTGAAAAAATGGATAGATTCAAGATATACATAAAAAAATAATTTTTTTAACGATAAATATTTTTTTTTAAATCTTAAAATTGTATTTAACATTATTATTATTTTTATTAAAAAGTTGTTGTAAAACAATGCAATATGAACATAAAAGCGATATTAACAAATGACATGTGAGATGTGACGTGATGCCTAAAATTTAATAGGAGATTAAATTAACATACTTTATATTATTGTATTATATATATAATATTGCATTGTATCATTCTTTCACTGATTATTGTTTTTAATGATGATGCTGTTTTACAAACGATTTTTATTTATTTTTTGATAAATTATATCATCCATTATATTTTCATTTTCAGATAAAAAACTGGTAGAAATGTTAAACAAAAGTGCTCTGTACCGATATCTTATAGGATTAAATATATATTTATTTGCCCATCATGATGACTGTTTTTCCTAAAATCCCTTTACAAATAATTCAAAGAATAATTCTATTTGCAGTCTCTACTTGAGGCCTGCACATGCAGACCCTTTATTAAATGAGAAAAATTATCATTTTAAGATGGATATTTTTGTAATTTTAAAAAATTTTAAACATAAAATTGCCTAAGCCTGTATTGCAGTCTCCAAATGGAAACTGTATGTAGTATTACTCTGAATTAAGCCTAATTATTGGTTGATTCATGGTGTACCTGTATGGTATCCCCAATTTATAGTAATTGAGATGTGCTACAATAAAAGTTAAAATATAAAAGGATGAAAATAAGATAAATATGCATATTTAGTATGTTGTGATGAAATTGCAAACATAAATATCTTAGTTACAAAAGGATTTTATAGAAGTAAATCAATAAATTGATGTAATTTGATGTGATATATTAAATTATAAAGTTAACTACAATGAGGATGGTAAGGGATTTGTTCCCTACCCTTTCTTAGTCGAGTCTTATGCTGCACTACAAGCTACTATCTTTGACACTGAGTTGGGGCTAAGAAATGACGTTATTCCAAAGAGATATGCTTTCAAAGTTGTGATTATGTGAATGCCATTGGCCATGGCAGAATCTTAAAAGACCACTGAAACAGCACAGAAATGCTACCTTGAGATATAAGACAACTACTCAAAAGTTTTGATCATTGGTCTGTAAAGTATACATATCAAGAGGGATGTGAATGGAGTTACTCGTGATTTAGAAAATAAATGATTTATAAGCTTATTGATTTGGAGGATATTTTTCGTTATATTAAATTTTTGTTATAGAGGTTTAGAGGCTGTTTGGATTGAGAAACACTCTTAACTTATGTCATCTCATAATTACAATTTTATTAGATTTTTATACAAAATATAATAAATAATTCAATTTTTTTGAAATTTAAAATAATAATAATATTGAAAAATAATATTTTATTTAATTTTTAATTTTCATTTAAAATCATCTTATTTCATCTCACTATCAAAACAACATATTATAATCAATAAAATTTGATACGTTATTAAGAAAAAAAACTTCAAAAACATTCTCAGCCCTTCTTACATATTAAAAAATGAGATTAGATGAGATAATTTTAGATAAAAATTAAATAAAATATTATTTTTTAATATTATTACTGTTTGAATATTTAAAAAAATTAAATTATTTATTATATAAAATTTTTTTAAAAATAAAATAAAAAAATAAAATAAACGAGCTAAATGGCGCTGGTCTGAACTCTTATATCGTCGGGAAAATAATAATAATGAAAATTTAATAAAATAATAAATATGAATTAGGAAAGGAGGGAAGAGAGGCGGCACGAAAGGACGGTGGGCCCAGTCAACGGTTATTAAAAAATAATAATAAAATAAGGAAAAGCGCGTCCGAGTACACCGCAAGCGGGATCATCACCATACCACTCTCGGGCGGGCGCGCTTGTTCGCACGCACACATCCCATAACGAGAAAAATTCCCCCAGGCCCACAACCGAATACTAGCTCCCGCCGATCAAAAACCTTTGGGACCCACAAATCAAATAAACGAAACTAGAGCCCAAAAAAGAAAAAAGAAAACGGAACACAGCTGGTGTGGGTGACGGGTGTGGCTGGTGGCGGTTAGAGCGAGAGAGAGAGACAGAGACAGAGGCAGAGAGAGAAAGCAGAGGAAGAGAGAGAGACCCAAAGATGGTCGAAGAGAAAGTCCTCTGAGATCATCCTGAGAAGAAAAGGGCAGTAATTTTAAAAAAAAAAAGGGGAGGAAGAGAAGTAAATGTTATTTAATTTGTGATATTATTGTTCGAATTAATATTTTTTTTTTCTTTGCTGCCTTTTGAAGTCTCGATCTCCCCTACTTAGCACCGCTCCCTCCATTCATTCGTTTCAACAACATTTTCCATTGTTTCTGCACCCCCAAGAAAATTTGTATTTACCCTTCAACAACAGCAGTCGGGAAAAAACGAACCTTGTTCCCTTTTGTACTTTTTTTTTTATGGGCTTTCTTCATGGTAAATCCTCTCTCGCTCACTCCTTTTGCTTATGGACGTTGCTTGTTGATGAGGGTGTTCCTTTTTGCATTCCTTAGTGACCCATTTCTTTCCTTGTTTGTCTCAACTTCGTGAACCTGAAGCTCCATTCTTATCGGTTTAGCGGTTGAGCCGGGCTATGCTCTTGTCGACGAGAAGGGTGTTGTGACAATTCGTTAAAAAAAAAGGATGAGGGACCCCAACACGAAAGCCGGACGCGAGTGCCTTCCCCAATTTGCATCCGTTTGTAATATAATTCTCGCATAGTTTTTAGACATTTAGATTCATAAATGATTTGTCTTTGAGTGGAAGGAGTTGTTTATTGTTCTTGTTATTGTGTTTTGGTGCATATGGAAGGGGGTGAGTTGTACAAAAACCGTGGCGATTTCGATTTGTGTGTTGTATAGCGTCGTGGTTGACCTCCACCACTGCTGCATTTGGTTCGTCAAGCAATGGGGGGTCGATGGCACCCATATGGATTTGGGTTCTCGTGTTTCATGGCATTGGTTTTTGTTTCGGGTATGAGGGGATGTTTGTCGCTTAACAGTGAAGGTAATTATCGTTTGAGCATCCATGTTTGTCCTTTTATAATATTAATGTATGATGTTGTCTAATGTTTGTTCCAATTTGGAGTGCGAATGCAGGATTGGCTTTGTTGGATTTCCGGGCAAGAATAGATTGGGATCCTTACGGTGTACTTGCAAATTGGAATTCTAATGACACCGATCCTTGCGGGTGGTCGGGAGTTCATTGCATGGATGGTGAAGTGCAAATGCTGTAAGTCCCTTTTGCATGGATGGCATTGCAAAATATATTCTTTTTGAGGATTATATTATTATAGTTGTGTTCTTTTATTAGGTTAAGTAATTTTCTTTTTATAATTGTCTGATATAGCAATTAAGGTAGATCTCAATTCTAGCGGTTTTACTTTCTTAAAATTAAGTATGGCAGTATGGCTCAATTTAAGTGTCTTAATGTGTTAATTATTATTGCAGGGATCTGAGTCAACTATCTTTGGAGGGGACACTGGCTCCTGAGCTTGGGAAACTTAGTAACTTACGTTCTCTGTAAGGATTCACTGTGTCGTGTTTCTAGAATTTGATGTGAAGGGAAAATGGCATGCCTCTTTTTGGTTGATTCATATGAAGGAAAAATCACTTTGCTGTTATTGCATTACATGATAGAGTTTGGTAACTTCAGTTTCAGATAATTTTCTCCTGTGTACCTTTGTACCAGTTCTAGTGATGTTTCATTTTGAAGCGGTATTTTACAAAAATAAACAATTTGCGTCTAGGAAAAACTGTTACATGTTCAAACTTGGCAGTTTTTACATCTTTAACCTTTCTCAAGGATGTCTTTTTAGTCTTACTCTGAATGATGTCTTTTGAACCTACCACTAAGCATTTTTTTTTTTTTTTATATAAGTTCATGTAGTAGCATATGTTGTCATTGTATTGGGTACTTATTGACAATTTGGACTTTAATAGTTATGGATTCATATGTCTCCGTCATTGGTAAATGAACTATTCCAGTATTATAAGGGCTCCACCATTGTAAACACTAGATCTAGAGTCTTGTAATGCAGCTTGATATTTGTCAACTTTGCAGTGTCTTTTGAATCTTATTGAAACATTCCGGTTCTTGCTTCCTCTTTTTCTATTGACTATCGACAGTATACTCTTCAAGAATCATTTCTCCGGTACCATTCCTAATGAGATTGGAGAGCTTAAAAAGCTGGAGCAGTTGGATCTGAGGGAAAATAACTTGTGTGGAATTATTCCAGCAGAAATAGGCAGGATGGTGTCACTAAAACGCTTGTAGGTTAACTTTTACATATTTTATCTGCATTTAATGCTTTAACTTAATGTTCCTGGACTAAATTCATTTTATACCATAGGTTGATTCGTGACAATAATTTTGAAGGCAGCATTCCTTTGGAGATCAGGTGTCTCAACTTGCTATCTAAATTGGAATTTGATGATAACCATACGGCTTCTGTTGCCACTGGAATCGGCTGTATGATTAGGAAATTCGGACGGTAAGAAACTACTTATTGCATTGAACTTGATGCTTCTTTGAGTGCTTTGCTCCATCCCACTCCCCTTCCCCCTCCCCCTCCTTCCTCCCCCCCCCCCCCCCCCCCCCCCCCCCCAATCTGACTCAACAACACAGACACATTTCCCCTCACATGGTGGTCAGGACTTTCGACTCTCTATCTTATTTGCTTCTTCTGCAAGATTTGTTATATCAAAACCATGTTTACTAGAGGAATTTTTAACTGAAACAGAAGCTTGGATAAATGAACCCAATGAAGAGTAACTTTTTTTGGTAAATAAAATAAAATTGGAAAAATTATTTTCGTGCTCCATTTAATTTTTAATCAAGTTTTTCAATGCAATTACAAGAGAGGTGAGAAATCTGATGGCGAAAAGGGCTCGTTCTAATAATTTATTTGTTCAAATGAGTTAATTGACAATACATGATTTACTGAAGTAATTAGATAATTAAAATCTCAGAGATGTATAGTTTGTACATTAATGAGACTAAATTTGTGGGTTCTAAACTTCTATACATTTCATCTCTATTGAATCTTGTTCCTGTGTCACATTTGAGTTTCTCATCAATTCGAACCCAATTATCTGTGGGCACTGGGCACTAAGTACTTCATTGTGACACTCTGCTGCTGGAACTATTTGTAGCATGCAAAATATCTGAAGAATGCAGAACTTAATCATACACTAGATATATATTGCATTTCAGTTATAATTAATGGATGTGAGACGCATTCTAAAACTTTGCGCCAGCATGTGGGAGATTGACCAGCATGCCTTGCTAAAAAATTTCTTCTAGTTGATAATGTTGAAAGGTCTACAGTTCTCCTAGATTTCTGATTCTTCTTTACATTGCCTGTGCAGTGCTGGACAGAGAAACTCAAAACTGATTAATAAGGCAGACTCATTTATAATCCCAATTAAAGGAGCTCTTGGGCGATTTATCCATATCCTGTGTATGTCACGGTATGGAGATATGATTTTTGTTTTACCATCCTTAAATTACACTGGTTATCTTCCATGTTCTTTGTATTGAGACTCTTGCTTTTCCATCAAGTTTCAGGCTTGGAAAGGACACTCCTAATGGAAAAGGAGAGAGTTGCTGCAGCAGTCTACCTAGTGAGTGGAAACAATTTACCAATCCTGGTGCAGTGAACATGAAAATTTTTGCTACTGAATCACAAAATGACCTTGTTCCTTTCATTAAGCAGGTTCTTCTGAGCCACACATGGTCTATACTGCTCAGAAGTTCGTCAGTTTCGCACGGCGTAGACTACTTGAGCAATCCACTAACCTCGCAGCTGCACCTGCTAGTGATGGACCCCCCTCTGGACAAATCATTGCTCGTCCAATTACCAAGAGTAGTGGGGCTTTCCCAGCTGTACCACATGAAAAGAAGAAACAACACTCCTCACCCGCACCACAGCCTTCACCTGCTGATCACGAACGGTCTTTCCAAAATCCAAGTGGTTTTGTTCAAGCGCCAGCCAATCAACAATCTTCTAGTGGTGGCACCTCTGGAAATATGTGGAAGTATTTCATTTCTATAGCTGGTGTGGCCGTCTTACTCATTGTTGCTGCAACCGTTTTCTGCATGTTACGAAGCCAAGCAGTGGCAACCATAGGTCCTTGGAAGACTGGATTGAGTGGACAGTTGCAGAAAGCATTCATAACAGGTGATCATTGTAACATGAGATCGAAAAAAAACTATAATGAGCACAATGAGAAGAAAAGAACTTTTTTTATAAGTTAAAAAGGAGAAAATAATATAAATAAATAAAAAAAGAATCTGAAATCTAAACTAGCTAGTGGAACTATCAATTGAACCCATTATCACATGGTTTAGCGTCTAGGGGGTTTAACACAATGGTATAGAGTGAAAACAAATAAAAATGGAATGTAGGTTATCTCTAGGACAAATCAGATTGTTGAACTGGTGTATGAACTTCAAGGCTCACCCTTAAAAAGTCATTTGAGGATAATTAGTTTTGTCCACAGATATTGAATGACTCTTTTGTGTTTTATGAAAATTGAAGTTTTGAATAGATCACCATCACTCATTACCGGGATGGCTAACCTTGTGAATATAGAATAGTAAATGGAAGCGCCACAGATACATTACTAGTGCCGTATGATGGTCCCATCCAAATCTTCATTAGATGCACTGCTTTGGAGCGTGGAACTTTTCCGCTTGTCGTGCTATGCAATATGGGTTCGACTAAATCCCAATGGTCTTCAAACATAGCTGGTGTCTTAACCATAAGCTTATGATGTCCTATTCTTTCCTGCTTATATGTTGAGACTGATTCAGGTGCATGTATCAAATGCAGGGGTTCCCAAGTTGAATCGATCAGAGCTGGAAACAGCCTGTGAAGACTTCAGCAATATTATCGACACTCTGGATGGTTGCACCGTTTACAAGGGAACACTGTCCAGTGGAGTTGAGATTGCCGTTGCATCAACTTTAATTAAATCTTCCAAAGACTGGTCAAAGAACTCAGAGATGGCATACCGGGAGAAGGTCTCTTGCTTCCGTGGTCACTGGAAAATTTTGGAACAGTGTCCAACACATTTGCACTTGAATCTCGAGCTCTTATTTTCTTCTCACTTTATTGATTTATCATTTTTTGACCTGCTGTAGATTGAAACACTCTCACTGGTGAATCATAAGAACTTTGTCAATCTTATTGGCTACTGTGAGGAGGATGAACCCTTCGTTAGGATGATGGTGTTTGAGTATGCCCCAAATGGAACCCTCTTTGAGCATCTGCATGGTAGCACTCTTTAACTTATATCTACTGTAACTTATATACTTAAGTAAAATATTGGTGGCTTGCTAACTGAGAGGCTGAAACATTTCTCCGGTTTTCAGTTAAAGAACTCGAACATCTTGACTGGAATGTAAGGATGAGGATTGTTATGGGAATAGCATATTGTCTTCAATATATGCATCATGATCTAAATCCACCCGTAGCACATTCTAACCTGTGTTCAACTGCTGTCTATTTAACAGATGATTATGCTGCTAAGGTGAACTTTCTTTCTAACATTCTGATTGCCCTCATTAAATTTTGATCGTAGTGTAATTTACTCACTTTTGTGCTTTCTCAGATTGCAGAAATATGTTTCTTGTCAGAGGCTGCATCCAAGTCAAAGAAATTAGGTGAGGACGAAAAAGAGAATTCAGAATTGCCCCCACTTACTGATCCGGAAACAAATATCTATAGTTTTGGAGTATTGCTGCTCGAAATAATTTCTGGAAAGCTTCCTTTCTCAGAAGAACAAGGGCACCTTGTTAACTGGGTAAGGATCCCCCTTCCCTCCATAGTTTGTTCTTTGGGGCTAAGTCAGTATTTTACAGTCATTCCTGAAAACGTTTAGATAAATAGTTTATTACGAACATGCCAGGCTGCTGAATATTTAAATGATAAGCGGAGCATCAGCTACATGATTGACCCAACACTCAAGTCTTTCAAAAATGATGAGCTTGATGTTGTCTGTGAAGTTATCCAAGAATGCATACAACCAGATCCAAGGCAGAGACCAACAATAAAGTGCATCATAGCCAAATTGAGGGAAGTGATTGCTATATCACCTGATCAATCAACACCAAGACTTTCTCCCCTCTGGTGGGCTGAACTCGAGATCTTATCTGTCGAGGCGACTTAAGTCCTCTCCAACTCTCTTCCATGTGCTGTAAGTCAACGTCTTTCTCTTTGTAGCTGAATGCTAAAGAATAGCCTTTCATCCATTCCACCTGCACATAACTGAATCCTATCAATTTATAATAGGCACTTAATCCATTTTTTGTCTCTGTTTGCATGCGTATGTTCTTATTAATCATGCTATTCAGATTCTTCCTGCTTCTCCTTCACATTCCTAGCGATACTAGTTTGCTAAATTGTTTCACAAGTCGTGTGGTGCTGTTTCCCTCCTGCATAATATGTACCGGATATTTGTATATTTATGAAACTATGTTTGAGATGTAAGATATTTACATACATACCACTCGGAAGTCAGTCCAGTCTACGTATGAAAATGAACCTTTTAATTTGTACGTCTTTTTCTTTTGTTTTCGTAGGTTGTGGAGAACTGTACCTTAAAAAAAAAGTTTTGACAACTCTGAAAAACTTCAATCATCCATAGCCTGCTTGCTTTTGGGTTGCGCATTGGTCAGCTAATATGCTATTGCTTTCGTAACCTATCGATGTAGAATCTTATTATTATGAAGCAGTCGTCATCCCAGTTGAGCTAAGTATGTATGCATTAATATTACCGGTAGTGATGTGAAAATTAGAACAGAGATAGGAATGAAATCCTTCACGAAACAGAACACAACATTTCAAAACCGTTTGGCAACTTCATTCCTCCCCGCTATCGCTTTTCACTCGGGGTGAGAGGTTGACGAGGGCAGTAATACCACTGAATCCTTTATAGTTTTTTTTTTTATAACATCTTTATTTGTATTCTTTTGATGATGTCATATATTTTACACAAAAAGTAATCTCACAAACTTACTTGACTTCATGTGATCTATTAAATCTACTTTACAATATGACAAACCACATAAAGCGATATAGTCTGGGAGATTACTTTTATATTATTACTTTGTAGCTAAAGTATTTCTCTTCTATTACAATTTATCTGATAGAGAATTTTTCACCGAATTGGTTTACCACTCTCGTGTCCAACAGGCAACAAGTCGCATTCAATTGACGAATTTAACATGACTTCAACATGTAGGTAGTTTTAAACATCTTTGTAATTACTACAATACTTGATCTTTTAACCAAACCCAAAACCTACAAGGTTATTATAATCTGCTTAATTAATATATATGTAACTACTACATGTAAATATTTAACATAGCATGTCGTTCTATCTATATACCAAGTCAATTCAGTATAGGACTTCCCCTACCATGCCTCAGATCCCTCCCTTTGCCCCACTGGTGGACACATAGATGAAGCTTCTTACTCACTGCAAGAAAATCCACAGCCTGCCTTGGCGTCAATATCCCTATCAGCACCTTAAGTGTGCTCAACCTCAGCCTCTCCGCCTCCTCCAAAACCCCCACCATTGCTTGCTCGTGTTTGTCCAGAGCTCTGTCCACTTCGTAGTTCATCTCCCCCACCTGGCTCAACCCCCTTGCAATCCCCACTATGGGATGGTTCGCCACGTCCTCCTGCAAGCTCGCCATCCTTTTTGTCAACTTTTCCTCGGACCTTATCGTCTTCCCTTGTAACATGTTGATTAGGTGAAACTGTCTGTTCGAGACGTAACCGAGATTTGGCACTAGAGCTGCTCGTGCCCTGGAGGAACTCGCTTAGATGCACCTCAATCTCCAATATCCTGGGAAGGTCTGCAGCCTGCGAGCCAAAGTAGAGAGTTTTCCCAGTTGGTGCACCAGGCAGGAGCAAAGAAGGCAAAAACGTCGTTGTGGGCAAGTTGGCTTCGCTTGTCAGCGTAGTCTTGGAAGTGTTCGATGCACTTTTCTGCAAGTTGGCTAAAGTTGTCTTCATTTTCGTTGTTGGGGGAGTGTACGGTTAGGATTTGATTGAGTTGAGAGAGTTCTTGTTCTTGGAGGTTCGTCCATTTTAGGAAACAGCAACGGCCCCGCTCCTGGTCATCAGTTGCCATATGAGATGGTTATTTAGCAAATTTGGGCCATTCCCGGGATATTCTTGCTCACTATATACGCTTGACACGTGAGGCGATAGTACACCTGAACAAAACGAAAAAGGGTGATGATCGATGTCGGGCAGTCGGTTTTAGAGAAACATCTGCTGCTGAAAAGGATTAAAGGCTAGTTGTACAGTGACATGATATGAGTTGAATTAAAATAATTTATAAGTAGTAATGAAATTGTTGAGTTGAAATGAGATAAGATATTTTTTAAAAATTATACGTGTTTGAATTAGGAAGTGGGATAAGATGAAATGAATTAAAATGGTTTGTAAATAGTAGTAAAATTATTGAGTTGAATTGAGATGAAATGAAATTATTTTTAAAAATTATATGTTTAGATTAAGAGATGAGATACGATAGTTTTAGATTATAAAATAATTTTAAAATAATTATTTGAACAAGAGTATCTCTCCTTGAGATTATCTCTTAAACCAAACGGCTCCGAAAGTCTTCAATCTTCAGAGTTCTGGCACATTTGGAGTGTTGCTCTCTGAACTTTATTATACTTTTGGGTACGAGGAAAAGGATAACAAATGTATCTTTTGCTTCATAAAAGAACATTTTTATGAAATGAGTGGTGCCACATGGGAAGACAGGGGGTGTTCACGAGCCCCGAAAAATGGCAGACTGCGCTCAGTTATTCTGGTCATTGGAGTCGGGACTTGTAGCGTCTTAGAACTTGGAAGCACCTCAGTTTGCGAACACGATAGAGGTGTCCTCATCTAAAGCGTCATGGCTTTAATCACTACGTATGGCCCGATGCAATATATGTACACAAGTAACTTTACACGTACAAGTGTCGAGCAGCTCTTTAAGAAGTAGATCCCACCAGAAAACTGATTTTTTTTTTTTGTTTTTTCTCGCCAAATTATTAATTCTATTTTTCTGTTTCTTTAATATATTTTTAAAACAAGACGCAGCACTGTCTCCTTTTTCCCAATGCCATTATTGATAATTTCCACTGCTCTAATTTTGTAATTTCCCAATAATACATTATAGAATTTATGAGAGTAAGTAGCATAGCCGTATGTATATTCGAGGCAGAAGACAGATAGAGCTCCAATGTTTCATATTAATAATGTATAGATATGACAAACTTTTTATATTTATTAATAAGAATGATCAGCAAGGGCTCTATCACCTATACAGAGGATATCTCCGAAGGGAAATGCTTTTTAAATAGATGAATATGGATTTTATTTTTTAATAATTAAGGAAGTAAATATGATTGAATTTATATAAATTTTTAAAAAATATTTAAAGACGTTAAAAAAAATTATAATTATAGTGATCGGTTAGAACTTTCGGTTCAAGTAGCTGTGTGGATATCTTAAATTACCTTTATGCACAACAATTGATAGACGATTGGAAACAACAAAAATTCTACAAAGATGCAAGTGTAGACATCAAAATGTAAAATGAAGGGAGAAAAGTAAGATCGGCCATAGGGATTGGACTTATCCTTTGGGCATTAAGGAAAAGGAAAATGCTAAGTAGCCCCTTCCCCATGCCCCCTCAAAGTGACCGCTGGTTACAAAAAAAAATTTTTTAATTTTTTTTTTACTTAGTAATTAAGGAAGTGATTTTAAGTGCATTGATATTTTTTTTGTATTTTTTAAAAGTGTTTAAATATATTAAAAAAATCTGAGAAGAAAAATGAAAAAAAAAAAATACAAGTGCGGTCAAATGGAGCGGTGCACTCTGGGCGGCAGAGTAGCACCGTCCCAAGGAAAAATCTAGTTTTCAGTAATTATGCGCATCAATAAGTTAAATTTTAATAAAAATTATATCAATTTAAATTTTAAATATGAATGCAACAGTATTGATACGCAAATTAATATGCAAATTCGTTTATATGTAACAAAATTTAGACATTAAAAAATTAATTCGCAGCATTATTAATTTACTGACATTATTTGAGTTTCGATCAATATGGCTGAACTTAATTAGATTCTTTCTTAATATCCAAAAATAAGTGGTTACGTAGTACGAGGTTTGGCATGCATGCATCATTGTCTAAGTAATGATTGTCTGTCTCATCTGGTAATTAATGGCTGTCTAAATTAATGATCAAGTATTGTTCAGAAATTTTCAGAGAAAAAACCAGTGGTCCGTCCGTTGTTTTGGATGTCTATATAGAAGGAATTAAGCAGATAATGTAAAAGTAATATATCAACGACAAACATTATTATTATGAAATCTAACATTAAGGTATCAATTAAGTAAAACAAAATAGACCACGAAACATTTATTAAACACTTAACCATTGCATGATCATCATGTACTGTTTGTTTATAATTAAGAAAAATCGACAACTAAAATATTCTCATCATCATGAATCTATAAGAATTCAATTTGAATTGATATCATTAATCAGTGAAATCATGATTAAGTAGAAGATTTAAGAAGCACATGAATGCTGATTTTTGAAATTTATGCAAGATCCCTTTTAAATGCTTATTCAACATGCAACAATTTATCCGATAATTCTGTCAATCATATCATATTCCTTGAATTATGATCGATACATCGGATACTTGCGTTAGACTACAATTAATTTGTTACGCATAATTCCTTAGAATGCACCGTTTGTTCCGTGCAAATGAATAGTCGTCCAGATGATCGATATTAAACAAATCTTGATACTCGGTTCTACTTTAGAATGATGTTACTTGCTAAAATGATTGAAGTATATAACTTAGGAAGCATAATGTTGACTTCCCGTGCACTTCTCTGAAATTCATCATCATGTAGAATGAATCTCTCAAAATATCAAACATGTCAAGTTCATCACGCATTCCTCAATTGAGATCTATACATGTGACTTAATAGAGAAAGTCAAGTACTATTAAAAAAAAAGTCCTACTTTTAAAACGATGTTACTTGTAAAACGATATAACTTCGCCGACTCAATCCCTCAAAATTCGCATAAAAATGCCTAATTCAAAGATGTGTTGCCGAAATGGTGAAGTAGATCATGCAGAAATCATGAAAATATCACATGATTGCCGACTTCCTGTCCAATGGCTACCTGTTCATTCACACATAACCTCTCTCCCTTCTTCCGATCAACATGCAAGGGTTGATCTCCATATCTTATCATGATCTTCACCGAAATCCAAGTTTAATTATACGCTTCTTACTTCAGACAGCCTCACCTGTAGTAGTTGGCGGGCACTCCAAGCGACCCACAGCTTTTCCTATTCAAACTACAACCCAAAGTCCAAACTAGTAAGAAGAATTCCACTCTCTCGATCAACATCAGGGCAGATCAGTTTTAATATACGTACAGCAGTCCTGTAACACATTTCTCTCGCAAAATCAACATTGCATGCTGTGCTTCTTTTTTTTATTCCCAGCATTTATGTCAGTTTTCTTCACTCTCTCTTTCCATCTTCAAGGGAGAGAGAGAGAGAAGTGGGAACCGATATCACTAAATATTCATGGATAGCATTTGGGTCAAATCCGAATCTGTGAAGTGACAAGGATTGACAATTAATATTAATCAATTCAATTCAGACCTAGTACTAATCAATTAATTGCATTATTGCTAATGGGAAAGAAATGATATATATTGCATTATTCAAAATCTCCATACGACTTACAACATCTCCGATGATTCAAGTTCGTAATAACCACGTCCAGACTCCAGTCCCTTCGATCTTATCTTATAATGCATGGTATCTTTTCTTTTCTACCTGTCTTCCTGTACGGAAGTTAGGTTGTAGAAGGAAAATGATAGTTTTCTTTTGGAAAACGAAAGCCCAAGGATTCCTGACTTTTTGGGTGGAAAAATTGTGAATTGATTTGTCCACCTAACCTCCAGTGAAAATAGACATGGAAAATTAAATCACGAAAGTACGCAATGGCAAAGTTAGCGTCGCCGTCTCTATCCAGACACATCCTTGAATGGCAAAATTATTGTTGTTGGCACATCGGTGGCAAAAAGTTAGCCATAGAAAGAACTTCTGTAAAGCCATATATATATATATATATATATATATATATCTGCACATATCGTGATGTCAAGTATATGACTCTTTGCACCTGCTAGCTAACAGGCTTGCTTGCCATGCTCACCACCTTTCCTTTCCGAGCTTTTTCTTTGATTTTAATTCCTAGCAGGCTCTGGATTTTATCTTAAATTGGGCACGTGGCTTTTGATTGTTGTTTTTGTCGTCATCTATTTTCACGAAAAATTTCACGAAAATAGAAACACCTCAGCATGACTTGTGCGTTAAGAATACTCGGATATACAATTTACAAAGAACCGATGTTTACAGATTATCTAGTTTCCTTTCATGTCATTAAATTGACATCCTGATGATTCAAAAAGGGTCCCCTCAGCAGTAACTTCCTTTTCATCTTTACTGCTAAAAATTAATGTACAGTTATATGACATTATCAATGGCGCATGCTGCGAAACACTGCCCCCACATGCGGTGCCATTCATAATATGTCCATGCAAGTACTATCTATATTTATAAAGGAAAACGTTCGAGTTTTTCCACAATGTGTGATTCATGCTTTGTATGCAACCCTCGTGACAAGAAAGGCATATACCCAATAATGTGAAAGCAATGTCTCAAGTGAATTGTGTTAATACAACGAACCGTTTCTTGGACAGACTGTAACATTATCAAAGCTAAAGGCAACCGCTCAATCCAATTACACTTTCTAGTTGGCATGTTTGACGAAACTCATTTTTACAGCTTGGGGGGATATATAGGAAATATCTTTTCATAAATATTGATCCCTATTGCACATGAATCTTAAATGATCCAAGACTTACATTTTGCAAAATTCAGAGAATTAGATGACAGTAGACACGAAGAATCAAAAACTTACCACAGAGATGCAACAACTAATCTGTCCATTGCTCTTAAAAGACTGAATATGTGTTGATCGGGAAGCAAACATGAATGGATTCCTTCTAACAAAACTAGTAAGACTTCTACCATAACGATCCAAGCTAATGTTGGACCTCTCCTCTGGAATGATTAGTCAAATTAAAATTGAGTCATTTAGGTTGGATTTAGCTAGTGAGAAGTGTTGTGAATAGTAGTGAAAAAGTAATAATAAAATATTAAATAATAGTGAAAGTAATGAATAGTAATAAAAAATAGATAAAAAATAATAATAAAATAATAAATAATAGTTAAATATTCCGAAAATACCAGAGATATTTCGGTGCCCAAAAAGAGTAAAAAATTAACGCCAGCCACGTCTATGCTATAAGCCCAAAGAGACTTTAATTTGAACCTTCTCTGTAATCACTTAAAAAGCTTAGTTTCACCTAGGAAGTAGGTAATGCAGGTGCCAGGACTTGACACCCGTAACTACCTTTATAACCTACTCTCTATATATAGGTTATTCGTATTCCAAATGTGATACTGGGGTTATTACAAAAGTAAAAACTTTTCTTTCTCGGACAACGTGAAATTCCACTCACCACCTACTATACTCAATCATGGGCATTATGTCTACATCAAGAACTCATGATATTTGCTCGCCCTCATCCTCAGTTTCCTTAATCAAACATCTCAATGACTCAAATTGAAAATACATCTCTCCAGTTTGTAGTCAAATATCCACCATACTACTTAGCTACTGTAGAAAAGAAAGACAACAAAACAAGAACAAAACCAAAGATCTCTCATTTCAGTAACTAGGGATCCCATGGAAAAAGTACAAACAAAGAGGTCCATGTCCTAATGTTACTAACTCCCATTGAGAAAAGCAATCTAGCTCCTTGCAAAACATGTTAGTGAAGGCAATGCCCTACTATCAGATGACAGTTTCTGCATGAATATTCAGCAGTATGCGATAATTGGAAAAGCCAGAAAGATTACATGAATTATTTCGATTACATGTATTTTATCCACTTCTATAAATCCCAGTACAAAAAATCCTATCAGATTTGCCAGTATCCACTTACGTGCACTCGAGGATGCCCTCCTGATCGCCATCATTTGCCAAATTTAGGTGATATTCCCTTTCATATCACCACCATTTCACCAAATTTAGGCAATATTCATTCTTTCATTAGTTCAAAAGGTAACCAAAGTAGCACCATTAGATTGAATGGCAATTCATCTTGCACAACTAGATAAGTCAGAGCAATCCATCAAAACATGGTTGTACAAGTCCCCAACTAAATGAAAGTGGAAAGTGATATTCGTATCACAGAAGTACTACGGGCATAAAGAGATTTCACAAAAATAAACTTACTAATATGGCTTCATGTAATAGGTTATATCTATTTTATAATAAAAGTAACTTTATAATTAGATACGACATCCAGCAATGTCATTTTGTGAATTTACTTTTATGAAATTCCTTTGTGGCTAAAACATTTTTCTTCCTGTCATGAAGAGCAAGCATAAGGTAATATCAGCAGTCATATTTAAAAAAAAAAAAAAAACCCTGTACAAAGCAGCTCTAAATCAGAATGCCTGTGCCTAAATTGCACTCCATTGTCAAAGTTTCCAAATCAAAATTTAGTGCTTAGCGTCAACACCTTCACAAAATTAAGCTCCACTGCTCAAAAGGCCTCCATTGATTGATACATATCCAACTTTCCACAAGCCCTGAGTAAACCCAATACAATTTCCCAATCATTCAAAGAAATCCTTACAATGGCTATTTTAAGACATCCACTACTTTCACACGAAGAAATGCAATTCTCATCTTATCTTTTGGTCAATTTTGCAAACATGATACAAACGGAACAAGGAAAATCTATTGAGTCCAGGATTCCAGCTCAAGCATCTAAATATGGTCACTTCTATTAATCAACCATTTTGATGAGGAATGCCTCGAAACCAAACTAATCCTGAAGTGCATTGTCTATATTCAGAATGACAGAATTCTTATCCATGTCATCTTTGCCAAAAGAGCAAAAAGCAGTCAAACCAATCGGAGACATAATATAACCCGTCAAAGAAATAGAGCAGAACAATGAACTTCAAAAAAAGAACAGTTTGTAGAGGACTCGCTTCTCTAATTGTCAGCATAATTGAATGAACACATAAAATGGGAATTTCAAGCAGTTCTCTACCTCCAAAAAAAGGGCAAGGATGAACATTCGAGTAAAAATTATGTATTCCATTCGTTGTAGAAGAACAATCGAAGAGAGTAGCGAAAAATATATGTTTATATATTTGCCATACACAAGATTCAGCAAAAGACAGAGAGACAAAGGCATACCCTTCTCCCTTCTTTCCCTCTGTTTCTTTCTCTTCCTTTATCCTTTATTCAGTATCCGAAGGTAGAAATGAAGAAGTTTCCGAAGGTGTTTGGAATGAAGCAGATGAAAACGAACAGGCGGCTTCCTCTAGCATCAAATTCTGCAAACCAGGTCTCAATTCTCTATTGCAGAAGTCCTCGTATTCTCCTCTATCTCCGCCTTTCTTCTTCACCTCCACCACCACCAACGACGGCGTCAACTCGAAAATCTCCGCGGCAATGGTTAACGGTCCCTTCACGCCCTCCCTCGACCCCTCCAAGCTGACCCGGCAATCCTTCTTCCTCACCGTGAAGCTCACCAACTTCGCGATTTCCTCCAGTTTCGATATAATCTTGGACACCGGCGCGCCCGATACAAACCTCGCCTCCTCTCCTCCCTCCTCAAACAACCCGGAGAGATCGAACCCGCGCGAGAATGATATGATGTCGAAAGCGTTCAAGCTCGCCGGTCTCGGCAATGTATTCACCCTCCTTGTAATCCTCGTATCGAACCCTGAGTCCGAGTCCGATTCGGATTGGTCCGAGACCGACTTTTCATCCTCATCCGCCTCCTCCTTCTCCTCCACGACATTACAAAGCTTGTCATCCTCGATATAGAACTTGATGAGTTTAAACCCTTTTTTAAACCACTTGTTCTCCATGATCTCCGGGATTGTAATCCGGGTTTCCGGATTTGTATCCAGAAGACGGGTAAGGAGCCGAGTCAGCGACGGAGAGAACCATCTCGGGCATCGAAATTCGCCCTTGTAAATCTTTTTGTACATAGCCATTATGTTCTGGTCGTGAAAGGGCAAATAGCCGGCCATCAAAACGAAGAGTACAATCCCACAGGACCAAATATCCACCTTCGACGCCTCGTACCCCTTCCGTGCCAAAACCTCGGGCGCAACATAGGCCGGCGTGCCGCAAAACGTGTGGAACAGCCCGTCCTGGCGAATCTGGTCGGAAACGGCGCTCAGACCGAAATCGGAGACCTTGAGATCGCCGTTCTCGTCGAGAAGTAGGTTTTCGGGCTTCAGGTCGCGGTGGAAGACGCCACGGGAATGGCAGAATCCGACGGCGGAGATCAATTGCTGGAAGTACTTGCGGGCTACGTCCTCCTTGAGGCGACCCTTGGCGACCTTGTTGAAGAGTTCGCCGCCGCGGACCAACTCCATGACGAAGAAGATCTTGGACTTGGTGGCCATGACCTCGAAAAGCTGGACAATATTAGGGTGGCGGACTCGGCGGAGGATGGAGATCTCTCGCTTGATGTGGGCGATGAGGCCACCCTTGAGGATCTTCTCCTTGTCGATAACCTTGATGGCGACGCTCTCGTCGGTCTTGACGTTGCGGGCATGATAGACCTTGGCAAAGGTGCCATGGCCAAGGAGCTTACCGACCTCGAAGCGGCCGAGGAGCAAGGCCTGAGCTTCCTTCTTGGTGGTGGTGGGTTTGTGGTTGGTGTTGTTGTTAGCCATTGCGAAATCAAAAGGACGATATGAAAATAAAGGGTGTGTGGATGTATGTTGGTGCTACGTACATCAACATGGGACGGGAAGAAACCGAAGACAGAAACGCAGACAGAACAAAGAAAGCCTAGAAGGTGTTAATTTGGCATCTTTCTGTGTGGGTTTTTTTGGGGATGCGAGTGGCGTAAGTTTAACAGTGGCAAAGTCAGAGAAACGGGAAGTCGGATATTAGTCAGTTTCAGTTTGGAGAAAACAGATTCCTTTGCAGTTTATAGGAATTAAAGGACTCACTGGGTATATACTGTTCTATAATATATATTCCCTCTTCTTTTCTTTTTACTTTTCTTTTCTTTTTCTTTTTTTTTTTAAATACAAAATAAAAAAATAAAAATTATTTGTTATTCGTATTATGCAATATGCCTAATATTAACAACAAACAAATGATGGTGAAAGATACTACGTCGTACTCAAATACATGGTTTCTTTTTACCATATTGTATTGATATTGTCGGTAGAACCACATACCATTGTTGTTCTCATCATTAAAAAAATTAAAGCATTATTTACATATTATATCTTTTGGTTGTTTACTTACACTCTCCATCGTTTCATCGATGAGTCATTAAACTTTTTTTAATAATTATATTATATAAAAACACGTACATAATTTATAAATAAATCATTTTATTTGTAGCTGAGAAAAAAAAAATTCATTTTATTTGTAATCACTTCCTAAATTACCAAAATTTGCAATATACAACTTTGGAAAGTACTTGATTTTTTCTTATCTTGTGCAGCATAATCATTTAAAAAAAGAATAAGATTTATTATTAAAAAATTATTTTTTTATATAAATCTCGTATTTCTTTAAAATTTTTTAAAAATTACACAACGTTTACACACTCCACGACTGTAAATATTATTTTTTAAGAAAAAATATTTTAGCCACATATAAATCACACAAAAATAAATTTATAAACTGACATAACTTGTTGAACCTAAGGTTTCAAGTTTTGTGTAATTATATATTTACACATAGATTTTGATGATAACAAATGAATTCAAAGAATGAGGAGTTTCAAACTCAATTTATCCACACAATGAAGTCAAGCACATCAAGGAACCAAGCATGAGCAAGAAGGAAACAAGTTCACATTAAAGTCATAGAGAAATGTTGTAAATCTCTTAAAATTCGAAATTAGGATTAAGGCTCAAAAATTAATATTTTATCATAAAGCATTAAAATACATTTTCCACATGTGCATGAATATTTTGAAAATTAAATTTGAAAATGTTGAACCTAAGGTTTCAAGTTTTGTGTAATTATATATTTACACATGGATTTTGATGATAACAAATGAATTCAAAGAATGAAGGAGTCTCAAGCTCAAGTTGTCCACACAATGGAGTCAAGCACATCAAGGAACCAAGCATGAGCAAGAAGGAAACAAGTTCACATTAAAGTCATAGAGAAATGTTGTAAATCTCTTAAAATTCGAAATTAGGATTAAGGCTCAAAAATTAATATTTTATCATAAAGCATTAAAATACATTTTCCACATGTGCATGAATATTTTGAAAATTAAATTTGAAAATTTTGAAAGATAATTGATTGTCATCTTTCACATGTGCATGCCATGATTAAAGGTTTGAACTTTGAAAATATTAAAGATGATTGATTGTCATCTTTCACATGTGCATGTTTTATTTGAATATTTTCAAAAGTGATTGATGCTTTTCTTGACTTATGCAAAAGGAAGATGCCTTTGTTTGAATATTTTGAAAAGTAAAGTGTGCTCCTTTTGTCATATGCAAAAAGTAAAAAATTAGGTTTGAAATTTTTGAAAAGCAAAGTGTGCTCCTTTTGTCATATGCAAAAAGTAAAAAGATTAGGTTTGAAATTTTTGAAAAATGAATGATGATGTTTTTGACATGTGAATCTTTTTAAATTTGAATATGAAGTCTCATATGCCTATAAATAGATCATTTGAGAGCTTCACATTCACAACACCAAGAGCATACAACTCTCATTCAAAGCTTTCATTCTCTCTTCTCTAAGCATTGAGCCTTAACCCTTGTTCATTTTGAGAGATATAGTTTGTGCTTGTATTGTTCTTATTTCACTCATTGAGGAGTGTTTTCTGATATCCTACCCACTATCAATTCTTGTATCAGTAAAAGGGTGTGTACAACCCTTGTGCGTGTAGAAAGTGTTCTACACAGGGAATCGTTGAATCACCACGTGTAAGGTGATTGCAAGTGTAGAGGGTGTTCTACACGGATCCTTTGTAGCTGTGTTGTTCAAATGTGTAATAGGTTTCTATCTTCACCTGAAGGAGATTGAATAGTGAATTCCGGGGATTTTCAAGGGGTAGCTTGAGGCGAGGACGTAGGCAGTGGGGCCGAACCTGTTAACATACTGAGTTTGATTCTCTCTTACCCTTACTCTTTATATTTATTGCTATTTCATATTTTGTTTATATTTTATATTGTATATTTGATTTATAATTGTTATTTTTTTAAATATAACTTAATTCACCTCCCTCTTATGTTAGTCATCTGGACAACATAACTTAATTTAGTATATCATATTATAAAATTACTTTTTAATATAAAATAATTTAATGCATAATATGAGACCATTCAACTTATAAATTTATTTTTATATACCCTTTTTTCAATATCAATTAAACTAAAGAATTGAACTTTATACAGAGAATACGTGATGACTCTCTTATCACTAGTGCATATCACTCCAAAAAAGTCAAAAACATCGTTAGTGCTTTCCCCACTAATGAATGGTTGAAGGTCAAATATCATTGATTTTCTCGCCAAAATAAAAAATAGAAAGTTGTTGCCATCGCCACGTTGGCTTGTTTGCTTGCTTAAAACAAAATTCAACTCTAAAAACATAATCATCTTCCGTGAGGCTGAATAGAAATTTAAAAATTTGACTTCTACTTTGATTTGGCTTTGATACCGACAAGTTAGAGTAAAGGTTTTTTTTAAAAGAAAAGTCAGAGTCAGAGGTGGAGGTGAACCGATTTCGATCTGTTCCAACTCCGACTTCGATGCCCTGACTTCAACTCCGCTCCAACTTCACTCTGATATTATACATATTTAATAAAAATATATGTATTTTTCTATATATTAATCATATAAATATAATAACATGTAATAATAATGTATAAATATTAAAATGCATAATAATATGTAATACCAATGGATAAATACTAATATATAAATAATAAATTTATAATAACATGTCATACTAATGTATAATAACTAAAGTATTGATTATGTGGATTTTACATAACTATTTTATATAGTTAGTTAAACTCAATAATATATATACTGGCATGAGTTAATTATTATTATAAAAATATCTATATTATTTATACATTAATCATATATATTTTATATAACTATAACTTATATAGTGAGTTAAATACTAGTATGAACAAATGTACCTAAAATAATACATTTTTACTATAATAACATGTAATACTAATGTACCTAATATACCATGTAGTAGTAATCTATAGACTATAGTAATCAATCTATGATTCTATAATAACTTATAACATGTAATACTAATTTTGTTCTTTTTTCTTCAAGCACAAATTGGAATGAAATTCGTTACAATTTGTATTAGTTCTTTTGTTGTAAGTTGTAACTTGTTGATGGAATTAGAACTTAATGGATGACGAGCCATGAGTTGGTTGGATAATTTGCGAGGATGGATGATGATGGATAATTAGTTTATAATTTTGGTTATGTATTTTTAATTTGTAATTTTGTATAAATGATTTAATTTGTAATTTTGGTTATGTATTTTTAATGTGTGTATTATAATTAGAAAATTTTTTGTTGCAAGTTTGAATTTTGTTTTATTTTACAGTGTCCAAGATTTTAATGTGTCTATCAAGTTCTAAGGATCTAAGGATAAAGGATCCTTGTATGAATGATTTCTTTTTACAAATTTGGTTAAATAAATTAGAAATTATACTTTAAGAAAAATTGATATGGAAGTCCAAATCCGATTAAAGTCCAAAATTGTAAAATTAAAATATCAAATAGATTAAGGAAAAAAGTCTAATAAAAAAGCTTAACTCCGAGTCTGCTCCGACAAGTCGGAGTCGGAGCTTATTGGAGCAGAGTCGGAACGGAGCCTATAGAAGTCGGAGTCCGAGTCGGAGGTCAGATTCGACCTCCAACAAAGTTGGAGTCGGAGGACGACAATACCGACTCCAAAAAGTCGGTGCTCAGCCCTAATTATTACATCCAACCAAATTGTCACCGGCTATAATATAATGGATAAGCAGAACCAATGGACATTATGGTGGGGATGTGTATGTATTGGTTTCGTGGCTTCGTGCAACTCACGTAGACGTACGCATATATCATCGGGTCCTTAAATCACATGCCGCACAAAATGATTACTATGCACCTTAATACAGAGCATCTCCAAACCCTTTGATCCCCACGGTTTGACGCCACATTCTTAGAAGAGAAAGTAAAACCCCCCACGAATTGTCTTGCAGTTTATAGCCAAAAGACGAAGATGGATGAACGCTGCAGCGCGCACGTTTTGGGGCCGTGTCAGTGTGGATGGCTTGGGAGATGGAAAACTCAACATGATGGTCGGTGATGATTTCACAACACCCAAGCCTCAAGTGTTGTGAACCGGGGCTATTTCCACGCCCATGTGACATCGATCTGTGCCATTTCTATCACCTGAGTCAAACAGTTTACGTAGAGGGAAGCATCTCTTTTAGGTAAATTGGACTAAACGTAAACTCGACCATCTCATTTAATGCTGTAAATCCACGTTATACATATATTTCTTTTTATTCAAATATTGTTCTCTGAATACTGAAATAAGTTAAGAACTAATATATACCGTGGGCTGGCATGGGGGTGGGATGTTTGGGCCCTGGACTGGACTAAGGGTCTGCATGGGTTCTAATATATGTTTGTGCCCACGTACGTTTCTGGATTATGGAGTTCTTAAGAGATGGGTCTCAAGGCCTGCTGGGTGAGAGGATAATGTTGGTGGGGCTATGACTATCGGATTGGGCAGGGTTGGCTTGGTAGTAGGAATTTTGCATTTCTCTTGGATGGATACTGCAAGACTTCAGAGTCCAGCCCAATTAGGATCTTAAGTGGTGAATTCTCGATCGGTGCAAACCACCAAAGATGCAGTACTCTGTCACTGTGTCTTCGTTTATTAACGGGTTTTAAGTATAAAACTGGTCCATGTGAAAATTGATATATCTTTATCTTAAAATCAAGTCAAATTATTTTATTTACTTTTCAATTGAATTTTTTTTATCTCGATCCATGGTTTTAAATAGATCAAATTGGTCTCATCCGTCATAATTCTATTACTAATCGATCAAATCAACACCAATGATAGTTCAACACGTTTCACTTGATCATAGACTACCATGACTGCATCAAGTGTATAAAAAATAAAAGTTTCATACAAAATTGTTAGAAAAATTTACAAAAAAACTAACTAAAATTTATAAATTGAAGAAAACAAATTAAAATTTAAGAATATATATAAACAAAAAAAAGGTTTTTTTTCCCCAGAACAGTAACATAAACATTGTTATTAAGGACATTATTATTTAAATAGATACCCTTTGCATTATTAATTATAAAAGATTTTAACTTAGGCATCCAAAATTATCACTGTCTGTCTAAATTATAAAGTAGCAGAAAGATATATATATATATATATATATAAATTGACAGAAGTAGTCTAAATAAAGTTTGTTGTTTGTATCTTCTTCTTTTCGCTAGATAGAGCCATTTGTTGTTCAAAATGGATTAGACTTGAGTACTTCAGATCATGACCTCGATCGAGTAATAATAAAAGAAAAACGACAGACTTCGATTTCACCCACCATGGCATGCATGCAGCATGCATGCATATGTGTCATGAATCGGCACAAAGTAATAACTTATTCACATAAAACGACAGATCAAACCATTATAAATATTTAAGTGCTAATTAAGTACTACTGCTGCATGCATGCTTTGAGCAAGATGAAGAGAAATATATACATATATGTAAAGTGATTGCTGACCTAACTTTCGGATGCTAGTGAAAAAGTTGGGAATTTTGATGTATCTGTAGCTAGTCATATGAAGCATGGTGGTTATGCTGTTTCTGGTGTTTTCGTTTTCGAGAGTGAGTGATCAGTACTGGTGTGGATCTATCTGAGTTGTCATTCTATTGGAATGTTGGTTTGGATTCACGTACGTGGGTTAGGTGATGCAATCCACTTAACTTACCTTCCCCACCTTTAAACAATATTAATTCCTGCCTACCTTCATTTTCTTACCACAAAGATCAATACAATACAAAAAGAAGTAAGCCAAAAGTCACGTGCCAGGCCAGGGCAGGTCGACCATCCACATGCATAAAGGAAATCGTGGAGCAAGTTGCTTGCCAGCAGCTTCCAAACCCATTTGATTGTGTTTTATCGGATGTTGACGAGGTATTAATGTACGTGTGCATGATGTGTATTACAGGTTCTGATCTGGTACAACATATATATTGTGTGTGTGTTTAATTTGTATCGCTAGAAATTAAAGAGAAACGTTAATGTCTTTTATTTTAGATTTTGTTACAATTGTGCTATAGGTACACGTCCTGGGGACCATTTCTCAAGGGGAAGATTCATGACAAAAAATTGACTTTTTGTGGAAAAAATCATATTCCCACAAATTGTTGTTGTGGGCAGCTTGTTGCATAAAACTCACCGCAAAAAGCATTGTCACCCACGAAAGGTTTAATTTGTGGCCAATACCTATATTTTCCTACGACACATTTCGTAGCAAGAGCTAATGAAACTCATCGCAAAAGCACGTTCATTTTCGTTTATGCTTGTGGGAGTAGCAATTACCATGAGAGATACTGGTGGGTATTAGTATTACCCACCACAATATTTGTGGGAAGAAACTTCTCCCGACAAAAAAAGAGTATTTGCCGTGAGTTGTCTTCGCGGCAAATGCTAAAAGAATTTAGAAAATAATAATAATAATTGTAAAAGCAAAAAAAGATGAGGCTAAGCTAAAAATGAGCATAAAAAATTGTCTAATATAAGCTAAAAAATTATATACAAACCTCCAAGATTCAAATTGACACTAATAACACTTCCTAAAAAAAACTAGTTAATTCTACTAACATGTTTACAAGAAAAACCTTACTGTCCGTGTAATCCAATCCAACACAAATGTAGATATTTTATCCATCTAACACTTGAGTTCAACATAATAAATAACACTTGGCATGTGATTGACTATCATGATATTCAAGAAATATATCTCAACATGTTTTGGGAAAAACCATTTACATCATTATTCCCAGCTAGAGCAGCAGAGAAATCATATTCTAATTAAACTTCCGACTACTGCAGCCTCCAACAACTCACAAAAGCCCATCCAAGATAATGAAAATGATTTATCTTTTCTTGTATTAATTTAAATTAATACACACTCAGAGCATTAGAATTGGATAATGAACAAACACTATAATCACTACAATAAACACTATAATCTCAACAAGGAAACAAGCAAATCAGGCCAAGGCTAACAATATTATTTATAAGGTTATGGTAGTTTAGGGTTTCCCCCTCATGATTTATAAGGTCTGTTTGGTCTATTTCTAACTACTTATCTATGGTAATGAAAGCTACCACTTTTGAGATAGAACTTAAGAGGAATCAGTAGAAAGAAAAGAGAGGAGTTGTGTGTTGCTGTTCCTTTCAGTTCTAGCTACTTAGAGCTGGTTTTGGTCTGAGATTTTAAAGTCATTTGGTATTCCTAATGTCATATATTGAGGTTGAGTTAAAGAGATGAGATAAAGGCAAACTAAGGGGCTAGAACTTAAGAGGAATCAGAGCTAAAGTCATGTCAAATTTTCTGCATTAGCCTTATAAGCCAAAAAGTTAGTTGTATACCTGTTTCAAAACTCCCATTCCTTCAACTATAATCCCAACTACATAAGCAATGAACTAGTGTTTAGAAAAATTAGAAATAAGCATGATTTATGGGTAGACAGCATAAACATAGGAAGAGATAGTTCTTGATAAACCAAAAAATTCTAATGAAATCCTGAGTTGTTTACTTAGTTATTAGCTTGAGTAGAAGGTAAAAAAATACACATTGATCGCTACTAGTTTAACACATAAAAATGGTAAACATAATTGAAAAGTGATTCAAATAGAGGAAGAAATCTTGTTAAAATTATAACAGAACCTTTTTGTAAAAACTGTCAGGATGAAACAAAATAAGGCAGAAAATCATCTCACCTCTTCAAGCAGTAGATAGCATGAATTCTGCATGTTGTGTCCTAAGACTTGCTCAATTTTGCTAAGCCAACCCATAGTTTGCATGGGATTCCAATGATTATCTAGCGGGTTCATGCCTCAAGATATTGGATTATACCCTGAGTTTTCTCAAACTACATGAGATTCTATGCAGGAAGTTAATGCACAAGATGTTTCTACACAATGCTATTAACCAATTAATCTATGAAGAAAACAAACAATTTAAAGAATTTTAACATATATTCATCCAGAAGCAACACAAGTCCCTCCTTTCCAATGTGGGATGTACTTCCAAGCACATCATTAAGGTAATTAATAGGTAGTAGAAACATAAAGGTTGATACATGGTATTTGCGCATGAAATTCCTTAATTGGTAAATGGGACTCACGCAAAAGAAATAGATATGTCCAATATAATTTTGTCTAGCTATTGCTCAAAAACAGGAAAAAAGAAAAGAAGAGCTAACTAACAATATGTCCTGGAGATTACACGAATAGCAAGAAGAGAGATATACTCTAATGGTCGGGGAGTCATATGTAAAAGGTTTCACTTAAAGCATTGTCAAACCAATGAAAAACCATGTATCACATTCTGGAAATTTTATGAATAGGAAACAATTACATTGCTCAAGGATTTCCAATGAAAAGAATGTTGACATCCTAACAACCGATCCTTATTCTCATAGTAATATGCCAAATCATAGAAAAAAAGCAGCATCTTTTCATTGTAACATGGCATAACTCTAAAGATAGAAAGTTAAGGCTAAAATCAATCATGACCCAATAATAGAATAACATAACACAATTTACCTCATCAAGAAGCATGTCAAATGTCTTTCTGTTGAGTTTCACTAAACCAACTGAAGAAGCTATGTGCATAAGATTTTTCATGAGTAAGTCAGGGTGTATGCACAAGAAGCTGAAATGGTAAATAAGGATAAACCCTGATTACATTATTTGGGAATAGAATCTAGCACTAGAGACAAAGCCAACAATTTACAACAATATATGAGCCCAGATTCCTTTCTTGGAATTCAATGACAATATGGTTATACTTAAAAAAAAATAAAAAAAAAAGGAGATGCAAACCCAATTCATATAAGATACTGATATATGAAGTTATGAACCCTAAAAGTAAGTAAATTCATGTGCCTTAATAGGGTACTTATGGTAAGACACCGGCAAGATTTCCAACCAATCTTAGTTTATGTATCCTAAAACTACATTGAAATCTAAAAGTAAAATTACCAAGGTAGTCATCATTGATCCCATAAACATAAGTATTACAATAAGACGCTGACCTTGAGATGCCCTCTTTCATGAAAAACCCATTTGCTAAGTTAAAAAAAAAAAAACTGTTCATTACTCTTGTCTGTTACAACTGCAGCTACATCATTAGTTTGAAAATAAATGTTAATAAAGTCCTCATTATCACCATGGCTACACATTAGCTACATAATAGTATCTCCAAAAATAATGGAACTGGAAGAGATCTCCACTAATGTAATTCAAAATAGTTTAAGAACCTCACCTACAGCTAATAAATACATAATACTTTTTTTTTATATAAGTATAAGTAACTTTATTGAAGAGAATGAAATAAGCGTTACCCAAGAACATAAGTAAAATACAAAAACTTATACTATCTTTTTATAAGATAAAGTTTTATTGAATGAAAAAGCGTGTTTATTGTAGTACACATGGAATATACAAGAGAAACACTTAACTAGCAAGAGGACAAAGATCTAGAAAATCCTGAAAGGTTGAAATAGATGAAGGGCTGTGTTGAGAAAGAATGACTTAAAGTCTACCACTAACTTTTCACAATCTTCAAAAGTATGCTATTATCCACTCTCCACAATGATAAGCACCGAGGAATTCCAAACTGCCATTTCCAACATGACAGGAGATCTACCAATCAAGAAGGCTTGACTCAATACATAAACTTATATCTATGAAGCAAACAACTCTTTAAAAGAAGTCATAGAACATAATAGTTGGCAAAACTACTAGGTTAAATGAGGTATCCATTGAAGTTGACTTGTTATGGGGTTATGACTTGTAGAAAAAAAGATATCTATGAGTTTACCATCAGCGTTTCCAGTTATGAAAAAATCTGCTGAAGAGACAACAACATGCATTACCAAATCACGGTGCATATAACTCTTCTCATACCTGGAAAACCAGGGCTCATGCTTGAGACATTCTTTATAGTATCCACAATTTGTTTTGCCATCTCTAAGCAATCTTGCCTCACAAAAGCACTTGTAATGAACAAAGGTTTTCGAACTGTAAAGAAAAACAGCAGAGTACAAATTTTAATGGCCAATTCATGGCAATAGCCCATAAGAAACACAGATAAAAAGCAGAACCAATGCTTAGAAACGTATAGTGACCAAATCAAAATAAGTAACCGGAAAATAAAACCTCACTCCAATTACATAGAATAAATCCTAAATCCTAAACCCTAAGCTTATATTCCAAATCAACAAATCCAAAAACCCTACATGTTAGACGAGGGGAGGGAAAAAATCTCATTTTTTGCTTGAGAAACTCGCCTATCTGGTAAACAAAAGCAGAGGGTTACTCTATTCTAGGTTGGCTTACGGTATTGAAGGGGAGGCGGTGGAGCATGGAGGTGGCGTTGCGGCCGTGTGGAAGGCTGACTTGCGGTGGTGCTTCATCGGGGAGGAAGGCAGCGAAGGGCTTGTACGAGGTGCTTGAGCGAGATCCGTGCGGGGGAGAGCAGATCGATGATGAAAGAGAGAGGGAGAGCTTGTGGAGGGGCTGGGGACCTTTGGGAGCTAGTTACACCGGTAGCTGGAGGTGGTGCGGCGGCTAAGGACGCGGCAGCACTGGGAACCCGAGAGAGAAAGGTTTTCAAGGGTGAAGAGAGAGGGAGATTTGCGAGAGAGAGAGAGAAGCTGCGAGAGAGGGGCTTGGTTGGGTTGGCCGGCGACAGTGGAGGTGGATGTGACGGTGGGTGGGTGGTGGCGTGCAATGGCAGCTGCGTGGCACTAGGGGGAAGAGAGAGAGGGGAGGGAAAAAAGTTTGGTGTTTTGGCGCCGAGGGAGGGGGAGATCGGACGAGGGGAAATATGGGAGGGAATTACGGATCTAAGTGATCCAAGGGTGGAGATTTAAAATCTCAAAAAATACATATTTGCGGCAACTTAATTACGTGGTAAAATGTTAATTTATTTCACGAATTTTTAATCTTCCAATGTGATTATATGATAAAATGTTATTTTCTTTTTCCACAGATGCTGTTTGTGACATTAGGTAAGTATTTTCCACCAAATCTTGGTCGTGGACATGATCTCGTGGAAAAAATCATATTTCTTTCTTCACAAACAGTTTTCATGTTATAAACTAAGTATTTGAAATTGGTTGTAGAGCTGGGGAAAAAAAATTCATGGTAAAAATCCATATTTCTTGTAGTGATTTGCGCACTCGCTGACGTGGGTCAGCCAATATATTATTTAAAAAAAAAAACAAACAAAACGTGATTAAAACAATTTCAAATCAAAAGAGAAGCAAATCCCACCCAACGCCAAAATCAAAAGAGAAGCAAATCGACCAATAGCGCCAAAATCCATCCCAGTTTGAAGAATTTGCACAAAAATCTGTAGCAAAAATCGAAAGAGTCTTGGAAACAAGTTGAAAAACTTGTGAGCCTTTCTGAAACAGTGAGTTTGGGTTTTTTTTTCCCATTTATAAAATTATTTTTGCATATTGTTATTAATCTCCCTCTAGTTCAAATTTAACGAATGAATGGGGTTTCCGAGAGCTGTCTAATTTGTCCTCATATTCTTGGAAATCAAACTGTGACGCCCTCAACTTCCACGTACGGACACGTGGAAATCGAGACGTCGGGATGATGACAACACAGGTTACACATCCCATCGCCAAGTGCCAAGTGTGTGTACATGCAATGTGTGTACAAATAAATAACGCAGCGAATAATAAATGTCTTACAACTAAGTACCAGAATTTTATTTAAATACAAACTCGCTTAAAATACACGTAATAAAATATTACAAGCTCAACTCTATCTCAAATCTAAATACATAACATAAAAACAAATACAGATAATATTCAAAGATAGGCAACTCCAAGTCAAAACTATGGCGGAGCCGCCTCTTCGGGCTCAGCCTCCTCTTCCCCCTCAACCCCTGCATCAAAGTCTACGGTACCAAAAATGGTGTCGCAGTTAAGTAATAATTCAAACGCCATAAGATAAAAATATATTAAACTCTATAATATGCATGAAAAGATGTCCAATGCACATGTTCAAAAAATTCACATTTTTACCACGCACACCAAAATTCCATTTGGCCCAAAATATATCCTTTAAACATATCCTCGCCATTATCCCAGATAATGGCCCAAAAACCAATCTCGTCATTTTTTCAGAAGATGACCCATTAACCAAACCATCAGAGCACTGTAGGCGGGACTCTACCACCATCCCTATGCGTGCACCGTAGGCAGGAATCACAGGCGGGACTCTACCACCATCCCTGCTTACCACCATCCCTACGCGGCGTGCACCGTAGGCGGGAATCGCAGGCGGGACTCTACCACCATCCCTACACGTGCCTCTGACTCAAACCAATCAATCCAACCGTTCATATATATCAAAAACATTTCTCGCTTGAAAACCCAGTTTTCAAGTTCCAACACATATACATGCATGCAATTACACGAAAACCCAGTTTTCATTTTCAAACATGAACATGCATGCACTATGCAATGCAAACATCAAAACACAGATATCCAATAAATCTCAACGTCAACCAAAACATAATTATCTCCATCCTCAAATCCATCCGACCCACGACTCCTCGGACTCAGTCCGGAATAACCAACCAGTCACAAATATTTATTGTAAAAGTAATAATATATTTAAATCTAAAATGAAGTTTGGAAAATACTTACAGCGCTATATGATAATTTTCGATGGATCAACGAGCAGCAAATGGCGAAGAGAAAGCAACGTAACAGTGTAAATACACTGTGGCCGTGGGTTGTAAAAAACCCACTTTCGAATGGGGACGAACCAAGACTTGAGATTGGTAGGAAATGGCTTAGAGGTGTTTTATGAATCTAGTGGAAGTGAAGGTTGGCCGTAGGTGGCGGCGAAAACGGCGGTAGAAGGCCGAAATACCCAACTCGGAAAGCTAGCTCGTGAGGGTTGCTTTGGCGACGGATCAGAGCCGGAAATGGGTGGTTTAGGATGGCAAGGAGTCGGTGATGAAGTGGTGAAGAGGTGGTGGCCGGAGGTGGAGCGACGGCGGCAGATCGGCACAAAAGCCGTTCAGCTTGGAGAGGCTATTTCGGTTAACAACGGCTCGGTTGGCGATAAAACTTGGTAGGGTGGTTCACCGGTCGGAGGGGAAGAGATTGGTGGGGGTGGTGTGTCGCACGGTGGCCAGCGGCGGTGAGTCTGGGTGGCACGACGAAAACAACGAGGAGGGGAGAGAGAGAGAGAGTTCGCGCGAGCCAGAGAGCAACGGGAAAGAAAGGAAGAAAAGAAAGAAAAGAAGAAGAAAAAGAGTAAGAAGAGAAAGAAAAAGAGAAAAAAAAAAGATGGAGGAAAAGAAATGAGGTCCAATCCTCACATCTGGATTCCAAAAACTGATCCAACGAAAACAATTTTAAAAGCAATAAAACTAAGAAAATAATTTAAACACAACATAAAACTAAAATATAATAAATAACTAGTAAAAACTAACAACTTAATTTTAAATCCAAAGACAAGCTAAAATAAATTAAACATCAATTTAAACTCAAAACAATAATTAATATTAAGAAAACTCTATAAAATAAATTTCACAACTAAATAAATCCAATTAAAATCCAATAATTTAAAATAAAAGAATCAATATTTTAATTAAATTAAAATACTCATTCAATGAAAATACACGTAAAAACGGGGTATCACACAAACTATCTTGTTTCTTAGTTTTATTCATACCAAAATCTTTACGAAACCATAAGTTTCCGTTGGTTTCTCTGGAATATTTCCCCTTGCTCACCCTATGATGGTATTATTATTATCTCCTTAAGTTCAAATGTCATCAATTTTCTCATTTATTCGTTCTTTGATTTTGTCATTGCAAACTAAATGTTATATTAACATATGAATTCCCTCATAATGCAGCTTCATTCACTCACGCAAAAAAGGTTGCCTTGATTAAAGACTGAGGCTAATAATTGAGGTGGATGCATGACTTAAAAATTATTCAGGTCAAGGTCAAGGTCGATCATATATATCATGATGTGAACCTCAATTATATGCAATTTGACTCCTACCAAATAAGGCTTTTTTTTTTTTTTTTTTCATTTTTGTAATTTGTTCATAATCCATTAATGGAGCAGCTTCAATATATAGTCTTGTGATTAACCAGCTAATGAACTTGTGATTAAAGTTAGGATGAGCGTCGATCCAGTCTCTACATTGGCAAACAGCTGTAGTTTATAGCCAGAATCACCTTTAAATTTGTCGATTTTCAGGCTACAGTTTGTGGATTATTGATTTTCAAGCAATTGGGTGTATTGGGCTTCTATTGAATTGCAGAAATTCCCTAGACTTTCTATCAAGGATTTGTTCTGCGTGGGCACTTTCTGCCAGGGAAATTCTCCAAGATACGAAATGGGTGCTGCGTTTCAGATGAGAAGAAGCAAAAAAAAAAAAAAAAAGGCAAAAAAAAAAAAAAATAGATTAGAAGAAGATGATGTTTCAGATGTGAAGAAGGGGAAGATGAGAGGTACCTTTCCTCTTCGTGGTTCTCTTCGCTGCGTCGTCTTCGCATTCTCTTCAACCTAGGAAGCTTGCACCAAGGGCGTTGAGTCTCAACTGCATTTCAACTGAGCTGTGTAATAATGAAACGCCCCGTTTCATTATCACACGTGGCTGTACGTGTATGTAGGGGGTTCTACACCTCATGTGCAAATAGAGTTTTTCATTTTGTCATCTCCGATCATGCATCTTGTTATGAGGTAAATTAAAAGAAAAAATAAGTTACTATGTAAGTGTTATATTAACATGTGAATTCCCTCATAATGCAGCTTCATTCACTCACGCAAAAAAGGTTGCCTTGACTAAAGATTGAGGCTAATAATTAAGGTGGATGCATGACTTAAAAATTATTCAGGTCAAGGTCAAGGTCGATTATATATATCATGATGTGAACCTCAATTATATGCAATTTGACTCCTACCAAATAAGGGGTTTTTTTTTTTCGTTTGTGTAATTTGTTCATAATCCATTAATGGAGTAGCTTCAATATATAGTCTTGTGATTAACCTGCTAATGAACTTGTGATTTGGTTGTTTGGCCCATTTAGAACTTGGAAGATATTGAGATCAACTAGTTCAGTATATAGCATCCAAACACTCATTATTATTTATAAAGAACTCAACTCCTCTCAAATCAGTTCAATATTCAAACAAGACCGGCCTAAAAAGTCTTACAAATCACCACAGCAGTCAATACAGTCCATTAAGCATTTTGTGGCGGGTGTCTTTAAATGGAGATCAGACTCCTTCGCTTTAAGAGGTACCAAAAGCACTTCTTGTTTAGATCTTTATAATTTCAAATAATTATGTACATGTTGGCCGGTATATATGTTATTAGCTGTAGAGAGAGATTTCGAAATCTCACTCTGAGTGAGTCACTCGAGCCAAATAGGTTGGTGACAAACTTAGATTAATAAGATATGAATTAGTTAACTCCCTTTCCTTATTAAAATGCCAAATGTTGTAATATGTAGCTAGTCATTTGCAGATCATACGCATGTGAATTATTTAATATGAACTACTTTTGTGCGCTTGGCATTTATAATTGTCGGTTTCTTCATGTTTATGCCAATACCTCGATTCTATGTTTGTTGGCTAGGCTAATGAGCATGCCTTGATCATCCATTTTGTGAATTTGATCACTTCTGGTTTTTGTTGGGTGATGTGTTAGTACACTTATTTATAGTTTCATCTGCAAAATATGTAAACGTAATCGATCTACATTTGTGAGAATTTGAGGAATAAAATGCGAAGGCAAAACGTAAATCAAGGTATATGTTGTCCCCACTTACTAAAGTCAATCCCAGTCAAACACCACGTTAAAAAAGTACCCCATCTGAGTTATATTTGGTCACTCCCTCTGCCTCTCCCGTCAAGTTAACGCGTCAAAGTTAACGCCGTTAGTTCCCACTTCACTAGCTCTGTACCTACTCAACACGAATAATACCCACTTTTCTCTTAACACCAAAAATATAAAAGCTCTGCCTCCGGGCATTCCATATGCTCTCTGTTTCTCTCTCCCAGAGTATGTAAGCAAGAGAATCTCATTTTCAAACTACCTTTGAACCGAAAAATGAAGACCTTCTGCAGATTTTTGGTCGTTTTTTCTCTGGTTGTACTTGTGGAATCCGCATGCAACAGTACAGACCAAGAACTGGTCTTCAAGGCTTTCAAATCAGTCAATGGATTTAATCGTTCTTGGTTTCAGTCTGCAGATTGGAACTGTTCAAGGCCTCATATTACAGAAATAAGGCTTCCCTCCAGAAATTTAAGCGGCATCATCTCATGGAGGTTCCTCGGGAAGATGTCACAGTTACGGATTCTCGATGTCTCTGGGAACTCTCTGCAAGGGTCTGTGCCTGGTTGGTTTTGGTCCCTTTCAAGCTTGGCATATGTTAATTTGTCCAAGAACCGGTTTGGAGGGAGCATTGGATTTGAACCCACCACGAGAAACGGTTCCTTCTCGTCGGTTCAGATGCTCAATCTGTCAACCAACAGGTTCACCAATTTGGTCCGGCTCGGTGGTTATCCGGAGCTTAGAGTTCTTGACCTTTCGCGCAACAATTTCCGAGCTTTGCCTTCTGGGTTCGCCAACCTCACCAAGCTAGTGCACCTCAACATTTCAAGCTGCAAAATTTCAGGCAATGTGAAACCCATCTCGGTTCTTCGGGCATTAAAATATTTAGACGTGTCCAACAACTCCATGAATGGTACTTTCCCTTTTGATTTCCCTCAACTTGGTAGGCTTAACTTCCTGAACATTTCGCTTAACAATTTCACACTAGTAGTTGACCCAGATAAGTACCGGAGATTTGGAAAATCCGCGTTCATCCATTCTGGGACCTCAATTTTCAATACTTCCAAAACGCCAAGAATTGATCATGTCCAACCTCATTCCAAAACCCCGCCTCACAGTGGTAGACCCGTCCAAAAACACAATCCCGTGAACAATAACTCCAGCACTAAAAACCCAAAATCAAAAAACAGAGCTCTGGTTCTGGGTCTATCATGTGCATCTGCGTTTGTCTTTGTTTTCATGGCCATCTGTCTGGGTTTGTTGTACAGAAGGAACAGACTTGCAAGACAGAACAAATGGGCAATCTCCAAACCGGTCCAATTGCCCTTCAAGTACGAGAAATCAGGGCCGTTTTCGTTCGAGACTGAGTCGGGCACGTCATGGGTCGCAGACATCAAAGAACCAACCTCGGCTCCAGTGGTGATGTTCGAGAAGCCATTGATGAATCTGACCTTCAAGGATCTGATCGCCGCCACTTCACACTTCGGCAAGGAGTCCCAGCTCGCAGAAGGTAGGAGTGGGCCTGTGTACAGAGCCATCCTCCCGGGAGAAATCCACGTGGCAATCAAGGTCCTGGAAAACGCCAGAGACGTCGATCACGACGATGCCGTAGCCTTGTTCGGGGACCTTTCCCGGCTCAAACACCCCAACCTACTGCCTCTCTCTGGCTACTGCATTGCAGGTAGTGTACGGTAGTGTACTGCACCTTCTTTTAAAATTCAAATTAAGTTTTTTATATTCGAAAATTTTGTAGCATCTTTAGATATTTGACCAGCTGTAATTGTTTTTTTTTTTTAATTTTGAAATTGACCAACTGTATTAATCAGCCTCACGGGTTTTAACTGCTTTCAGTACTGTCCTACACCGTAGACTGTTGTTTAATGCACGACCATTGTCACGGAAATCTAGCGCAGGCCATGATTAGATTCTGTAGAGATCCGTCACATATGGACGCTCTTAGATTGATCCTCTCTCTCTCATTTCCGTTTGGGCTTTTTTGTTGTTTTTTTTTATCACTTTCCTTTTCAGGGAAAGAGAAGCTGATCTTGTACGAATACATGTCCAACGGCAACTTGCACCGGTGGCTTCACGAGCTACCGACCGGGGAGCCCAATGTGGAGGACTGGAGCGGCGATACTTGGGAGCTGCACCATGCCTCTGGATCTCAACTATCATCACCGGAGAAATTGGTATGGCTCACGCGCCACCGCATTGCTGTGGGCATAGCGCGAGGGCTGGCATTCCTCCACCATGCCGGATCCAAACCCGTTGTGCATGGCCGCCTTGTAGCTTCTAACGTGTTACTATCTGAGTGCTTCGAGCCACGTATTATGGATTTCGGATTTCGAAATATGAGGACGCAAGATGCGGGCCAATGCAGCACGGAGACGGACGTGTATTGTTTCGGGGTGGTACTAATGGAGTTGCTAACGGGTAGGGTAGGGTCCGCTGAGACGGTGGTGTGGGTGAGGAGGTTGGTGAGAGAAGGTGTGGGGGCAAGAGCGCTAGACCCGAGGGTGAGACAAGGAGGGGAAGAGCTGGTGAGGGAGATGGTGGAGAGCCTCCGAGTCGCGTACTTGTGTACGTCGGAATCACCTGGGAAGAGGCCCACCATGCAACAGGCCTTAGGTCTACTCAAGGATGTACATCCCGCTCACGGTGCGGATTTCATTCGTCTCGATCCTGTCTTGTCCCAGCTTCAAGCCTCGAGATAGATAATTAAGTGCCACCCTCATGTACTTAATTTGAGGCGCATGCATGCCAACAGAAGCCTCGCAAAGAGGGTATTGCCTCGATAATTACTGCTTTGATTGAGGCAATGTGTTTACACCTGTTTGTGACTTTAGACAATTATTTTTGTGTCTTGATTAAGATTTTATGTCACAAAAACTTGCTGAATTTTAAATCTTAGAATGAGATATATTGACATATATTAATAGGTTTCAGATTATTTATTCAGTATCTCAATGTTTTTCGAGATATTTGATGATGTTAAATGTTGTGTAGTTCATTTTATGTATCTTTTTATTTCACCCTAAATCTTAGAGTCCAAACAAGAATTCTTAAACTATTTTAATGCATGTGTGATGTAAAGATAAAAATGAGAGTGAAAGGAAATGGAGAAGAAAGATAAAAGGTTGAAAAGATGGCCGGGAAGGGGAGTGTGTTTGCATGGTTGTGTTTTGGGTGAGGAAAGAAAGCAGATAATCCCAATTATTGCTTGTCTCTTGTGCGAGGGTATCCATCATTTTACACCTTTTCATCTCTTTTCTCTTCGAATATCAATTCTTTTTCTTTCTTTGCCTTTTCTTTTTATTCTTTTTATTTTTAATTTCTTGTTACCTTTATTCCTCCGATTTTACTTTTCCTTTAGTTTTGGGATTTTTCCTATTCGTGCCTGAGGTTTCCTAGTAATGCATATAGAAAAATTATATAGGTACTTAATTTAAGTTATAAATTGTAATTTGTTGTTAAAAAAGGGTAGTTTATTACAATTTACATGAGCACTTGGTGCTTAAAAAAACACAAATGATAGATCAGTAGCCAAGCTTAAGTTTTACGTGGGATCTGAATCTTTAATGCATTGAAGAAACCCGATAAATAGGCAAGTTAAAGCCAAGTGAGAAACTCGAAAAATCTCATACAGATGCTGTCAAACTAGTTTTCATTGTCCACTTGATTTGGAGTATTCTTACATCTTCCTATCGATGGACGGTGGGCATGCAGTACAGAGGCTGGAGTTTCTGCATCATTCAATGCTTGATTATTTACATAAATCATTCTCCTGATCCTCTGAAGCTGACATTTCAATTCTCGGTTGGAAGTATATGCAAATTGGAGAGAAAAAGGAGGGGGGGGAGGGAGGAGTGGGGGAAAGAGAGTTGAATGAATAATGTATATATCATACGTAAAGGAGACAGCGACTTCAACGAAATGCCATGCGCTGTAGGGGCTCTTAACCCTCTTTGCAATTCCAGTTTTGCCACTTGCCCCTTGCCCTGTCCGCCATGCATGGTGTTGCCGTAATAATTTGCTGCGCACACTTTTCTTTATGGAAAGAAAGAAAAAAGGTTGCTGAATGGCATACAAATCGGCTTAGGACTAAGTGCTTTACCCAGCGTTGTCTTTTGGACCATAGAGGTGGGACTCTCTAGGAGTTTCTTATCTGTCAATCATCCTTTCAGCTTTCATGTCTTTCATACTTTTGCTTTGGATAGTCTTTTCTTTTCTGGCAAATTACTTGATTATATTACATAAATAAATAAAGATAATATATCGGGTTTCCCTTAGACCATGTCAAACTGACCGACAATCCATCTGCTGCATTTTCATTAACAAGCACATCAGTTAGGCAGAGTCTGATTCTGTGTATTTATATATAAGAAATCCTATTTGCAGTATTAGAGTATACAAGTCTTGTATATTTTAATTTTTTTTAATGGTAAACTCTGCACAAGAATTACACACTCTAATGCTACTAATCAGAGATCTTAGCCTGGTTTGGTGAGATGTTGTAATCACAAACAAATGGCGAACCCATTTCTGCTATCTGATATGAGTAGTGTAATATAGCTTGAATGGTAGTTAGTGGTCAGCTTTCCGCTAATACTGGTTCAACCAGGTATAAGATTTGCTTCGATTTCTTTTTATCGGACAAGTTTTTCAGCTCCTACTTTAAGATGTATGTGGGCTCCCAGATGTGGACTATAAATGTAATGAAAATAGTACCACCCCCCTGTTCTTGCTTTGCACAAAGGAATTATTGATTCTCCTTTGCTCACAAAAAACAGAAAAGAATCATTTTTTTCCCTTTTTTCTACCTAATCACGTTTTGGATTATCTATAAAGATTAATTATGGTTCTTCACGAAAGAAAGGGAATGTTTTCTTTATTTCTTTCTTGTTTTCACACACAGGTAAATTGAAGATGAAAAATAACATTTTTGTTGCGTGGAGGCATCGTTTATTTTCTGAAATAAATTGAAATTAAAGTTAAAAGTTAAATAAAATATTTTTAAAATATATTTTTTTAATATTTAAAAAAATTATTTATTTTATTTTATATAAAAATTTAAAAAAATTATAATATTAAAATAAAATAAGTTGAAATAATTTGTGAAACCGTGCTCGTTGTACATCCAAATTGGGATATCACTGGATTGAGGATTAGACCATGGAGGCCCACAAAGGCTTAACCCCTTTTATACTTGACCCATAGTTAAATCATCAAATTTTAGGTTGGCCCAGCCCACAATACCGGAGTTTCCTCTTTGAAGCTCCTAGTCCTAGCTCTCCAGCTTCGTCCCCCACAAAAACCCTCGGTTCCTCCCCAAGTTTAATTACTGCTGAGTTTTCTTGCAGGCCTCCAATTCGAAGCCTTAACAGCTTCCTTTTCTGCGAAACTGTGAAAATCAACCTTAACAAACCTAGTTCTCCGACTCCCATATTAGATCCCCAATAAACCCTAGCTCCCCATGGCGTCGAAGAAAAAGCAATTCGAAGGCATTGCTATGTTATCCATGTACAACGACGAAGAAGAAGAAGAGGAGGAGGAGGAGGAGGAGGAGGAGGGTATGGAAGATGTAGTAGAACAAGAAGAACAACGACCAGAAGATGAAACGGCAGACCGACAAGAAACAGTGCGAGAGCAACAAGACGACGATTACCGGGATTCGATAATGACAGAGCAAGAAGACCTAATGGCCATCGACGAAAGAGTAATTGGTGGTGATTCTGCTAACGATGACACGCCACCGATTGATAATGAGAGTACGATGCCACAGCTTCCGGTTTCGGTGGTGTCGCCGCAGCAAGAGGCGGCGTTGTCCGGTAGTTCTAGGACGAGTAGAAAAGGGCAGCTTACGATTGTGGATTATGGTCACGATGAGGTTGCTATGTCTCCTGAACCCGAGGTACTACCCCTCTTATTTTCTTCCTTTTTCATACAAACCGTGTTTAGTTGCCACTAGACTTTGGGAAATGATAATAGGATTCAATATATTATGTTTTTATGATGTTGAAGCTTCGGTTGAGAGTGCTCTGTGCGCTTTATGTACCAAGAATCAGGTGTGGTTTGGAAAGTGAAATTGAGATGAGATTGGTTTAGTTGAAAGTTGAATAAAATATTATTTTTTAATATTACTAGTGTTTTGGTATTTGAAAATTTTGAATTGTTTATTATATTTGTGTGGTAATTTGGGAAAGTTGTAACAATAGATAAGATGAGATGAAATATTTTACTATCCAAACGGGGCTGGGGCCGGAGGTTGTACGATTGTTAGATTTTGTATAAGATATATTTCCCTGCCACCAAATGGTGTATTTATCTGATACAGAACGTTGAAATCAAGATTGGAGATTTTGTGCAAAGTTTCTGGATACTTGAATAAGTTGGGAGGATGTTTAGGGAGAAATTTGTAACTTCGGGGAACTTTTTTTGGATAATAGGTTTTGTCAATGTTCTTGTTGGTAAAAATTTGAACTTTCAGCGAATGGTGCCTCTTCCTCTGAGAGAAGTTTATTTCTTTTTTTTTTTTTTGGGTGGAGGGGAGGTTTGGTGAACGGACTCTCTCAGTTTTATCCTACATTGCATTGTCTCAATTTATATTTTGCTTTGTGGTATTTTTTTGGTAGGATGGAGAAATAGGTGGAAGTGGTCGAGTGATGTTTGGAGAGGAGCTTCAAATTGCTAATGGTATGTATCTTGTGTTTATGGGTATTTGGTACTTTCTTTTGTACTTCCTGCACATTTAATCACTTTTTTCTTGTGACATTGACTGTATTTTTAAATAACATTGTATATACTCGTTTTTGTAAGTAACATTGTATGTGCTCATGCTGCCCTCGTCCTGCCAAATAGGGTTGTCATTAGGAGATGGACATTTGTTTTGCGAACTGGCATGCTGACATTGTATATCATCAAAATACTCTTATGATATTTTAAGGGATAAATGTTACATAATGGTTATCATCGTTTAAATATAGCGTTATATTCATGTATTGAAATGGTCACATTGATTTGCAGATAGGCGGCCAAGTTGCCTACTGAGCCATTTTTCCTTTGGTTGCCAGAGTTGTTGGAAATGCAGAAAATGGTAGAGTTTATTGACAAAGTTAACACGAGCATTGTGACTGAATTGTGTCATTGCCCTATTGATGTCATAGTTCAGGTTAAAAGAGGTGTTTGATTTCTGTCACTTATTGAGAAACATAATTTTTGTTTCAGTAAAATTTTAAATATAAATCAAAGCACAAAGCGTATTTGAGCCCTTGGTCATATGCTCAGATTGTAAAGTGGTGATGGGGTGAGTATGGGGAGGTCAAGTATATGTCATACTGATATAAAAAAAAGGGTATTAAGCACACAGGAGTTAAAACTCATATGTTTGTTTGTGTGTTAATTTGTAGGTCCAATGGTAGGTCTACTCGTTTCTGTTTTTAATTTCGTTGTTTATTGTAGGTAATTTCCATGAGAAAACGCCTACTGGATCTATTCAGGCTTTAACACCTAGCAATCAAGTAACTCCATCATCTGATCCATCACATAATGATGCAACGAACGATGCAGTGCATGAATCAGATGGTGCACACGATGAGGAAGCTGTCATGGAACATGAAAAGGAAGTTGATCCAATGGATAAGTTTCTTCCACCACCACCAAAGGCGAAATGCTCAGAAGAGCTGCAAGTAAGTTCCATTCAAAATTTCTAATGTTTAGGTATGTGTATTGTATACTCCCTGTGTACTTGGATTTTGCCACTTTGCGAGATTGAATAAATTTTCATTTTTACTTTCAAAGAGAAGTAATTTCTATTCAAAATTTTATTTATTTATTTCTTGAGAAGTTTGGGTTTTTTATTTCATTTTGCACTTTACAAAATTCTTATATTTACAAGATTAAGGTAATGCAACTTTCACTTACCAAAAAAAAAGATTAAGGTAATTCAACTTTGCTTGCCTAAAATTATAAATTTGAGCTGTTATCCATTATATGCATATGTTGGCTATTGGATTGTAAAGATGAGATTTTACTTTTTCTGCCATCATACTTTTTTTCATCGGTATGAAGACGAGGTTAAATTTTAGTGCTGGACATGGTGCTTATCATACTTGATCCATTTCTTTCTACTTTATTTTTGGGAGATACGTTTGACCCTCTCATGTCCTCCCGTCTTTTTTCTATTTCCGGCGCTTCTCGCCGGAAAATTTCTTAACCCTTTTCTTTTGTTCCTTCCAGTGCTCCGTTTTCTTTTTTTTCCTTGTTACATCTCTTTGTAGATTAAGATGGGTTACACTAAACATGTTTTCATAGAAACAAAAGTTTTTATTTTAGCACTAGAAGGGGGGAACTTCCTTCGAATCACAGAAAGAAGTAGAAAGGTGACAAAGGAGCTGGTCTTCAGTCTATCTAGTGTCCATTGGTTGGCTAACATGGTGGAAGACTGCTATCTTTCGGTGGGGAGAAGGGATTTCTTCAAGTCTTTTAGGATTGGCTCTGTATCTGTAGTTGCTCATAGAAGATCCAATGCCTTTGGTCAATTTTTGGAGGTTACGGAATATAGTGGTAATGGGCGCCGAGGTATGCTGGTGTTTCCAGCAGGGAGGGAAGGACATGGATGGAAAACTTTATCCATGGAGCTGAAGCATGCTTTGGCTGGCTTACCCAAGGCTCCTGCGCTGATCCAGGGAGGAGGGAAGGGGAAAGAGTGGGGAGGGCAAACTAGAACCTATGCTGAGGTTGCTGGGGGAGGTACAGTAAACAGTAGGGTGGCGGGGCAGGGAGGTAAAGTGCAGCTTTTGAATAATGAAGAGAAGGAAAAAAATAAGGGAATTGCAGGAGAATGTCATATGGCAGGGAGTTTTGGTCGAGAAGAATTTTTAGATATAGGTGAAGTTAGTCTGACAGATACTTGCGTAGGAGTAAGGGAGGGGCAGAAGTTACTTTTTGGGATAAAAATGGAAATTGCTGGCGTGAAGGAGGAATTGGCAGGGGTAAAGAAGGCAATTGAATCTCTTATAGGAAAAGTGGACTGGGATATAATTACTAAAAGGAGTTTGAGCCCGAGTAATAAAAGGAATGGGGCAAAACAGAAACTCAAGGTGGATAAAGGTAAAAACAAAATAGGTATGGATCTGGGCCGGTCAAGGCAAGCCCACCAAAGCTCAAATGGAGACTTAAAATGCAGGGGTCTGATCTGGAAAAGGGACAGCCCGTGAAGGAGGCCCATGGGCTGTTGACCAAGACCCAAGCAATTGGCTGTGAGGCTTCAACCAGCGGACGTGGGCTGTTGACCTCGCCGGTAAGGGCACCTCCACAGCGGCAGCCCAGTGCCGGGAACTCGTCGCCGGCAAGGTCAGAGGCTTCCCGCGGTGGCTGTGTCGTCGGCAGCCCGGCAAATGAAGACCAGCGGGCTGTCTCGTCTTCACCCGAGAGGATCTTCGACCAGCGGAAGGATCCGTCGTGTTGTGGAGGATTGTCGACCAGCGGAGCAGCACAGAAAGGGCCGACGGCCAGGTCTGGGCCGTTTCCATCCATCGCGGTGGCGAGGACGACGCCGCCGGCGCCGGAATCTTCAGAACAGGGGCTGATTTGCACAGAGAGTTGGATGGAAGCGAAGAGGGCTGGGCTGACAACCTGCGAGGAGACACAGAACACGCCGGTGAAGCTAACTGGGTTGCCGGAACCTTGCTCCGACGCTCTGGCGCCGGTAAGTCCACCGGAAACTGTTTTACAAGCCGAAAAACCCCTCCTGTTGACTGAAAAAAATGCGGAAATCATGGAGAACTCAGAGGAAGTTGAAAAGGAAGGGACTATGGTATTATGTGAACTCCCAAGTGGAATAGAGATGGGGGAAGATACAGTGAAAAATCACTGCTGTGGAGAGGGGACAGAACCCACTCCTTTGAACTCGTTTCATCCGAGGGGGTCAGAATGGGTAATTCAAACTGCACTGGAACTCAAACATATTGTTGGGATTAAATGCGTGGGTTTTGAAGATGAATTTCTGGCACTTCTCACAGCTATGGAAGCTAGTCACTCACAAGCCGTAGATGATCCCTCAAGTGGTCTGGAAAAGAAAAAGGAAAGAGAACTCAAAAGGCTTACGTGGGCTATGAATGATGAAGGAGGGGAGCGGAGCTCAAGCCGGGGAAGATCCAAGGGAAGGGCAGCGATAGTTCCGATATGAAACCAAAAATCATTTCTTGGAATATAAGGGGGCTGAATGAGCAGGCCAAACGACTCCAGGTTAGGAACTTATTGCGACAATGGCAAGGGGATATCATATGCTTACAAGAGACCAAAATAGAATTAATTACTTGGAAATTAATCCGAAGTATGTGGAGAGGACACCATGTTGGGTGGTCATATCTACCTTCTAAGGGAGCATCGGGTGGTGTCCTCATCTTGTTTGACAAAAGGGTGGTGGAGAGAGTAGAGGAGTGCGTGGGCGAGTTCTCGGTGGCTTGCTCCTTTGTGAACATAGACGATGGATTCAGATGGGCGTTTGTAGGGGTTTATGGGCCAAATAGTGATGCGGAAAGAAAAGCAATGTGGGAGGAATTGGCCGGAATTCTTAGTTGGTGGGAGCTGCCAAGCTGTCTAGGGGGGGATTTCAATGTATCACGCTTCCCAAGTGAAAGGTCAGGTACATCCTGCATAACACCCGCCATGAGTGATTTTTCTGACTTTATATCAGAACAGGCACTCATGGATATCCCACTTACGGGAGGATCTTTTACCTGGTCAAACACTCGAGAACTCCCATCTTGGTCAAGAATTGATAGATTCCTCCTCACTTCTGATTGGGAGCTACATTATCCTGATGTAACCCAAAGACGTCTACATAGAGTGTGCTCAGATCATTTTCCTATACTGTTGGATTGTGGAGGCATTCAAGGAGGCAGAAGGTATTTTAAATTTGAAAATATGTGGCTAAAATCTGATGGTTTTGTAGATAGGGTCAGACAATGGTGGTCCTCTTATGTGTTCCAAGGCTCTCCAAGCTACATATTGGCAAGAAAATTGAAAGCACTGAAACAAGACCTGAAGTTATGGAATGAACAAGTGTTTGGTAATGTACTTTCACAACAACGATCCCTTCTCGAGGAATTACAGGGCCTGGAGGGCGAGGAGGAGGCAAGATCTCTCACCGAAGCGGAAAAAACACGCAAGACTCAGGTAGTCATAGAACTTGAACGAGCTTTATTGATGGAGGAGATATCTTGGAGACAGAAAAAAGACGCAAGACTCACGCAAGACTCCGCTACTCTTTCTTTTTGTCATGGAAGCTTTTAGTAGGATGATTGAAGGGCTTGTGGAAGCAGGACATCTCTATGGTTTCTCAGTGGGGAACGGTTCTAGTCACATTTCTCATTTGTTGTTTGCTGATGATACCCTCATATTCTGTGGAGCAAATCTTGGGCACATACAATCTTTGAGGGCTCTACTCCTTTGTTTTGAAGCAGTTTCAGGGTTGAAAGTAAATCTATCTAAGTCTGAATTGGTACCGGTGGGGAATGTTCCCGAAGTGGCGGGTTTAGCAGCTCTATTGCAATGTAAGGTATCCTCTCTACCCTTGCAGTATCTTGGTTTACCCTTGGGTGCCTCTTTCAAAACAGAACAGATTTGGAATGTCGTGATTGAAAAAATGGAGCGAAGGCTGGCGTCATGGAAGAGGTTGTATTTATCCAAAGGTGGTAGACTCACATTGATCAAATCTACTTTAGCTAACCTCCCCACCTATTTATGTCTTTGTTCCCGCTTCCAACGAAGACCGCCAATCGTCTTGAGAAACTACAACGTGATTTCTTGTGGAGTGGATGGGGGGAGGAGTTTAAATTCCATTTGGTTAATTGGTCAAAGGTGTGTACCCTGTTACCTGGGTGTGGATTGGGGATGCGAAGCTTGACGAAGTTCAATCAAGCTCTATTGGGTAAATGGTTGTGGCGGTACCAACAAGAAAGTGGAGCTTTGTGGAAGTCGGTCATAGATGAGCGTGCTGGGGAAGCATGGGGGGGTTGGTGTTCAAAGGAGGTTCGTGGTTCACATGGGGTGGGTCTGTGGAAAAACATTAGGAACGGATGGGAAACCTTCAGGAGACATACTCATATTGTAGTGGGGGATGGCTCTAGAGTTAGATTTTGGCACGATAAATGGTGCGGGGAAATGAGTCTCAAAGACAACTTTCCAGACATATTCGAGCTAGCACGACTCAAGGATGCAGCGATAGCGGATTTGTTGGTTTTTTCTAATGGCGCCCCCCAATGGAATGTGGAATTTAACAGGGCAGCACAAGACTGGGAGTTGGAGGTTATCACAGATTTCTATGCAACACTGTATTCTGTCCGTATGACCGAGGGTTCTATGGATAGGGTAACTGTGGAGTCCCTCAAAGAAAGGTAAATTCACGGTCAGATCTTTTCACAAAGTTTTATCCAGCCCAGGCATGCTCAATTTCCCTTGGAAAAGCATTTGGAAAACAAAAGCTCATTCAAAAGCAGCGTTCTTTGTGTGGACAACAGCATCTGGGTAAAATTCTTGCCACAGATAATCTAAGAAGACGTCGGGTAATGGTAATGGATTGGTGTTGTATGTGCAAGAAAGATGGGAAATCAGTTGATCATTCTGTTTCTACATTGTGAGGTGGCTAGGACCATGTGGGTGGATTTTTTTAAGGGTCTTGGAGTACATGGGTCATGCCCCTGAGATTGGTAGATTTTTAGCTTGCTGGAGAGGCCTTCAAGGAGATTCACGGGTGGCAACAATATGGAAAAATGGTACCTATATGACATGTGTTGGTGCTATTGGCAAGAGAGAAATGATAGAAGTTTTGAAGACCATGAGAGAACAGTGGGGGAGCTGAAGTCTTTTTCTTCAAAACTTGTTTTCTTGGGGTGGGAGCCATTGTATGTAATGGACTTAAATGTCCATGACTTTCTTATTTCGGTTGTAAACTCTCGCTAGGTATTTTTCAAGTATACGCCCTGTGTACTTGGGATTTGCCATTTATGTTGAATAAAACTTCTTGATTACCGATCAAAAAAAAAATGNATTGTAGTGGGGGATGGCTCTAGAGTTAGATTTTGGCACGATAAATGGTGCGGGGAAATGAGTCTCAAAGACAACTTTCCAGACATATTCGAGCTAGCACGACTCAAGGATGCAGCGATAGCGGATTTGTTGGTTTTTTCTAATGGCGCCCCCCAATGGAATGTGGAATTTAACAGGGCAGCACAAGACTGGGAGTTGGAGGTTATCACAGATTTCTATGCAACACTGTATTCGTCTCGTATGACCGAGGGTTCTATGGATAGGGTACTGTGGAGTCCCTCAAAGAAAGGTAAATTCACGGTCAGATCTTTTCACAAAGTTTTATCCAGCCCAGGCATGCTCAATTTCCCTTGGAAAAGCATTTGGAAAACAAAAGCTCATTCAAAAGCAGCGTTCTTTGTGTGGACAACAGCATGGGTAAAATTCTTGCCACAGATAACTAAGAAGACGTCGGGTAATGGTAATGGATTGGTGTTGTATGTGCAAGAAAGATGGGAAATCAGTTGATCATCTGTTTCTACATTGTGAGGTGGCTAGGACCATGTGGGTGGATTTTTTTAAGGGTCTTGGAGTATCATGGGTCATGCCCTGTAGATTGGTGATTTTTAGCTTGCTGGAGAGGCCTTCAAGGAGATTCACGGGTGGCAACAATATGAAAAATGGTACCTATATACATGTGTTGGTGTATATGGCAAGAGAGAAATGATATAAGTTTTGAAGACCATGAGAGAACATGGGGGAGCTGAAAGTCTTTTTCTTCAAAACATTGTTTTCTTGGGGGGAGCCATTGTATGTAATGGATTAAATGTCCATGACTTTCTTATTTCGGTTGTAAACTCTGCTAGGTATTTTTCAAGTATACGCCCTGTGTACTTGGGATTTGCCATTTATGTTGAATAAAACTTCTTGATTACCGATCAAAAAAAAAATTTTTGGGAGGGAGGGGGGGGGGGGGTCGGGGGGAGAGGTGCATATAGTTAGAACATGAGTAAGTCGTTTTACTTACTTTTTCACATTGTACTCCTATCATGAAACCTATGTTATCATCAATGTTGAATCTTAAGGAAAATTTTCCATTTTGGATTGAATGATAAAATTTGAGGATTATTTCCATTGAATTATATATTTGTTTTTTAGGGAATACAACGATCGATAGCAGTATAAGGTTGTTTTTAAAGCAAATCCATAAACTCTCTTTATCGCAAGCTGTTTTGGGCTTGCTGAAATTAGGGATGGTTTGTGCCTGTACCACTTAATATAACATCTGAGCTTACACATCCAAATTATTTTGCACTTTTTAATGAAATTCTTGTTACTCGTCTTAGGAATCTGTATTGTTGTTGCATTGCTGTAATGTTGCTCCTAATTTAGGATTTTTTTAATATCTCAAAAAATTTCCGTTCCATGCATTATTATGTTATACGTGCTTTATTTCCTTTGATGTCTTTATCCTTTTGTTATGTTATTGCAGAGGAAAATAAATAAGTTTCTTGATTACAAGAAAGCTGGAAAAAGCTTCAATGCAGAAGTACGCAACAGGAAGGATTATAGGAACCCAGACTTCTTGCTACATGCAGTGAGGTATCAAGATATTGATCAAATAGGATCTTGCTTCAGGAAAGATGTATTTGACCCTCATGGATATGACAAAAGCGACTACTTTGACGAAATAGGTCATTAACAGTTCCTTTTGCAGATCTCTCTCTCTTCTCTGTGTTTATATGGCAGCCCCCAAATTTCTGTAGCGTGCAAGATGGTCACTACATGTCTAGTGTGGCCTATTTGCAAATTTTGTAGTTATGTTATTACTTTTAGAGTTCTTGGTCGATTACACAGAATATGTGATTGCAGCCTTTAGGAGGAATATCTCGGTATAACATGTGTTTGGTACCGTGGAGTGTGTATTTAAGGTGGGTATTTTTCTGGTTCTGTTGCTTTTATGAGAGAATTTTTGTATAGAACAAGATTGGAGAGATATCATGAATATATATTAAATTCATAAACCCAGACCCCTCATTTTGGATTGCAAATTGAGAAGTTAAAACATTTGTCTATTTGAAGTCAGGGTTTTGGAACATTATCAGTCTCTTTGTCATCGCCTCTGCTTATATCCAGTGTGAGGGTTGGTGAATATTCAATTTCATACCGCGGTTGAAAGGGTGTATTTCTCTATTGACCTATAATTACTGGATCAAAGCTTTAGTCTTGACTTACCAAAAAAAAAAAAAAAACCTTTAGTTTTGACTTACCAATGAAGATATCAGGGTCAAGTCATTTTGTTTGTTGTTCTGATCTGTGCATCTTCCTGATCACAGTAATTTGGTTGTTTGCTGCTTTTGTTTGTCTTCTGAAGTTACCTGACAGTGTCCATCTGGTATTGCTATCATAGATCTCTTCAACATAATTGCTTGCCACTCACATCTTGTATGTTGTGTAGCAGAGGCTGATATGAGGCGTGCAGAACAAGAAAAGAAGAAGAGTCAAAAGGTCGACTTTGTTTCTGGAGGAACACAACCTGTAACAATTGCACCTGCATCAAGAATTAATATACCTATTCCAGGTCTGAAAAAGATTTTATTTGTTAATTTAGTGGGTTATGCTTTTAGAAGTTATTATTTGTTTCCTTCAAAATAAAATTGGGCAATACCATGTTCTTATATTAAGTCCTTCTGTAGGTGTTTCAACTGCAGCTGCTACTGGTTTGCCATCTGCCCCACCTGTGGCTGACACTGCTACGAGGGATGTTCGACAGAACAAGAAGTCTAAGTGGGATAAGGTTCTCATAATTGCATATGCCATTTATAATTGCTAATCATATCAGTAGACTCACCATATTTAAGTGTTAATTCATTTTGTTTCAGGTTGATGGGGATAGAAGAAATCCTTTGCCCTCTGGGGGGCAGGATTCAATTTCTTCAGCTGGGGCTCATGCTGTACTTTTATCTGCCGCTAATGCTGGCGCCGGATACATGGCTTTTGCGTAAGTTTTGTTAACAGCTTCAAGCGATATTTTGCTACTTTTCTTCTCCTAGTATTTCTATACTTGTGATTTTAGTTTGTTTTTGTGCACTTCCTTTAAAAAAAATTCTTATGCTAAAGTATTTGATGATTTAGTTGCCCCTAAAGATTCTTAAAGAATTCTGTGATGCCTGTTGTATTCATGTATTGCTCTTGCAAGAATTCTCTGGTGTCTGTTATATTCATGTATTACCCTTGCAAGTTGCCCAAAGATCAGCTATGAACACCGAATGTGTGTATTTTCTTGACTGCCATAATGCATGCATCTGAGTTGGGCTTAGGATTACATACTTGGGTTTATATCATATATATTATGCTTCTATAGGAGGAATTGTAAATTTCCCCACACATGTTGCAGTAACTGCTAATGCATCCGAGTAAATGGTTAAATGGGTAACTTTCGGGTTGTTGGATAATGAATATGCTGGGATGTCTTTTTTATTTTATTCTAAAGTTCTCTGATACCTGAATTTATCCGTCTGAGGTCGACTGCTGATTCTGTTGTTGGGTTTGGGTAAGATTGTTGGTGGGATTGGCAGTTTTATTCTGATTTTGTTGCTGTGATAAGGAAAAGTATCTAACTAAATAATTAATGTTTTTCATCATGTGGCAGGCAGCAAAGACGGCGTGAGGCGGAAGAAAAAAGATCTAGTGAAAGGAAGGTGGAGAGGAGATCCTGAGCTATTCATTGTACTACTTACCAGTGAATTACCATACAACATTTTTGAAACGGGTAAATCCGTTTTCTTTTTCCTTAGTTAAGGGCAATGTATGGACTTGTATTTTATTTTAAACCATACGTCCTGTCTACTTCAAAAATGAAAATGTATTTTTGTCTCATTCCTAGAACGAGTTTAGGAACCCTTTTATCGTTCTTGGTAGGAATAATTTGTTGTGGGGAAGTATCGATGTCTATATATACTGACGGATTAAATGCTTTGTTTTTGTTTCCGTCCCTTAATATAGTATACATCAAGAACAGGTACTCTCTCTAATTATTGATTCATGGTCAATTCAGATAACACCAAAGAAAATCTGTGCTTAAATCAATAGCCATTATTCAGGAACTCCAGCCTATAGCTTCTAATTAATACTCTATGAATATTGTATTGTAGATTAGTGAAAGACAGCTTGTAATGGAACAATTAGAGGCAGCATAAGCGTGTTGAAAAACAGTGGAAAGTGGAAGGTTTAGTGCTCTCCAACTCAAAAAATATTTACTGCTTTTGACTTTGGTCCTTAATAAAGCCCAAACGTCGAAGAATGCACGTCCAATGAAGTAAGATTGTTGATAGAGGAGTCAGCATTTCGCACCATCCATACATCCTTTTCAATAGAGTGAAAAGGCTTGGATCTAATTCGTGGAAGGGGAAATCATTTTGTGATATAAAGGAGCCATTCCTACCGTATGGTTTACAGTTTTTTCTTGATATGGGTGGAAAGTTTTTTTTTTCTCCCTTCTTTTTGGGGGTTACGTGAGCAATTTGGTATTCGTAATTTATTTAGTTTTCTTTACCCATTTATTTTAGTAAAAAAAATCATGCTCTATCCAAGGCGGAAGGAATCCTAGGAGCTAGACCACCTAGTCATATCCTTCACACAAATTATGTAAGCCCCATCATCATGAACGTGCTATCTTTCTTTATTTGAATGGCATGATCTTACAAATCATTTGCTTGAGGGGTCTTTTCCCCCAGCCATCATTCCTCGGTCAACGTCGATCGAAGGTGGTATCCATGGGCAGTACTCGACAAAATCATCCTAGTTTGCCTCCACTACTACTACGTATAACTCATGCTTTGTTGATTCTACTTCTGTCCCCATCGAAAGCCATGCCTTCCCATTCGGCGTCTGTTACCTCAACAGTACTTCCCCCGTAGCTTATCTACTCGAAGTCACATACAAATGCAATGATCTCGTACGTATTTTATATATTGTTATAAGTATTGTTTTGCGATTACAAATCCATCATGACCATTTTGCTGCTCTGCACCCTTTAAATCTCCTAATTAATTAATGACTTTAGAAATGCTGTTTTGTTTGATCAAATACTCAAGGAAAAGGCTAATGGCCCTTGCTGAGTTTTAGGGATTATGGGGTTCAATCCCCAACAAATATTAAAGCAGTACTAGTCTCTAAAAAAAAGGCCTAGAAATCAAAATCTCTTTCTACCCTTCTTTTCCTTTTCTTTCTTTTTTTCTTTTTCTTTTTGTTATGAACGATAAGAGAAAATGAACAAAAATGCAATCAGAATACACAATTCACTTGTTCCTTATATATAATTCTAGTTGAATAACGCCTCTGAAATATTCTAAAGTACTGCTGTTAATTAGTGTACGTGTGTTAGATCGATCACTTTGTATGGATCCTTGTATATAGATTCGACATCATGTATTCTAAAGGTTGAGTTGTGCAGTAACTTGCCCCTTTCTCTGCTAGATCATGCTGCATCACAACTTCCCCAGACAACTTTGGTTTTGCGTGCGTGAGAATGAATCACATGCAGATGGTCAACTTCTTGTACGTGGGATTGTAAATATTGACGACTAGACAAGCTTTTGCATGCAAAGGATTTCGAGTGCTGCAGATGTGCACATACTAACAGCCTGATCAGCCTGTTTGTCGACAGTCAACTCTTTTTGTTCAGCACTGTGATATTCAGTTTAATTTTAGCTTCTACTAATAAAGGAGGAAGTAGCTTTCCGTTTCCTGTCCCTGATCTAGTACTGCTCCTTTTTTGGGTAGTGATTCTCGAGATCAAACAAAACAGCATTACAACGAACCTTTAAGCAACTTCATTTCCTTATCTTCGAATGTACAATATATACGAAGGCCAAGAAAAAACTACTCTAAGCAATAGCATGGCCACCCTAACACAGTACTGTGCGTGGTATTAGTGCTGGGAGCATTGCGTTTTGATCTATATATATAGCACCTTAAAGAGAGAAGAATATTTTCACTTTCTCATCTTTTGAAGATATAGCTTTTTGTATCTGTGGGGTTTATTCCATTTTCACAAACTGCTTTTCTTTTCTAAACGACATTGACACTTCCCTTGGTTACCAAAAGCTAGGTATTTTGAACTTCTGAAATAATTATTCTCCATTTTTAACATTAGATATAAACCAGCTCTTAACTGGTCTTCACAGGGATCAAGATCTTCCAGAGTCATTGCTGCTTGATCAGCTCCAGGACTTAAACCATAGAGGATTTGTATATTATTATTCCTGTAAGTATTTTGACAGTACCATTAATGCTCAATAAATGTTGTAAACTCACTTCCTTTGTCTTTTGTCTTTTTTCTCTGGTTAGCAACTTGGCCTGGCAGATGGTCAGAGCGGTAAATATCATGTATGGAGTTTGCTGGCACTGGCGGTGAAAAAGGTGTAAGCAGAGGAGCTCTAGTTTGGATGCAGCTTGTCGTTAGAGATTCGTACACTGTTCCTTCACACGATGGGGGCACTCTTTCGTTTATACAGAAGAAGATACCAGTATTTTTAAAATAATATATATAGCAGAGAAGAGAAGTCTAGAAGTCTTTTATTATAATTCTCAGCCAACCAATCAATACTCGTAACAGACTAAACACATACAGATTATGAAAGAAAACAAAAACACAAGAAAGAGAGAGGGAGAGAATTGAGATGCAAATGTAAAGTAAAAAGGCACAGATGGAGGGAAATTATGAGTGCTAGCCCATATGAAATTAGATGCAAAACGTTATCTCTCGCCCTTTTCTTTTCCTTTCTCTCCTTTTAAGACAAAAGAATAAAATATTTTGCATAGATAGAAACATCTTCTTCTAAAACACCCAACTTGCCCTTTTAATTTGTTGCAGCAGTTACGTTTTCTGGGTATGAAATTTTCATGCCAACTATGCATTAAAGAAGTTGAGTTGTAAAATTAATGAGAGAAAAGTAAGGCAACGGTAACCATCAGTTTGTAGGTTCCTTAAGGGGCTGGTTGGGAATTTGAATAGGTTAACGGAACTTTTTTACGAGTGAAAGTGAAGCAGGGGAGATAGAGATGTAACTAGAGAGAGAGAGAGAGAGAAAGAGAGAGAGAGTGAGCGCTAATAGTTGGGCGGCAAGTGCAATGTTTTTCTAAGTGCGCTCTCTTTCTCAATCCATTTGCAGTCTATATTCAACTGTTAACTCTCTTTCTCTAAACTTTATTTTATTTTATTTTTTTCTTTCTGCTTTCCACCGCTATTATCTCTCTCTCTCCACCCCCCTCTCTCTATTCATTCGGATTTGGTAGCAAAAGAAGAGTTGTGAAGTGGGCGTGCGCCATGGAAGCTCCAAAACCAGAAGAGATAAGCCATGCACCAATGGACCAACTTCAAGGCCTTGAGTACTGTATTGACTCGAACCCGTCATGGGGTATGGCCAGTTTTATTCCTTTTCCCAACCCCGTTTCTCCATTCATTGATTTCTTCTGGCCCATTTTTATTGTTCTCTGTTTGTTACCTTCTCATGTTTGCGTGTCAAAACAGGGGAGGCAATAGCTCTGGGTTTCCAGCATTACATTTTGGCCTTAGGAACTGCAGTTATGATCCCAACATTCCTAGTCCGTTTGATGGGCGGCACAGATGTGAGCCAATTCTCTGTGGTTTAGATTTTTTATCCCAACTTTGTTCTGAGTTGGAAATTAGATAGTAAATTCCGTGATTTTGTGTTCAGTTTTTAAGAAAAGTGTGATTATTTTTCCTACCCATCTACATGGGCTTGCATAGTTTTTTTTTTTTTTTTTGATCAAATGGGCTTGCATAGTTGATATGACTTTCTATTGTGCCTTTGATCCTCCAGAATGATAAAGTGAGGGTGGTACAGACTCTGCTTTTTGTTGAAGGAATTAATACATTACTACAAACATTATTTGGGACCCGGTTGCCAACGGTGATCGGAGGATCTTATGCATTCATGGTCCCCATTATATCCATAATTCATGATAAGTCCCTGATGAGCATCGCAGACCCTCATCTGGTTAGTCCAATGATTTCTATCATTTTTCAGTGCTCGCTTCTTTATTATTTTGCTTACATTATCAGCTAAATGTAATGGCAAGCTGCAACATTTTTTGTTTTCTTTGGCATTGAGTATTGATAACAGAGTCCCAACTAATAATTTGGAGTTGCATAAGATCTCAATAAAGAGTTTCTCATAAGTGTATATCGTATAATTTAAGGATGAATTCAAGGGCAAGTTGCCGTTCTATCCAGCTGCATTCATTTTTTAATATGTTATATCATAAGTACCTGATATCTCATATACTGATTTTGGAGAATTTGAGTGTGACCTGCTTGTCGTTTTATAGAGCAAAACTGAAGTGCTTGCATTTACTTGTAGAGATTTCTTAACACCATGAGAGCAGTCCAAGGTGCTCTGATAGTAGCATCAAGCGTACAAATTATTTTGGGATTTAGTCAAATGTGGGCCATCTGTTCCAGGTACGAATTTTTCCAGTCTTAGTCAAAGTTACGAATCCGAGTACCAGTTTTTCTTTTTCCATAGATTACATGATTGCATTCTTTTTGCCTTTTCAGGTTCTTCAGCCCTGTTGGAATGGCCCCTGTGATTGCGCTGGTGGGTTTTGGTCTGTTTGATAGAGGTTTCCCTTTGGTATAAGAATATTATTGCCTATTTTCTTTTTAATCCTCAGTATTTTTCCAAATTGAATCTAAAGAAAAAGTATCACTTGTTATGTCCTTCATACTGTATTTTGATTTAGTGAATTTCTATCAGGTTGGACGGTGTGTGGAAATTGGTGTTCCCATGCTTATTCTGTTTATAGCCTTTTCCCAGGTACTACTGCTATGTCTTTTTTAAACCAAGATTGTTTATAAATTTGTGCTGATACATATATAAAAACAAGCTTAGGCATTCTTATCATATATATCCCATATACTTGGGCTTTTACCTGTTCTGTACGTCAATAAAATCTTGTTTACTGATTAAAAAAAAAATATCCTGTCAGGAGAAAAGAGATGCCACATTGAGTAGCATACATACTTTCATGATTAGGAGCAACTTTTACTTAAAAAATTAATTTGTTTGGTTAATCTTGGTGTGAATATCTATTAATTATGTCCTAAATTTTTAAGCTTTGTCAAAGTGGGAATTTTTGGAAGTTGAAACTCAAATGTAGTATTTAAGAGTCAACTCAGTCCGACTTTTAAGAGAAGTTCTCAGGAAACTCATTTTAATTGTGCAGAAATTGAACAATACTACATTTTCTAAAACTACTAGTGATTTATATGGATGATTTAAAACGGTGATTGGGCAAATTGGAAAAAAAATGTCCTTGGGATCTCTCTTTCCCTGTTGCCAAATGTGCTATATATTGTGCCAGGTCTGGTTTCTTTGTTGCATAAAACAGATATACTTGCCAGATATGATAAGCATTCTAACCGTGGATGTTTGCCTTTTTGTATACAGTACTTAAAAAATTTTCAGGCAAGACAACTTCCAATACTAGAGAGGTTTGCTCTCTTGATATCAATCACTGTGATATGGGCATATGCACACCTCTTGACAGCCAGTGGCGCATACAGACATCGACCATATTCAACCCAACTTAACTGTCGAACTGACAAGGCCAATCTCATTTCTTCTGCTCCATGGTTGGTAGCTAAAGTAGCCCTTGTCAAATAAATGTTTATCAAATGTAAGAGACTAAATACTCTCACTGATAGATGGATGATACACAATATCCAGGATTCATCCTGCTGAGGATCATAGTGGCTTCTGAGGATCAAATGAAAAAAAATATATGAGGATCAAAGCTTCACTCTAATTAAATTTTGTTTACTGGAAATTTCTGGAGAAGAAAATGGGCTTGTGATATGCAATTGAAAATCATAAAGAGGAAGCTGCAAATAGAAAGTTTGATTGCCTCCATCTCATACATTGCACTAGAACATGATGTAATACAATGATTGAAAGAATATTCATAAATTCTTCTCCCATACTTGGTAGAAAGATTGTGAAAAATTGGACAAAACTTTTATCAACTGCCTGTTTGACCTTGAAATTGATTTGTTGTCAGGATAAAGATCCCATACCCTCTTCAATGGGGTGCTCCAACCTTTGACGCTGGTCATGCTTTTGGAATGATGGCTGCCGCTCTAGTTTCATTGATTGAGGTATTACTGTGTAAACTATTGGATCCATCAAAGATGTAGTAGTTTTGATAGGAGAAAGTAATGTTATTGTTTGCTTTTATAGTCAACTGGTGCTTACAAGGCTGCATCACGTCTAGCAAGCGCTACACCTCCTCCAGCTTATGTTCTTAGCCGTGGTATTGGCTGGCAGGGAATTGGGATCCTGCTGAGTGGACTCTTTGGAACGTTGACTGGCTCAGCAGTCTCCGTGTATGCACGGTTTCCTTCTTGCCTTTTTAACTTTCTCACTTATAAGCTGTGACTCATAATTTATGTGAAACAACAGAGAAAATGTAGGGCTTCTGGGAAGCACTCGTGTTGGAAGCCGCAGGGTTATCCAAATCTCTGCTGGTTTTATGATATTCTTCTCTATGCTAGGTGAGGGACAGAATATATTGTTCAATGTACTTGCCTGTATAATCACGCTTCTTATTCTTGAGACTAATGTTTTCGCTTTTAATTTAACTCTGATTTCTTGATTCGTGCAGGAAAATTTGGAGCTTTGTTTGCATCAATACCCTTCACCATATTTGCTGCTGTGTATTGTGTTTTGTTTGGTCTTGTTGGTGGGTTTATGCTCATAGCTTCTCTTCTCCTCTTCTCTGCACAAGTGTTGACATAATTTTGTTTTCAGCTTCGGTGGGTCTGTCATTTCTGCAATTCACGAACATGAACTCGATGAGGAATCTCTTTATCACAGGCGTAGCCTTCTTCCTAGGTTTGTCTGTTCCCGAGTATTTTAGGGAATACACTGCCAATGCTCTTCATGGTCCTGCACATACCAGTGCCGGATGGGTGAGTTTGTCTCGTTATCTGTACTTAAGTTTGCAATTTGAAACTGTACACAGCCACCACGAGAAATTACAATCTATCTGAAAAAAGAGTAGCATTTAAAGGATCGTACTTCTAATATCTTCTCATCCATGCTTTTGTACTGATTTAGAGTAGTAACTTGTGCATATCACCACTAGCATCACTATTTACATTACCTTGACTCTTTGTGAAATTTGATCTGACCATCATCCCCATCAACTTGTGCTTCTTTGATGTGCAGTTCAACGATTTCCTTAATACAATCTTCATTTCATCCCCGACTGTTGCAATGATTGTTGCAATTTTCTTGGACAACACACTCGACTACAAGGATAGTGCCAGAGACAGGGGAATGCCATGGTGGGTTAAATTTCGGACATTTAAGGGAGACAGCCGTAATGAGGAGTTCTACAGCCTCCCTTTTAATCTCAACCGTTTCTTCCCTCCATCTTGAACAAGTGGTGCCCATTAAGAAGAAAGATGTCAGAGGAAAAGCATCATTTCCTGATGAGGATTACATGATTCGGTCACAATTTCCGTGAAAGAAGAGTGCAACAAAGACCCATATGTTCTTTGAATGGCAAAGGAATGCCACCTTTGCTTGCTCTTCCTTTTTGTGATTGCTTTATAATATATTTGACTCGGATTATTTGGGGTATAATGCAATAAAAACTAATTTGTACGTCCCGTTCGGCGTTAGCAATAAGTTTGGTTCGAGAAGGACAAGTTGCAGCAGAGAGACCCAATGAAAATTAAATAGGGTTCTGAACACGCTCATTGATATTCAAGAGATGGTATACCAACATCTAGAGACGAATACATATGCAGAAATGTGTTGGGCTTTGGATGCCTATTCCCATTTATATTGTTATCAAAAGATGAACTACAATTGTCAGAGATTTTGAATCAAGTACATCCAAAAAAAAAAAAAAAAGAGATAAGAGAAAGAAAATTACACTGTAAGCTTGAACACTGCATATGTTATCGCTTGAAAATCTCAACTATGCTGAACAGATGAGGGGAAAAAACGTTAAAAAGATAAGAGAGCTTAAAAGAGCGGCCAAGATAAGGACATGCTACTGGGCTTTGCACATGCACTCAGGGCACCTTGGCTGTCGATAAATGCTCCGACCAAAGCCCCTCACACGTACCCTTTGACCTTCGTCGATCATCTTTTTCACTCTGTCTTCAAAACTGTTCCATCCAATTGTGCTATTCTCCGACAAAATTGTTGCCAGCCTCTTCTTGTTAGGCCGCAAGGTAGGAGCACGGCCACCACCATAGTAAGTTCGGAGTCCAGTCACCAGGGATGAAAGTTGGCTTCCAGAGTCGGTCATGGCAAAAACATCCGCAGTTGCACATGCAATAAAGTCCAGTGCAGCTAACTGCATACACAGCAACTCTTTATCTTTAGTAAATATATTAACCAACGTGAGTAGAGAATTAAAGTCCAAATTGTAAACGTATACTATCGATACTATCCATTTCAAGTGGAATAGAGAGGATCCTGTTCTGTGTAACTATAGGTACCCATCACTATAGGTACCCATCTTACGCACTCGTTTAATTAATACCACATGACATAAGGGAAGGCACTGTGATTATTAGTGACACATACGAGATCACTTACCAAGTACATGGTGCTAATTAATTCAGAACATGGTGTTAATCAATTCATTCTTTTCCTAGGCAGTGTAATTTGAATGCAAAAAACCTCGCACTACAATATAATTTGGTTTCATGAATTACAAAATTTCATGGCATTCAAAATAAAGAACACCGACTACCAATTAGAGATTTGCATCCTGTTCAGTTAGTACGTACGACTTTAAATCCTTTGAACAAGGTGCCCATTGCCTACTTCTCAGTTTGTGTTGTGGGCTATACAAGGAATAGATTTAAATTCTTCCAAGAATTTCAAGAGAGAGTTTCCATGCTGTGTATGTATATGAACCTATCTTTTTCAGAGAAGAATAGTTTCTTACCTGAGAAGAGAAATTTCTAAAAGGTGCAAGTTCGTGGGGAGTTAGAATGGTTTCCTTTGTGACCAAATTGGGATAGAGGCTGGTGAAGGAATCCATCCTGGATTTTTCTCCATAAATATGAGAACCAGCCAAATAAATGTAAGTTCCACGCTTAAAACCAAGTCCAGATAGGACCAGTGCTGCTTCTTCTGGTGTCAGTGGACATCTTCCCAACTTTCTTAACTCTGTTGGAGAAACAGGGCTGCAAACAGCAATACAGTGTGGGAGATAGATCGGTAAACTAATATATACTCGTAAAAACAATGTTAAACCTCACGAACCCATACCTTGAGTTCTTTAAGCGCTCAATAAGCAGAGGAAAATGGATTTCTCTATAGGCTTGAAGTTCCTTTGTCTCACTTGCTCCACCTCCAAATTCACAAAGGGAGTAGGCCACCATATCCATTTCAAATCTCAAATGTAGAGCAAGATATTTGGATGGGCTTCTAGCAGCATCATTCTCATTTGATAGATTTTCAGGCATGAAGTTTCCTAGTAATTGTCTGTCCAGCATACTCCTTGCGGCATCATATTTTCTAATCCTTCTGACCAATAATGAACCAACTTGTTGGATTTTTGGCATGAACTTCAAAGCATGGAAGTTACATTTGCATCTTAATCTCTGTCAGAAGTTCAAGTATAGTTTAACTGATTCGTAAAGGCATCATGATCATGCATACTGGATAACTATACAGGAGTAATTCAAGATATAAAATGTAATCCGAGTAAATGGAATGGTGAAGAGCAAAGGCCATAATTACTTAACAGTAATCAGTTGGTTATCATTTTTTTTTTTTGAGTAAATCATTGGGTTAGAACTAAGAAGTTGAAGTAGACATTTCCCTTTAATGGGAGGCATGCTTCTGAATTATTGTGTGATTGAAGTATGCATAGGTAAAAAAAAAAAAAATGTATGACGTAAGAATATTCAAACTTGTAGGGTATGTTAACCAATTAAAAAAAAAATCCACCTAGGGAGCATAAAAAGATTTGACTTGAGATAAGCGCCAGAGAAGGAAAAGGCCTATAGTAGATTGCATTTAGAGTAAGTAATTTTAGTTATATAAAATGTGTATGTACTCATGTATGTGTGCATTTCTGTTTTCCGATATATGCCATATGCCTAATGTGCAAAGAAATTTTCTTATGTTGCAAAGAAACTCCGAAATGATGATCATAACTCATCACGCTTGTGAATATTATGTGAAAAATTAAGCCCCTATCAACAATGAGTATATTAATATTCAAACATTTAGGGGAAGTTTTATAACCTGAAGTTTAGAAGGTAATGGATCAAAGCCTAGTCGATTTCCAAACCCAAGGAAGTGAACAATTCCATTTTGTAAGAGGATGGGAAGTATATTTCTGATGTAATCAGCAGGCTTTGCCTCCTTTGGAAGATCTGCATCAGTAATCTGAAAGCAAGGTAAAAAGCCTTAGAACGTTATCAAAATGAGTGTAATTTATTCATTACAGTATGTTACACGAATAACGAAGATAGCATACCAGGCTACCTAATGCTTCAATGTCAAGTGATCCCAGATCAGGAGGGAGTTCCTTTACAATATTGATTTCATCCTTCAAAACATTCATAAAATACTCCTCTTGGTAAATATCACCAAATTGGCTGCACTTTTGTCAAATGAAATGCATGAATCAACTGAGGCACGAATGCCAAGGTTAAGAATTTCCAAATAACCACTAATTCCATTTAAGCAACCGAATTGAATCAGGGATATCATGAAAAACCTCAGTGGTCAACCAGGAAACCAAGGAATGAGTGTCCAATCCAGAATGGTTAAGAATATGTTCTTTGGTTCATGTCTTTCAGATGGTCAGAAGCAATTGTTCATTGAAACTTATGATACTACTATATATAATATCTACTAACTGTATACAATGTCAAGCTATAAATATGTTATTCATACTCATGTCATCCATGCTGATCATCAACCTCCATCTTAGGTTTATAAAGGTGATAGTGACTTACGGCATCAATATTTGCATTGCATTAGCTTTTCAGGCCAAAATTATTAAACTAATCAACTTAGTTGTTGCCGAATGTAAGATTTGCTTCATGAACTGCTGTTTTTTTGGGAGTTTACATATTTGCATTGATTTTTTTATTGGGAAAAATGCTAGATATGATCTCAAACCTGGGATCGTTCCAAACATTGCTATATAGAAATCTTGGAATAACCAAAGTTGCATTAAGAAGAGATGCCACAGCAACAGCATTGCAGATCTGTGAGCAATACCAATAGCTTAGTCAGTTCAACTAGTGGAGTAGGTAACTGAAGAAAAACCACAAGAACAGACTACAAAATAAGCTCCCCAGAAATACATCTGAAAACAAGCTAGAAATAATCAAAATAATAACACAAATTATAGTTGATATGCAAATAAAGTGTGCTCAACTTATTTTCAAGTAGACAAATTCATATTTTGTTTGATACATGAAGTTTCCAACTAAATCTATGTAATTGAGGAAAGAAGATGCAGTCTGACAGAGCCAAAGCTTAAACACTTGGCCTCAAGTTTATATTGTGCCCTATTCTTACATAAGCATCCTGAAGTTTTTCAAAAGTCATATTCTAGGTATCTGATCATTCCCCTGGATCGAACTACAGTTCTCGAATTCTCAATATCAAGAACCCATTACCTGAGAGAGCTCTCAGAAAACCCATATTAGTTGCAGAAGAAATTAGCAAACTTATACTAGCAAGCACACAAAATCCAATACAAAACAGTTCGGGATAATTACTCCTTGCTTCATCAACGACTCACTCTCAACTATATACACACACGTCTCTCCTTTAACAAGTGTCAGATAATGGTGAGTGGGTGAAGCTTGAACTGTAGCTTCTCCCCCAATTCAAAGCCCTTATTCTTCATAAAAATGCAGGATACATGGCCATCTTCTAGACTAAACGTTTCAGACAAAGAGCCCCCTGATGTAACAAGGCTGATGCTGTCCTAAGTATTTCTTTTTCTCAATAAGTGGAATTGCATTGTTGCCCCCAAATATTCTACTTTTCTAACTCCAAAAAATTCATCAGGGTTTAAATTATTGTGTACGGATAATTATGAACTCGGGCAGCTTGGTACTTACAGCAACTCGTTGTTGATTGAGACCCCCATTTGCACTGATTAGTATGTAGCCATTATCTTTGTTTAATTTTCCTGTCCAGGAAAATAACTAATTCAAGAGTATTTACAGTAATAGTAACCTGCTGCAATTGACTTGCAAATATTAAAATAAAAACTATGATTAAAAATTTATAAGACAATATTATTATTTATTATTGTTAATTTCTAAGATATATTATTGATACTCTTATGGCACTACATATTTCCCATGAATCAATCTAGGCAGGATAAAAATTCAAGTACCTAGCTTGCTTGGAAGCTTTCGGTCCGCACATGGTTTCCATGCAGATGCCTTTGGATATGGTTCCTCCCAGAGTCCTGACATCTCTTGTTTAAACTCTTTCTATAACATAGCTAACATCTCAGATATTGGAATAAAGAAATCCCGTCACCTAATTTGACAAGCAAATCAGAAAATGTGTACCAACCATAGAAGTTTTGGAGCTAACCTCTGCAAGAGCACTGGATGCCAAGTTTAGTAGCCGGTCATACATCTGTATTGGTAATTTTTTGTCATTGATGTAGGCACTTCTATCTTCCTCCTTTGAAAATAAGATGTGGTATATATGAGAACAATTAGTCGGCATGACTTAAGTATATCAAAAGAATGATAGAATTGATAATTAATTACAGTTTGCACATTATTAGAGAAAAACCTTGGCAAATGACTAAAGATACTCTATAAACCAAATGATTCACATAACGGACACCCAGAATGCATAATGCCCAAACCACCTAAAATCTGAGCTTGCAGAGTGAAAACAGGTACAGAATGGCTTCCAAGTCTTGTAGAGAAAACAAAAATATACATATGCACGTCTTTAATCCACAGCTTACTTGACAAACAACAGGGTAAATGTTACATAAGTGGACTTCAGTAATTGAAGCGTTAAAAATCCATCAATAATGCTTATATATCAGTTTCAGCAGGAAAACGAATAGTAAAATCATTGTTAAATTGTATCCGACAGGAGTGCTTGGTGACAGGTAGAAAGTATAAATAAACGTAAAAAAAAATTAGACAACTTAATCACCACGATGGCTGCAGACTAACAAGGAAACCATTAATGAAATAGTAAATTTCTCAAATAAGCATCAACTGGGATAGAATATGATTGTCACATAAACTCGACAGCTACATTCTGGTCAACTCCAATTCCATTTCTCAAGTTCCAACTTAGTCATGGACCAGTACTAACATCACTAGCTAATTCAAGAGTAGGGCATCTAGTATTGCCTCAGAATATATTTACCTTGAGCCCACCTGATTTGCTTTGGGCTGAATGATACTGAAGGTTTCTCAAATCAAAAATGGACATCATGAGGGAATCAAGCAGGAGAACGAAACCCATCAAAATAACCATAAAAGCCATTGACCTCATGTGCTTTCTAAGCCACAGATGCCTTTTCCCCACATGGCCTCCCTTACAAGCAGGATGGTTTGCAGAATCATTCTTCCATCCATTAAGTAATACAGTTTCGGGATTACAATGATTATCTCCCCATGAAATTCTCCTTCCAATTGAAGGATCACTTCCTGGAAATGTTTCTGGACCTCTAAAGTGATAGTCCTTCATCCCTAAAAATCAGTCAGCATTCTGAAATTCAGGACTCTTAACTTCTTGGGGGCAGTTGCTTCCCCATTAGACCATTACCTCTGTGTAAAGCTTCAAGTATCCAGGAATGTAACACAGTAACACAACCACCATTTCTTATTAATACAACGATTAGAATAAACTTTTTAACCAGCACCAACCTCTACTTCTAGGGGCGCTCTCTCTCTCTCTCACACACACACAAACCAACCACCAACCCATTAGACTGTATGAGGCAAATTCAGGATTTGGTGGTACGTATTGGCATCGTGAAAAAGAAAGATAATCGATAAATTAAGAACACCCAAGAATCCATTCAAAGCGAAGCTAAGAAGTAGGTATTAGTAATAGACATAAAGATGAGTGAAAAGCAAGCGAGAAGCCGAAAAGCCCAACAACAATTTAGAACCAACCTTTTGAAACAAGAATCATATGTGGAACAGCTACTGGCCACCAACCAGAACAAACGTTGGTTTTGCGCTTTCTGGGTAAGGCAAAACTGTAGGCCGAGTGACTCTGTTTGAGACAGAAATGGTCGGACGACCATGGTCATTTTGCCTTGATTGCGCACGTTTGACTATCTTTTCCCTACAACATTAGATTTCGTACGTATTCTTTGGACATGCCATGCATCAATTGGAGATTTAGATGGACGTCACCGATAATGCTCTTGATGCGCGTCTTTATCGAATTCAAGGTGCTTCGAGGATCATCTTATCTAATTACATTATCCGTTCTTCTGAGATAGCAAGATAAGAAACTTTGGCCTCGAGTCTTCGGCGTCAAGAGATTAGCCAGTAGCTACCATGAAAAGAAGGAGGGGCACCCGGGCTGTCTTGATCAAGAATATATGGATCAAATGAGCACGTCAGAAAATTAACTTCCAAAAATCTCAGGGGTGAGTGAGGCATAGCTAGATCAAGCCTAAAGTAAAAGCGTTCCTTGCATGGTTTGCCAATTTGGTGAACTAGTTCGAGTACATCCAACTTGCCATTTGATCCATAGCTGAAGCTGCAAAATGCAGAAAAACAAATAGCCCCCTGTACATTCAAAAAGAGAAAAATCTCTCTCCAAACTGCACCAGTATTAGGGAGCAAGCCTGAAGCCAAGCTAAGCTCCCCGAAACCGAAACGGGGAGGAGGGAAGGACTGGTCATATTTGCCATTGGGCCTCCTCTTTGCCACACACGGCCCACTATCAAATTAATCGGGCCTTCTATCTATCATATTAGGCCACCAGTTCTCTATTTCGGACAGTTGGTTAGAATTTCCCAACCTTCCCTTTTTACATGTTCGGCCTTGGAGAAAATGTTTGCTGATGTACATTCTAGATTTGTTACAGAAGTTGAAGATAAGTTATCTTATTACAAATGAGAGAGGAATGCTTCTAGTAGTTCCATTGGGGGCGGCCCATTTGGTGACGTTGTGCGCAACACAATTGGCAGTCTTGGATCTTCAATTTAACATCACGGATAAACCAAGCTAATCTCTCATAGCGATAATACTTAGGAATTTAACGGTTTTGGTTCTGTTCAGTCCCATTTTTTTTTATATTTTTTTAAAATCGAATCCATATATATTAGCTTCGAAAATTTAAGAACCAATATCTAATTGATTCACTATTAAAATTAATTTTTCCAACTTCGGTTCAGTTTTTCAGGATTTTACGGATTATCTATGTTAGTAATAATATAATATTTACAATATTATACTTTAAGTATATTATTTTATAATAGTTAATATGTACTAGTATAGTATTAAATTTAACTATAGTTTATATAAGTTTTAGACATTTTATATCAATCACTATATATGATCAAATATGTAAAAATATATTTACAAAAAGAGTACATAGACTTGAATAAAAAGATTAGAATTTCATGGTATATTAATTAGAAATTTAGCATATAATATATATAATATAAAAAATTATAAATATATATCAATCCGGTTCAATTTAAATCGGTTTTCAAAATATGAAAACTAGTACAGTTCCAACTTAGAATTGGTTTCGATTATTAAGAATTGGTATCGCACCGGACTGCTTACAAATCAAACGAATTGTTTTCTTTCATTTATTTTTTATTTTTTTACACCCATAATGGTATTATATAATTCAATACTAGTGACTCGTTCTAGATAGTCGTGCTGACTTCCAGTGAACTGAATTACCACCAACTCAAAAGCCTACTTATCTTAGCAGTGTTGCATTATTGGGTTATATCTCATTGAAAAGCCTAGTTTATGAACGGTAGCAAAGGTTAAAGTCACAATGTTTGCATGCATGGACTATTTAATTACCTAGTCACCACATTAGAACAATAACCCAAAGTAATTTTGAGTTTAATTGGAAGTATCTGATCATACAATGAGCTCATGGTATTCGTTGCCATTGATGGGATATGAAAAAAGAAAATACAGAAAGCTTGTCTGTTTTCAAAGTCTTCTTTGGAGACTGAGAAAGGGCAATGCTACTTTCATAAAGTAAGACACCCTCTTTTCCATATTCTTTTACTAATCCTTTCATTTTCCTTTTCCTTTTCCCCCTTGTGCATGCCTTTAACCGAGGCCATTTGCTGGAATCAAAGACAGCCACGCTTCCTCCTATATCATTTCCAACGATCATGCTCATGTAGTCATCTACATGTTTGTCTTTACTCAACCGATGCATAGTGTCGTAGAGTACTTCAAAAATGGTGCATTTACCACAAAACCTTGGGCTAAAAATTGAAATAATAACACCTATACCATGATGTATATTGTATTTTTCAGTTGGCAAGCAGGACTACACATTTTACCAAGGTGGGTTTTCTCCCTTTTTATTTTATTTTATAACAAGATTTATTTATGTTTGAAAATGAATATTCATGCTATTAGTGATTGGTTAACATTGGTGTAACGTTCGTTGATGTGACAGACGTTCATATACCATCACATCAATCATAAAAAAATAATTGGTATTCCGGACATAACTGCTTGCTCATTTTGATAAAAATAAAAATAAAGAGTGAGGTGGAAATTACATGTAGTAGTGATGATCAGTTTTTGTTCTCTAAATATGTTTCATATAAATATTAAACATAGGTTATATGATGCTAAAGCGAGGAGCGAGGGATCTCAACAAACGCTCAATGTTAATCAAACGATCCCTACCCAATATTCTTACCGAGGAGAAGTAACTATTTGTGATTTTAAGTCGTGTTTGGTTGTTGAATCAAACTTAACTTATTTCAAATTAATTATTAATTAAATTTACTATTTTTTTAATTTTTTATAAAAAAAAGGTTAAACTCATCTCAATGCTCTTCATACATTTCAATCTTAAAAGTTAAATCTATTTCAATGGAATCTATAAAATATTACTATTTACAACTCAATTCAACATTCAAATATAGCCTTAGTGTAATCAAACTCGTGAATTGATTTGTTACAATCAAGAGTCCTGACAATTAGAGTGCGCTTGTGGACTTGATGATATATTAAGGGTTGTTTGGATTGAGAGAGTCTCTCAACTCAACTTATTTCATATAATCATTACAATTTTATTAAACTTTCACATAAAATATAATAAATAATTTATTTTTTTATAAATTTTAAAACAAAAATAATATTAAAAATTAATATTATAACAATATTTAATTTAATTTTAAATTTTTATTTCATCTTAACTCCCTATCCAAATCTTCTATATATCAAAAAATCATAAGTAGAAACGGATAGAAAGCTACAAAGAATATATGCATACAAGAAGTAGACTCTTTCACAATATAAAAAGAAAGGTTGCCTTCAAAAAAAAAAAAAAAAAGAAAGGTGATACCATAAAATAGCGAATGTTCAAAGTGTAACAACCTTTATTAATAAATAAAAATCGAATAATAATAGGTTGTATCCATTATTTTAAATTTTATTTTTGGTTTGGTTCCTATTTTTTTCTTTTAATGGATAAAAAGGGGAAAAGAAAAAGAAGAATGAAGCAGACGGACAGGCAGACACTAGCCAATCGGATTGACGTCGGCAGAGACTCCAAAAATTCAAAGTCCAATATTGTAATTTTGTCAAACTGTAGGGCCCCTTTTGCCCCCAACAGCAAAGAAAGAGCGAGACAGACAGAGAGAGAAAGGGTGAGAGAGAGAGAAGACGGAAAGTTTAGAGAGAAAGTCGAGAGAAAAAGCTAAGTGGGAATCACATGGCCTTCTTGTTTTTGTCTCTCGCTGGGGCCTGCTCCTCCTCCACACTATGATCTTCTTCTTTTTCTTCATCGACTGATTCAAGTAGAATATTCCACTCCTCCTCCGCCCGGCATGGCCGACGATAGGGTACTACTCGTTTCACATTCCCCAACTATGAAGTTTATGTATTGATGCTTTCGTTCCTGAGAGAACCTACAAATGAGCTGGATTTTTTTTGCTTGGAGCGTGGGCCTTCGAATGGGAAATGCGGGATCCATGATTTCTGGGTTTCTTTTCTTTTCTTTTTCTTTTGTTTTCTTTGCAACCAAACGACGTGTTAGGGTTTGCGGTGATCTGTGGGGAGATTCTGGAGCGAGATCTTGTTGGTCTAGTTTTATTTATCTGAGATCGAGGCTAGTGCTTCAGATGGCCGGATCTTCTTTCTTTTTGCTTCTGATTTTTAGGCTTTTGTTCGCCTCTCCGATCTGCCTCTAGCATTAAGGATCTTTTTCCTCTCGACTTAATTATCAATTTTCAAAGCTCGATTATATCCACTCGGTCAATTTTTTTTTTTTAATTTTTAATTTATTTTATATCAAAGTAATTAGCTCTTTTATTAGTTTGGATATTTTGGATATTGCGTTTCCATCAGATCAAGCTTACTTGATAGATGCCTCGGTTCTTGACTAGAATTTCCCGTGTTTTTGCTTAGTTCTCTTGGTGAGGGGCCATTGTATTCTGCTTAGATTAAGAGTGTTTAATGAGTTTAGTGCGCTTGATCTGCTTCTGTTGTTATTTAACATCTTCAAGTTTTGAGGCATTTTGGCTTCTTTACTGGCAAACGACTGTGTTTGGCTTATTGAATTCTTCTTTTTCTGTAGCTCTCAGGGTATTTTTGCGGATTTCATTTCTTATAGTCTAAGCTGATAATATGCGCTCAAATTATTGAGTTGCGTGTTTTTCTTTTCTTTCATAGTCGAAGCGATGGCACCCGCTAATTAGTGTTTTCTACCAAACAAAATTTCCCAGCCCTTCCTGGAAAGGAAGCCATTTGCCAATATCGTGTACGCTTATTTGAAAGTTTTGTTTCTTTAAATCCTTCAAACCTCAATGTGAAATATTTTGCAGGACATATCTGGTACTGTTGTTGATGGAAATGATCCGACGGGTCACATAATTTCTACTACGATTGGAGGCAAAAATGGAGAACCTAAGCAGGTACACATTCTTGGGAATACCTATTTGTTGCTCTCCTCTTTATTTCTTCTATCAAGTCTATGGTATTAACTGTTTTAATTATTAAAAATATGTTAACTGTTTTAATTATTAAAAATATGGATGTTAAACAATTTGGAGATTTAGACAGTATAGTAGCTAGCCAGGTTCAGTTTCCTAACATGTGAAGTTGTTGACATCTTTTGTGTGATTTTCGTTGTAGACAATTAGTTACATGGCAGAGCGCGTTGTGGGGACTGGGTCATTTGGAATTGTTTTCCAGGTATGATTTGCAGCTCTACCTGTCTTTATACCTTTTATCTAGCAAGAAATATGACTTACATTTTTCTTTTCTTAGGCAAAGTGCTTGGAAACTGGGGAGACCGTAGCTATAAAGAAGGTCTTGCAGGACAGAAGATATAAGAATCGTGAACTGCAATTGATGCGTGTGATGGATCATCCAAATGTGATCTCTTTGAAGCATTGTTTCTTTTCCACGACGAGTAGAAATGAACTTTTTCTCAACCTTGTAATGGAATATGTCCCAGAGACCATGTATCGGGTCTTGAAACATTACAGTGACGCAAATCAGAGGATGCCACTCATCTATGTGAAACTTTACACGTACCAGGTATACATGATGCTTGCTTATGCTGTCTGGCTTCTCACATGTTCTACCTGACACTGACTGGGGTGCTTTCAGATTTTTAGGGGGTTGGCTTATATACACACTGTCCCTGGGGTTTGCCATAGGGATCTGAAGCCTCAAAACCTTTTGGTATGCTCTACTCATTGAAAGAAAATGATCAGAATGTTGTAACTTTTGCTAAAAAGAATTAGAAAATACAAATTTTTGACTGGTTTTACTAATTACTCATAATTTTTTACAGGTTGATCCTCTCACTCATCAGGTTAAGCTTTGTGATTTTGGAAGTGCAAAATTGCTAGTATGTCGACCTCTTAGTCTCAAAGTTTAGCATGTTTCCTCCAGTTCTAATGCAATTATAATTTTCCAGTCGACTAATTATTTATACTCCAGGTTTCCTTAGGATGTCAATCTGGTGGCGTGATTTGTCTTTTCTGTATTTTTTTAGTCGCAACAGATTTTTTGAACACCAATGGTGGTTTGGGGCAGGCGCGTCTTTGGGCTTGGGCTAGGGCTTTGTTAGGTTCATTTTCCTAGATGGGCTTAATGTTCCTTGTATCTATTTCTGCACCCCAACTAGGTGTTTTCTCTTGTATACATCCAGCGTACTTGGCTATGTCTATTGATATTAATAAATTTTTACTTATAAAAAACAACATATTTTTTGATACTTGAGATTTTTTTTTTATTATTATAAAAAGTAAGACTTACTTTAAAAATAAAAAGTAGGACTTCATTGAAGTACACGGTGTATACAATAGTACATCAAATGAGAGAGAGGGAGAGAGGAGAGTTTATGGAAAATTATTGTATTGGCTGCCATCCATTGTTATAGAACATTGAAGAAGACAGTTTTAAGGTCTTCAGTGGTCTTTGATAATTTCTTTCCTTCTGTATGTACCACATCAAACAATCCGGGATTACTTCCACTAGGTCTAGCTATGCTGAATATCAAACCACCACTTCCAATGACCTAACAGATCTGCCACCTGTCTATTACCCACCTTGACTTAAAGAGATCATCAAAAACAGATTATTATGTGTATCATGTTATGAATAATGCTATTGTTCATTTAAATTTATTTAAAGTTATTGCACCCATGGGATTAGTTGGGATGCTGTTCCCGACACCCGGTGCCAATAAAAAAAAGTTATTGAAGTTTAGGCAATTTTTTGAAGTGCCTTATTTAGTTTACTGTAACTACCAAGCAATATGTTCTGTTGCTACTAATCTTGTTTATGCGAGATTGCATAGTTTCTACTTAGCAATGCCATGCGATTTTTCAACGATCAGAAAAGGATTTTTTTTTTTTTTTGGGTTCTCTTTATTTTTTTGTCAAGGGGAGGGCGGAGGTTAAATTTGAGGTTGCTGGTGGCTGTGTCTTTAAGCTCCCTGTGCAGCCTGCTTTTGGTTGTTTGTATTTGGAAGACACTTGATCTATGACTGCTTACAGTTTTATGTTGCTGAATAGGATTTTCTTTCTTTGGTCTATTTCTAGTTTATTGTTTCTAACATTTGCTATAATTTTCCTTTTGATCAGGTCAAAGGTGAAGCTAACATATCATACATATGTTCACGATTCTATCGGGCTCCCGAGCTTATATTTGGTGCCACAGAATATACTACCTCAATCGATATTTGGTCAGCTGGTTGTGTCCTTGCAGAGCTTCTTTTGGGGCAGGTTAGCATTTTTTTCACAAATCTGACTTTCCTGTAGTCTTTGCTTGGTTAAGATTTTTTACTCTCTCCCCCTCTCTCTCTCCCCACCCCCAAAATGCAGTATGTTATATCTGACCTATTTATTTTGTAATTTTTTAGCCACTGTTCCCCGGAGAAAACGCAGTGGACCAGCTAGTAGAAATTATCAAGGTTTGGTTTTATCAATTATGCTTTAGGCATGCAACCCTTGTGATCAGCATCTAATGTTTTATCATACAGGTTCTTGGTACGCCAACTCGGGAAGAAATTAGGTGTATGAATCCAAGTTATACGGATTTTAGGTTTCCACAGATAAAAGCACACCCTTGGCACAAGGTTTACACTTTATTTCCTTACTAATTAATGGAATTGTCAGGAGATTAAGTTAATATGGATAGGCATCATCTGCCATTTGCATTTGGAATTTTTTAGCATATCGATTTACATTCTTATTTCCTTGTTTATTTTAGGTGCTTTTCCTATGTTTATTTTCCTAAGGCTGTTAAATCATTAAAAAATTAATATGATTATTTTAATACTAATGCTTTCCTTCCTTCAACAAATTTTATGGTACATTCTGGCTTACATTTAAGTTTCTGGATTTAGGTTTTCCACAAAAGGATGCCTCCAGAAGCAATTGATCTGGCTTCACGACTGCTGCAATACTCGCCAAGTCTTCGCTGCACAGCAGTGAGTTCAGTTCTGCCATTATTTTTATAGGGATACGGGACTGCATTTATTCTGGTGTAGCCAATACTGATCTGAATTTATTTTGTAAATATCAATACATTACTTTTTGATAAGTGAGTTGAGCTTAACTAATGGCCAAAAGAGATGTTAATACCAATATATTTTTGGTTAAGAGTTTTGCTGTTATTTTATTATCTTTTGTGTAATGTGCCAGTGTATACGGACCTTTTCATTTATTTGAAAGGGTGTGTGTTTGTGATTGGTCTCCTTTTGACTGCGAGCTTCTTTTGTTATCACAGCTAGAAGCATGCGCACACTCTTTCTTTGATGAACTCCGAGAACCCAACTCTCGCCTACCAAACGGTCGCCCATTGCCACCACTTTTCAACTTTAAACAGGAAGTATGTATGGATGTGCTTCTTTTGCCAATTTATCTTTAATATGCATGCCCATTATTGATTGGATTCAGGATGATCCTTCAGCACAGATCTTTTAATGGCCAAATACTGACATACCAAGAATTTATTTATTTAATTTTTCTTGTCAAATCTAGAAGAAACTAAATCTTTGTATGTGCCAGTTAATTTGTGGATATGACTGCAATTTTTATTTTTTTTTTCATTTGTTGGGTTATTTGGGAAAATTGAAATCTTCTGCAACTATGAAGCAAATTGTTTACATTATTTCTCTGTGGTGATTACAGTTGTCAGGGGCTTCTCCAGAGCTTATTAATAAGTTGATACCAGAGCACGTGAAACGCCAAATGGGTCCAAGTTTCTTGCATCCAGCAGGCTCCTAAGTGTGGAAAGTTATAGGAATTTTCGTCTACCGATTAATGTTTGGCACAGGGAGGTATTATCTTTGTGTTGGAATCATCATGCATTGAGGCCTGACCAGTATCATTTCTCACTCTTGCGCTCTACCAAGACGCACAGAGACTCAAATGGCTGGATAACTGCAATTCCTTGATGAGTTCGTTTCTGCGATACCATCCCTATCCCTCCCCCAAACTTCTCTTTCCAAGCCTCCTTTCTTAAGACACCATTTTGTTTCTGTACATGTTTGATAGTTCAGATAGCTGGAGATGGACTGATCAGAAAGCTGCTAGCAGAGGAAAAGCTAGGGGAAGTGTATCTATAGCTAGGAAGAAAGCCCCTGATAGAATGGCTGAACAAAAGGGGGTGGTCTTTTAGTTGGTTGTTCGGTATGGTTATTTTGCATGTTGTTCCCGTTAGCCCTTCGGTGGTTTTTTGTTGGTTGAATTGTATTTGCAGCCTAATGTTGCTACTTACTGTTTGTCCGAATTAAATGCTATTGTTCTGTGTGCAGTACCGATTTGCTTGTTCTATGCATTGATTCTTGTTGAAGATAAGCGTTTGCATATTTACCTTTGTGACTTAAGAATTGCATTGCTGACTGAGAAGTTGCGTGCTATTGTGTAGCCCGATAGATTCTCCCGATAAGGCTATTTGGGCTTCTTCTTCTTCTTTCTTTGTTTTTTTTTTTTTTCATACATGTTTTTTTATATTTTTAAACATTTAAAATAAAAGAAAATTCATAATATTATTAAAAAAATACTGTCTTAATCATTAAATAAAAAAAAGAAATTAAATTGGGATCCACTTTCGGGGACGCAAAGCATTATTCGTTGGCTGATATGATTCGATGATGCTCATTATTCAGCTCAGACTGTGATGGAGGAATGCATAATGGGAACTGTCTTTTTGGTTTTAGGATTAGTGAGTCGAGTGAAGTGCTTCCGACACTCTGAAGACTTTGCTTGCCTTCGGAGTTCGGACAGCGCTATATTCTTCCCTTTCGCAACCATTAGAGCCTCCGGAGATTGTTGTCCCACTTTCTGTCTATAAACCAAACAACTGTAGAACTACTAGAACATCCCATGTGTCATTATTGCCTTCCTACCGAGGCCTGGCTCCTTGTTCCTCTTTCAGTTTCGACACAAAGTGCTAAGAACCTATGACCCACTTTCCTCATCACTGATAAACTGTACAGGTTATAGGGCTTGTTAATGTGGCGGCCTCAACCTCTGTGGACGATGTTGAAAATTAGCATTCCTTAAATGAGTAATGATACACGTATGTCTTTTTTACAACTATCTATTAAATTAAGCGTATTTGTATAAAATGATATTATTTATATAAGTTATTTTATAAAAATTTCTCTTATTTAAAATCTAATTATATAACAGGATGTGAAAACGATTGTAATATGTATGTGGATTATTTTCCGTACTTTATATATATCAAGAAACCACCCGCCGCCTATCATTGTTGATTTGGTATCAATATTGTCAAGTGTGTTATTTTATTTTATTTTTTATTTTTTATTTATAGATGACAAGTATAACAATTTAATTAGTTTAATAAAAATAAAAAATAATAAAAAATAATTTATAAATTTATAAAGTGTGCGGTGACTAGGTTGGGTTTGAATGTTGGATTGAGTTGAGTTGAGTTGAATAAAATATTGTTAAAATATTAATTTTAAATATTATGAGTGTATTGGAATTTGAAAAAGTTAAATTTTAAATATTATGAGTGTATTGAGATTTGAAAAAGTTAAATTTTTTTTATTATATTTTATATAAAAATTTTAAAAAATATATTGAAATTTGAAAAAGATGTAATGATGAGATGAAATGAATTGAAAAAATTTAAAAAATATGTAATGATGAAATGAAATGAATTGAGAGAAATTGGCAACCAAACGAACCCTCGTTTCCGTTTTTTACTACAATCTCGAAATCGGTATTCTTTTTATTTTATATTTTTAGGAGTTATCATTAGCTTTACCAGGGAAGAGAGATTCCTTCCATAAAAGGTTTCCCCGTTTAATGTTCAACCAATGGGGATGGACTTTTGTTTCCAATTTAATAGCATTATACTGACATACTGTCAGTCTGACGACCGAACCACATGTACTTTTAATCCCAGGAAAGCTTTCAAATTACTTGTCTGGTTCTTGCTTTTCTTTTGCTTTGCAGTTTCGTTCCATGGAAAGTGTAAGGTTGGTTTTGGTTTTTTCTTCATTTGGATGCCAATGGTTGCTGCTAATACTGACAGTCTACTTTCTCCCAAGGGTGCTAACTATGCCGGTATGAGCCACGAAGGCCTTAAAAAAAAAAAAAAACAAAAATCATGTCTTGCTTTCTTCTTCTTTGATTATTTGCTCATTGATATATCTATTTCTAATCTGTTTCCTTTTGTATCGAATCTGTCATTTTCTTTTATATTGATGGCGGTAAAGAGTAAGATGAAGGACCAGTTACATATGCTGAATGGGTGGGATATTAACTGTTTATCCTTGCTCGTGGAACATGGTCGCTTGCTCTACCGAAGGTTTCGTTGTTTCTCTGTGAGTGCCCCCCATTCTGCCACCACTTTGTTGCTCCTGTTTGGTCTCCGAGAAAAGTTTTAAACAATAATGTGTTAGTCTATATACATCAATACATCATACCCTTCATTCTAATTCCCATGTTACTTGTTTCCTATTGACGTTGGTAGTGAAATGGCCAATATGGGTTTATCAGGAACGCTTTCGCCAAGTATTGGCAATCTGAGTCATCTTCGAACAATGTGAGACTCCTTGGCATTCTGCTTGACTTTATGACCGCACAAATTATTTATTTCTTTTGCGTGTTTGGTTATACTTCACTAAGCTACGAATTTTCACTTATATTATTAGCTTTTTTTTTTTTTCAATGTGGCTCATTTGGGAGCTTCAATAATTGGCTTCAATCATCATGATAAGACTTACCTTTAGGGATCTCCTTTTTTTGGATCACCTTTTAGATTCTGAATTTGATGCAATGCTCACTGCACGGTATACAATGTGAGAGAATTGAAGAAATGAGATAAATTGGCATATAAGCCATGTTATATTTTACAAGTCAATGCTAAAAAGATTTAATGATATTGCATTCACCAATGGAGCTTTTCTATTCCTTACTGCAGGTTACTGCAGAACAATCACTTATCTGGTTCTATCCCACCTGACATAGGAAAGCTTTCTGAGCTTCAAACTCTTGACATCTCGAATAACCAGTTTGAGGGAGAAATTCCTGGCTCTATGGGATATCTAACTCATCTAAGTTACTTGTATGGCTTGAAAGATAAATTGAGCAGTACTATTCCTTCTCATTTTAACATTTTGTTCTCTCTAACTATATGTTCTGTATACCTCTGCCATGCCAGCTTTTCAGGCGGCTCAGTAAAAACAAGTTATCTGGTCAGATTCCTAAACTGTTGCTAATCTCACAGGTCTTTCATACTTGTATGTGTTCCATTCGATTTCACCTCTGCTTTCTCTATTTAAATTGTTTAAAGTGATTTAAATTATCTTTCACTGTGTTGCACAGGGATTTATCATTTAATAATTTCAGTGGTCCCACTTCAAAAATATTAGTGAAAGGCTACAGGTGAGATATTTTGTGAAAAAGGAATTTTTTTGTAACGATAAATCCTATTCTATTTCCAGTACTTGTTAAGTGATTTTATATCGAGTTTTTTTATGCCAATGATCCTACACTCAATGACAGACTCATTTTAGGGGTGGGATTATATAATAATCAGGCCTCTCCACCTGGTAGCTTAAGCTTTCAGTTGGATGCTCCAACACATATCTGAAGCTTATGCTATTCTGTTGTCTTAATATTAGGGTGTTTTGGCTTCTGATTTTTTTAACTGATTTTTTAAAGTTTCTCATATGTAAGTCCTATCTGTCAGATCTTTATTTGGGGTGCTTGTGTTGGGCGCTGCTGTGTTATGTATCAGAAATACTAGAACAGGAAAAATGAAATTAGTGCAAAACCAAAGTAGCAGCCTTTCAGACTCAAATTTTCTCCATATAAGAAATTTCTCTATATATACCAAGATGAATTATCTTTACTTCAGCTTCTCTTTGTGAATGTGCTTCAGCACTTCATATTTTAATATATACAATTTCGTGGTCTACAATAGGAAAATAAATCTTTCATAACAATGTTGAGTTAAGCAGTTGATAATTTATTTTCAGCATCATTACATTCTTCAGAATGCTTTCTTCTTCTTCCTTAAGAAAAAACTTCTTCCTGATATGTCATTTTGGCTATCTGACAGTTTTTATATTTTTTGGTTGCAGTATTACAGGGAATAACCTTTCTTTGCACTCCTTCATCAGCGCAAATTTGCACAGGTGTTTCAAAACCAATAGATGGTATGTTGTTGCAAAATGTCAAACTCATTGGCAATAGTTCTTAAATACATCCGAATGCATCTGCATGGTAATTTAATTACAGATACATGTTCATTTAAGAAAGTCAGCAATCATCATTGTCGGGTGCTTTCTATTGTCGTAGGCATCACTTGCACATTTGTGGTTTCTGTGATGTTGCTTGTTTGTTGGGTGCATTCGTACAGGTCTCGGCTTCTCTTCACATCTTATGGTACTTCCTAAACTATAGCATTTTCTATCAATCAATTATATGATGGGGATTGCAGTATAACCTCGAAAAGACTAGTCAATATGAAGCTTACTTAGAGTCGCTTATAAACCTTAGTTTCACCTAGTGAGTAGCCAAGTGAGACTTAACACTAATCAGTACCTTTATAACCTACCAACTCTGAGGGTTAATCATATTCCTACTATGGGAGAGGGTTGTTACAACTTCCTCCTCTTAAGTTCACACGTCTTTGTCATAGTTGTGTTATGCAATACTCTAGTTTCACATGACTGGCCTTATTTGTAACAATCCATGGAAGGACTAGTCAATTGAAAGCTTCCCTAGAATCACTTATAAAATCTAGTTTCACCTAGTAAGTAGTCCATGTGGGACTCAGTTTTATGGTGTTTCATTTATATTCCCAATATAAGACAGGGATGTTACATTAGATGTGCTCATAGATCTATATTTTCAGTGCAGAAAGATTATGAATTTGATATTAGTCATCTCAAGAGGTGTTACATTTATATTCCCAATATAAGACAGGGATGTTACATTAGATGTGCTCATATATTTATATTTTCAGTGCAGAAAGATTATGAATTTGATATTAGTCATCTCAAGAGGTTTTCATTTCGTGAGATGCAAAATGCCACTGGAAATTTTAGTCCCAAAAACATCATTGGGCAAGGTGGATTTGGAGTTGTCTATAACGGATATCTTTCAAATAAGACAATGGTGGCTGTAAAACGGTTGAAAGATCCAAATTACACAGGAGAAGTGCGGTTTCAAACTGAAGTTGAAGTTATTGGCTTGGCTTTGCATCGAAATCTCTTATGATTGTATGGATATTGTATGACATCAGATGAAAGGTTGCTTGTTTATCATTACATGCCAAATGGGAGTGTTGCTAACCGCTTGAGAGGTTTGTTTCATAGTGGCTTGTCTGCGTCTCTCTCTCTCTCTCTCTCTCTCTCTCTCTCTCTCTGTGTGTGTGTATGTGGAAGAACTGAACTTGTTCAAACTAGTGCTTCTCAGCTGCAACATCTTATTGTTGAGCGCTAGGAAATCTCAACCACAGTTTCTAGTTTTTTCAGTGACTGAGAATCTTTTTTCCCCTCTGAACTGTTTTCAGAAAATGATCGTGCCTTAGGTACCAACTTGAATTCTTCTATGGGGACAGATCATATATATCTTTTGTGCTTTCATTTATAGCCTTTTCAAGTACCCGTTTTACAAGTATGAGTAACTATTTTTCCTGCTATAAGTGCCTATCTACATATATACTTAATTCCCTGGATTTGGAAGCTATTTCAGATCTCCCTTTTTTGTTTCAATTAAAGCTAAAACCCTAGTGCAGATGTTCTCTTATTCCTTTGATGATTCCTAAATTGCTTGCTTCATATTGGCAGACACTTGTCAAGAGAAACTGTCCTTGGATTGGAACAGAAGAATGAGGATTGCTGTTGGAGCTGGCTTCTATACTTACATGAACAGTGTAATCCAAAAATAATCCACAGGGATGTCAAAGCTGCAAACATTTTGCTTGATGAAAGTTTTGAAGCTGTAGTTGGGGATTTTGGTCTTGCTAAGTTGTTAGATCAGAGGGATTCACATGTCACTACTGCAGTGCGCGGTACCATAGGACACATTACCCGGGAGTATCTTTCAACTGGACAATCTTGTGAAAAAACTTGCGTTTTTGGATTTGGCATACTGCTTTTAGAACTCATAACGGGTCAAAAGGCACTAGATGCTGGAAATGGTCAGCTTCAGAAAGGAATGATTCTTGACTGGGAAAGTAGTTTTAGTCATTTAAAGTTGTTTCCCTTGGTCTAATGGATAACGATTGATAAAAGGCCATTCATGACTGTAAAATATGAATTCCAGTGAGGACAATACCATGGTTATTACTTTAGTTTCCACTAAATCCATGTAATTGTTTTTGATGACTCGTTTTGTAAAGGTGTACTTCTGTGCTACGTGGCCTGATATCTTTTATTTGTCTTAAAATATAAATTAGACAGTTAAATTTATTTCTTCCCATTGGTTTAAAATTTTGAAACAATTGATGATTTAACATAATATCATAAATTTTTAGTTTGAACCCTGACTTTATACTTCACCCCTATTAATTAAATACATTATGTGATGGGCCCATTTATTAAGAGGGAGTTTTGCATATATGTGATGGGAATGCTAGAATGTAAATTAAATAATTAAATTGATCTATTTTCATTAACTTTGTCCATATCTGGATTTGGTTTTTCCTAGTGGTCCCGTACTTTGAGTTTATTTTAATTCTCAATGAGTATAAGATTTGATTCCTACTTCACGTATTTTGGGATAAATGTATCATCTTCACGGGACAGATTCCTCCAAAGCAACACTGTAAAAGTTAAATATTGTTTGTCTCATCCATGCTGTAAATGGCAAAACTGCATAAAGAATGTTTCTAAATAACAGTCAAACTATGCAGGTTAGAACGTTATATGAGGAGAAGAGGCTGAAGGTGCTAGCAGATAGGGATCTAAGAGAATGTTTCGATGCACTGCAGCTGGAGAAAGTAGTAGAGGTTGCTCTGCAGTGTACACATTCACATCCCAGCCTCCAGACAAAGATGTAGGAAGTTTTGAAGGTCTTATTGAGCGATCAGAACATACGGAGGATTTGCAAGGTGGCGCCAACCTTTGTGAAGCGAGGGCTTGTAGCTTTTACAGAATTTACAGTGACACTCACGAAGAATTTTCTTTTAAAATCAAAGCCATGGAGCTTTCTGGACCTCGGTTACAAAGAAGTTTAGTAGGATCCAAGTTCAACTGTAAATGAGTTTTTTGCCTCATCAGAACAGATACTACATACAAACTTGTCATCTTCTTTTGCTTAAGATCAATGCAAGCGGGATTGCATCATCTGCAGGAGAGCTAAAACTTACAAAATGTCTTGAGCATCTGATGTTGAATTCACAGGCTTCCCACACAGTATGCAATAAGTATGAAGTATCCGTTTTCTGAAGTTGGATTTCTGAGAATTGATATATCAGTGATGATACCCCTCATTTAACACATTGTTGTGAAATATGTTGTGGAAAATGTTTGGTGTAAATCATTTTCCATCAGTGGTTGTTCACGGTTGAAGCAAAGTCATCAAAGTTTTTTTTAGTTGTGAAACCTGATATAAACAGAAAAATGCATGGCATGCATGCTTGGATTCTTGTGCATATTTCAAGTTGACACTCCCAACTCTTTCTTTGCCTTGCCATGTGTAGGAGTGCAGCTTAGAGACAATGTCCCAAGCTTAGATGGTGGAAAAATAAGATGACAGAAAGATGAACATCGTACGTGTCTATTGTGCCCCAATAAACAGATACACGTGTTTCTCAAACATGTCGGCAAAAGATTACACTTTCCATATGATTAAGCCTTTAATTTCGGGCCACTTGGTTGATTATTTGGCGATCCGAAGTGAAATCGAATCCCTTTGCTCAAGGAAATTACAAGAAATTTGTTGGCAAGGAACATGCCACGAGACCAATTCCCGCTGCCAGACATGACTTTTGTACTTAAGTCCATTGTGTTCGTTTTCATACGAGGGGTAAGACGTGTATTAGCTGCAAACATATATTTTTTCTGCTAATTTTAGGCCCCACGTTCCTTTAATGTTTTGGGTCTATGCCTATTAAGTTCAACTCAGATTCATGCATTTGAAATTCCAAAAGATTTTTCCTTACAACTCTCAAGTTTAGTCTAAAACGTTCTGCTAATTTTAGGCCCCACGTTCCTTTAATGTTTTGGGTCTATGCCTATTAAGTTCAACTCAGATTCATGCATTTGAAATTCCAAAATATTTTTCCTTACAACTCTCAAGTTCAGTCTAAAACATTAAAGACATTTCCCCACCTTAAAAATTGAAAGTTTGCACCTATACGTTTCATAAAAGTCCATTTTTTTTCTTCTCTTCTAACAAATTTCACACGACTCTTCTCAATTCTTCCCCCTCTCAGCCTCTTTCTTATTCTCATTTGCTTTCTCTCGTATCTACGGCCATAACTTGGAAAATTTGAATCTACTGAGCTTTAAGGTTGAAGAAAGAAGGGGAAAAAAAAATCAGTATTTAGAGTTAACGAACTTTCATATCATAAACATCTTGAGTAGTTGAAAAATACATTTTCCAATATTGAATTACATTTCTAATGTAGTTTTTGCACTACCATATATGAAAAATATATGTTATACATAAATGAAATTAATCATTATAATGTTCGTTTGAATACATGGTTATCTACTCATATCCCAACATGGCTGGCCACTGATATCCCCGCATGTTGCCCTCCTAATAATGGTAGATGTTGCAGATTTGAATCAGGAATTGCTTGCTACAATGCCATAGATTATGACCTCCAACTTCTCCTCTCAATTGGGTCCATAATTGTTTTTTGGGATTGCGATCGTACCTGCACTTAATACAACCATAACATGATTCAAAGATTGCTTGATAAAGTAGGACCACTTTCCTCCTATTTTGGCCCATATATGCCAAGTAAATAGTGCAATGCTTTTGTCACAAAGATTCTTTTCACCCTTTCCTTGGATAACAATGAAGTGATTAGCACTCCATTCTTAGCTTAGATTGCTCTATTATTAAATGTAAAAAGATCTTATCCCACTATGAAAATCCAAGAAATGACAAGGTGGATACATCGAATATTTTGTTGATTTTCTTATAAGAAACGTTAAAATAGGTATTGTTCGAATGTAAAGTCTGAAAGAAGAATTTACATAATAAATTTAGATTACAGTTTAAAATATTACCTTAATTACTTTTAAAACGACTTTATAACTGTCTTATATTACTGAGACAGATTAACTGTATGTACCATAAGATTAGTATGAACAAATTGTTGATTAAAAAAATAAGTTTGATGGCTTAATGCATTCTTGAGAAAGAACGACTGACACGGAAACTTCAAACCTTATCCTACATGAACATATTATTATCAAGAGTCTACTTTGAATTGCCAATCTTACTGTACATTGACCAACATTTTCAAAGTTGTGCTGGCTTCATCGTACCATGTTGCAATTCCAGTGAAAAAAATGCTGGGGGAGGGGGAGGTTTCAATGGTCATGTATGTATGTATGTATGTAAAAGGTGGATGGATAGCCGGCAAACGAAGCAATGAAATAAAGTTGACTTTACACACAAGTTTTAGTTTTATACTATAAATTAAAGGAATTATATGAATTTGGTGAAAGAATAAATAAAAAAAACAAAAATGAATACAGTTGTGAAAATAATAATAATTAATTTTACCCATTCAAAAAGTCACCCAAAAAAAAAAAAAAAAAAAGGGTCAAGCCAAACGAAGCGAAAATTCGCGTTGCTTACTGCTTCTTCTGAAACAGCAATACGAAAGTAACGCATCCAATCCCAATTCAATCCCTTTCTTCACCTAACTTCGCACTCTCCTCTTATTTATCCATCTGCCAACTCCAAGGAATTGAGATCTCTCTCTCTCTCTCTCACTAACACGCAGAGAGATTTTTGTACAGTTGGTAAGGTTGGAAGTGGAGAGAACTTTCACCTCCGTTTTTTACATTATTATTCTTTTCCCTTTTTAGATTTTGATAATTTACTTAGCTGTTGATTGGAGCTATTTTTCGTAAGTTACGAGATAAGGTTTTGTATTTCTTGGTTTTCTATGTGTATGTATTTTGCTTCTTTTTTTTAAAGATTATGCTATGTTTTAATGAGCTTGAGTAGATTAGAAGCAAAAAAAAACACGTTGGGTTTGATTACATTGTCTATGCTCTGCTACTCATAGAAATAAATATTGGTTGTCTGATTTGGTGCATATAGAGACAATACTGCTGGTGGGTTTTGTGAGAAAATCTTGAAATTTGATGTAGTGGTGGCCGAAATCTTGTTTGCTAATGGATCAGGAGGAGCAGAAGGTACTACCGGGTCACCCTGATCCGGGGACGACTGAGAATTCGAGCGGTTCAGTTAATGGGGTGGTGCCTGAGACTATAATTTCGGTGAATTCAGACGAGAAGGAACCTATGTGTGTTGGTGAAGAAAAAAATGGGGTTTTGAACGAATTGGGTAGTGAGTTGGGGTCAAGTAAGGTTCTAATGAACAGTCATGAACATCGGGTCAATCAGGAGGTGATTGATTGGTGTGGCGGAGCTGAAGAACCGAGTCGAGTTGATCGAGGGACAAGTGAGGATTCGAGCAGTTTGGGTGGTGCGGTTGTTTCTGATACTGGGATTGTTATTAATTCGGATGAGGCTTTGCCTGTTGGTGGAGATGATAGGGGATTGGGAGCAAAAATTAACGAGTTGGTGTCGAGTATGGTACCTAGCAAAGAGGTGAATAAAAGGGTCTCTGAATCGGAGAGGAATTCGTGTGTGATTGATGTGAAGTGCAGTAGTGGTATCGTTGGCGACAATCGGGATGGGGAGAGGGTTTGTAGGATTTGCCATTTGGGTTCTGAGCAATCATCTCACATGACGGAATTGGTTACTGATGATTCTAATATGACGACAACAACGGATTTAATTCAGCTTGGTTGTGGGTGTAAAGATGAGCTTGGCATTGCACATAGTTACTGTGCTGAAGCGTGGTTCAAGCTACGGGGGAACAGGTGATTGTTTCACCTTTTTATTTGGCTCAAAATTTATCTAGAATTTCTTTTATATGTATTTGTAGGAAAGTATTATGTGTCATTGTTAGGATGTTAGCTGAAGTTTGCAACCTTGGTCGTCTTCTTATGTGATTTATTTAATTTGACTTTGCTTCCTTTGAGGATTAAACCTTGGTTTCTCCAATCTTGATTTCAGTTTTTTCTCCGGTAAACTGGACTTCAAGAACAATTTTGTCCTTTTACTGTTAGTTGCCTTTTCTAAGCAGAATGATGCGTCTTTGTGTAGATACTGTATATATGTATCCTTTTGATCACCTTTTACCAATATATATTTTGGTGTTGTGCATGCATGGAACAATTCTTTTCTCATAGTATCCTTGCAAATCATGCAAAGCTCTATCTATAAGGATCGTCCTCTGTGGCACTTTATTAATTTTGATATGTGAAATCAAGATGCTCTTTCTATATGGTGCATTGGTCATGGAGTAAAATAGTCATCTGGTTGTCAGATTCTGGATTAATGGTGAATGGTTTCACGCACTAATGATCCCAAATGTGTATGAAGGGAGCTGTTATAATTTTATGAAATTGACTCTGGTGAAAACTGTTAGTTTATCAAAGTGAGTCTGCAAGTTCCTGCGTTCTAAACTAGTTTCATGATTAGCTGATGTATCCTGAAATGACCGCACTCTTATGCTGGATTCTTGTCAAGTGCTTTGAACAAGAAACTAGCGTCAGAATTCACTACTCATGCAATTCTTTTATACATGCAGATTGTGTGAAATTTGTGGTAAGACTGCAAAAAACGTTACGGGTGCTGTGCATAGCAGATTTATGGAGGAGTGGAATGAAAGGAGATTTACAGCTGGCAGTAGTAACTCCTCAGGAAGAGGTGGAGGATGTTGGCGGGGACAGCCATTTTGTAACTTCCTGATGGCATGCCTGGTAATAGCTTTCGTGCTGCCATGGTTTTTTCGTGTAAATATGTTCTGATATGGGAGTGAATAAAAATGCAAATGTTCTTCCTGAGCATCATCATTTTTTTTTCCACGCATGCATGGTGTTGGTGCATCATGTGGGGTTTCTGGCATTATTTTGGTGTGACAAAGACACACTGCAACATTTGGCCCTGAAAGTTTGAGGCTTCAGAGTTCAGGTTATAAAAGTTGTCGCCCTGACAACTAGGTAGCACCAGATCGGACTGTTGTTCTTTGCTTTGCAGTTGGTTTGGCCGGTAATTTTATGAGAATTTCTTCCTTGGTTTCATGTCTTATCCAAAAGTATTAGATTTTGCCTTAAATTTCATGTTTCAAGGATGAAACATTGTCTGAACCCCAAATTTGTTGGCCGTATGGCAGGCATTTGTATATGGGAGAGCCATTTACATTCTCTGGTTTTCTGGGAGACAAAGAAGCGTGATGTATATTGCTAGTGTTGTGGTGTTTCCCGAGTGCCCTGGACGTGACTTTTTTCTGTTTTTTCAAAACTCTAAAAGCACTTATTGCATGACCCGCAATCGAAAGTCATGCACATATATATAATAATATATATGGATCTAAAGTGTGCGATTGTGTATGGTTAGATTGGTTTCTTGTTTGTATGATTATCTTTGAGGAAACAGTTACTAGTGGATTGGATTGGGATCCATGAGAGTTTTCATTTTTCTGTTTTTTCAAAACTCTAAAAGCACTTATTGCATGATCCGCAATCGAAAGTCATGCACATATATATAATAATATATATGGTTCTAAAGTGTGCGATTGTGTATGGTTAGATTGGTTTCTTGTTTGTATGATTATCTTTGAGGAAACAGTTACTAGTGGATTGGATTGGGATCCATCAGAGTTTTTCAGTTGGACAAGTTCTACTGTTCTTTCTCAAAATCCACTTAGATATCGGGTAGAAAACTCGAGATTGACATTTAGGTGGAATAAGAAATTATACAAGGGAACATTATTTGAAGAGATTCACGACTTACGAGCAAAAAAACATGAGTTGTTGATCTCTCTCACACCAAATGAGAGTGTTCAGAAAACATAGACTTTAAAAAAGAAACACCAACCCTTTCCTCGCCGCCATTGGAGCAAGAAAGAGGAGCTCCAAATCCTCTCTTTCACCCTTCCTTTTATCACTCTATATGATGTTAACTCGCTCTTTTTATAGCTTTTTTCTTGCATATTCTGTTTTCTTTCTTTGGTAATGTTTGTTAGATGACTTTTGTTACTTAGATCTGTGCCTCTCCGGATCCACCACCCAACATGCACTGGCCCTCCTTTTTTCATTTGTCGTCTACATTCAAATCAACCCATCTCACAATTTTTCAAGTCCACTCACCCAACCTCCATCTAATTAGAGGATCCAAGGCGTTTTCATTTCTTTCTTTTTAGTTTGTCTTATTTCTTACCGGTTAGTTCTTTTGAAAGCAGATCTATCATCTTCAAATTAAGGTGTCTAATATGTTTGGGTAGTGAGGTAATCTCGGACACTTTATGAATAGTAGTGAAAAAGTAATGATAAAATATTAAATAGTAATGAATAATAGTGAAAAGTAGATAAAAAATAATAATAAAATATTAAAACTCGCTCCATTATCAGAACACATCCTAAACTCTCCCACTGCTTTATAAAAACAGATCGGTACTTCATTATTTTTATTAAGAGGAAAGTTTTAGTTACATAGAGATTTTACAAAAATAAATTCACAAATTGACATGATTTGCTGTATTATGTTAAATTGTAAAATTATTTTTATTGTAAATTATATCTAACATCATATGAAGCTGTATCAGTTTGTAAATTGACTTTTACAAGAACTTTTTATTCTGATATGGACCTTATCTTCTAGTTGCAAGATTCTCTCACAATGGACGTCTTAATGCAACCCAACAAATGAGTTTTTGAATTTTTAGGTTGCATTTGGATATTGAAGTAATATCAAACGATCTAAGTTGATATGCGAATAATAATATTTTATATATCTCGTTTAGATGTGTTTGAATATAAATAAACTGAGATATGTGTTTAAACGTATAAGTAAATTGATATGAATTTAACTTTTTTTTATGAAAAATTGAAAAATTAGTAGGTCCCATTGATAATTAGTTTGAGATGAGTAGAACTCACTCCAATAACCAAACAAAGAGAAATTGCCCTCATGTTGAATATATATAGAAATGCTAAATATACTTAACAAAAATTTATAAAAAATTTATTAATCCACATATCAGTTATTTATATACTGAAAATCATGAAACTTGAAATTCAAATTCAGAAGAAAATTAACAAAATGAATATTATAAATAAAATTATAAGTAAAAGTGTAAACATATATAGTATTAATTGTGTATATATATATATCATTTATTTTTTATTTTAATTTATACATTATACTTATTAATTATAAGATGTTTGTTGAGAATCTCACCTATTTTTCTTTCTTAATAATTTTATTTAAAAAAATAAAAAAACTAAAGGGTGACCTGAGGGTTATTATCGTCATTTTGGATCTAACAGTAACCCACCACAAAAGCCCTAACACGCTCGTCGCTCTCTGTTACTATACATACCATCCCGACTACTCCCATCTCCCTCGACCTCACCCCCTCCAGTCTCCGCTGCTGCTTCTCCACACCACAATGGTACCTCTCTCTCTCTCTCTGTGATTCCACATATATATAATTTTCAATGTGTTTTTATAAACTTTTATTTTGATTCGTAACGAACCAGGCTTCGGAGAAGAAACTCAGCAACCCAATGAGGGAGATCAAGGTCCAGAAGCTTGTCCTCAACATCTCCGTTGGTGAGAGTGGTGACCGTCTCACCAGAGCCTCTAAGGTCTCACTCACTCTCTCTCTCTCTCTCTCTCTCTCTCTCTCTCTCTCTCTCATATTTTCCTTATCCCGTTGTTTGTTTCCCGAGAAAAACACTCTAGATCAAGCTACATTTATTTATATTCTGATTATTATTGATTTCCGATTTTGCTTCTAAGGTCTTGGAGCAACTGAGTGGCCAAAACCCCGTCTTCTCCAAGGGTACGATTCGCAGTTCACGTTCGAATAAAGGTCATCGATTTTCTCTTCTTTTGTATTTTTTATTTGATCGGGCTGTGTTTGGATAAATGGGAACAGCTAGGTTCACCGTGAGATCGTTCGGGATCAGGCGTAACGAGAATATAGCGTGCTACGTGACGGTGAGGGGGGACAAGGCGATGCAGCTTTTGGAGAGTGGGATGAAGGTGAAGGAGTACGAGCTTCTCAGGAGGAACTTCAGCGATACTGGGTGCTTCGGCTTCGGTATTCAGGAGCACATTGATCTCGGAATCAAGTAAAATCTTTGTAGTAGTTAGTATTGATGTCCTAAATTATTTTTTGCGGCATTTGTATTGCGCATGCTAAATAAGATGAAGTTTCGCTTGATACAATCTTAGGGCTAATCTTGTAATTGGTTTATGAATAACTGCGTTCACTTTGCTAACAGAGTTACGTTCGTGGTACTATAGTATGTTTTATATTTGAGCACTCTAGTGGTTGAGCTATTAAGCACTTAACATTTGTAGTTGTCATAGGAAGCAAGTCGTTTGCTGTGTTTGGTCTCTTTAATGAAACATGACGTGTAAACTAGTTATGCTATGCTAGTGCAACCGTGCAGAGTGTGCAAGGAGAAATTTATATATTTATTTTTATTTCTAGGTGTTATGTATTTGCACGCAACTGTACAGACATATCACACATGCAAATATTGGAAAGCGGGAGGTTCTTGGGACTTAGGGTGGATTAAGTAAATACCTTTCTGTATTCCGCCATGCAGTCACTCTCTTTGGTCATAAGCCCCTCACCCAAAAACAAAGTAGTGTTAATCGTATATCCTATCATGTTAACATCTAATAGGTAATGGGCTTTCTTAAAGTGTGCATGCTGTCATGATATGATTTTGATATTCCTGTAAGGGTGGATAAGAGGGCAGGAAGGAGCAAGATGGAAGAATCCCTTTATTGTTTCCTCTCACAATATGCACAGTTAGATTGTCTTTGGTAATCTAAATCCACCGTCTATGATCCTCAAGCTCAGAAAGTAATGACTCTCCTGGACGTAAGATGCCATTGCATGAGATTGGTCATGTTAGGTCCACGACTTCTATGATTCATTCAAGCCACTTGATCTTTATTCTCATAACATTCTCTACTTATTGCTATAACATTGTGATAACCGATAAAAGATATAATCGCAATGGAAGTTTTTGTGTCATTGCTGTATTGTATGGTTCAATATACCGGTGATTTCATGTTCTTTACTCCAAAGCCATCTTGGGTTTGATTCGTTTGAAGCTCCAATGTTATATATGAAAATGCTGTTTGGCTTGCTGTGCTAGAATTAAACTGTTGTTGTTGTTTTTTTTTTTTTTTCAGGTATGACCCTTCAACTGGTATTTATGGTATGGACTTTTATGTTGTTCTAGAGAGAGCAGGATACCGTGTTGGTCGTCGTCGTAGATGCAAGTCACGTGTTGGGATTCAGCACAGAGTTACAAAGGAAGATGCAATGAAGTGGTTCCAGATGAAATATGAAGGAGTAATCCTTAACAAGTCTCAATCGCTCACAGCCTCTTAGAGAGATCCCCTATATAACCTTGGATAAGTTTCTTCTTAAGTTTTGCCGAGCTGTAACATTTCATCAATTGTTTCACGGGATTTATATTTTATTAAGAGGTTCATGAGTTACTTGGTGATTTCATGTTTTGGCCTAAATTGCTTTGATGTATGAGGGCAGGATACTCTCTCTAGTTGGGTTTAATATGCTGCACCACTGCCTTTTAGTTGTTCTGTTAGCATGATGATTCACTTGGTTTATACTGCATTTTCGTTAGATGCTAATTGCAATGGCTGCTATCCTTTTGGCTTAGTATCTGGGTTGGGAATATCAACTGACTAGAAATGGCGATGGCTACTTTATAAGATGGCGGTTGGTTCCTGGCCCAGGAGGGGGTGCCAAATGTAAACTTGTGCTCGGAGGCGCCACTATAAAATGTCGTATTTTGTTTGCTTTATGGCTCTGACTGACACCTTTCTGAAGTTGAAAGACCAGGCTTTTAAGCCTATTCTCATCCCAACTGCCACCCATATGACCTCTCCTCAGACGAGAAGGGGGTTCGATAATGCTTTTCCTCGCATAATCTAATTAATAGTTTTGCTCCGTGTGATTACAGACAAATCAATTGTCTCCTGGCTCATTGGAGCTGCTTTTGCCTCGTGTATGGCCCATATTGGGAATCGTCGGATTCTGCTAGTCACTAGAAGTTGCAGTCTGGTTATCTGCGTTGTTGAGACCGATTCAAATCTGGCTGTGCATTCGCTATACGATGCAATTGACCCCAATGGAATGGAAACAGTAGTCCTAGTCTCGAAACTCATCCAGGTCCACCATCTAGAATTCTTGAAATATGTGACAGATTACCTTAGTTACGTTTCGTGGCCGACAATCAAATTGGATTCAGAGACCGGCCCGTCGACATCTGCGCAATCCTTCCTCTAATATGAAAATAACTTGCCTTTTATTTACTCTGCTGCTCAAGAAACAAGATGATGGTAGGCTATTTGGCTGTAAATATTTGTTGGGTTTTTCTTGAACAGGAAGCAGGAGTAGACAGTCACCTTGAAAATTCCACCATAACAAGTCATTGGAATTGAACGCATTAAGATTGTAAGAAATTCTGCAACGGATAGGCTTAGAAAACTACACATGTTAGTCCAAAGAGGGGGAAAAAGGACGGCTCGTGCTGTCTAACTGCAGGAGGGAGGGCATTACAAATTTACAACCAGACTATTCATGTAGCTAATTTTGCACGTCATGAAAACGAGAAGCCGTTGAACTCAGTTGAACCAAACAACTAGAGAAGATGAAAAAGAGACACTAACAACAAAATGGTGGACCTTCGATGTATAGCATGAAATATTTTCAGTTCACCTTCTTTTGTCCTTTAATAACTTTAAACTCCAGCTTTCTATGTCCTCCAATTTCAGGGAGACTTCACATTGTTTTCGGACCTTAGTAATTCTAGAAGCTCGCTCTTCTTCAGTTTTGAGTAACCCTTAATCCCTCCAGACTTTGCTAGTTCTTTAAGTTCTGTTAGTTTCATTTCCTCTATTTTCCGAAACTTTAACTCATTGCTTCCAGCTCTAGCCTGTGACGCTTCATTATTCAACTCAAGCGTCCTTCCTCTTGGGGTTGATGGAGATGGTATGGGAGATCTCTTCATGAATTTAGATGGTGGTCGAGATGGTATGGGGGATCTCTTCACAAACTTAGATGGTGGTCGAGTTGACCTTAAGCCTGCTACCGGTGGACTGTTCTCTACTACCTCCTCTTTTTGAGGCACCCCTCTTCTTCCTGTCAACACCTTCTTACCTTCTTTGTTTGAAGGCTTGTCTGCAAAGATAAGAAAACCTAAATTAAATGTGTCATAAATAAGTAGAACATATACATTCTACTTCCCCATTGATTAACTTTCAGAGAAAGTGAGGTTTTGACATGTGAAAGCTTGGTATAAAAATGGAAGCAGTTGTGTGATAGAATCTGACAAACATAATGTTGCAGGGGAAAGGAATATAGGTTCAACATTTCCATAACAGCACCAGATGGTGACGTGACATTCACCCGCATCACCTTTAATTTGTTTCCTTGATTTGTGAGGAGCCTCTAGAATTAAGTCAGGCGGTGGCTTATCCTTAGACTCATTGGAATTTGTCTTCTTAGTACTTACAGACTCTCCTTTTGAGATTGAAGACTGGATTCGTCGGAACAGAGCAATAATCTCTTCCTGGTCAGATGCTTTGGACTTTTTACCATTGGATGATGACTGAGGTGTCTCATTTTCATCCTCATTTATTCTTCTCGAGGCAGAACTTCTTCGGGGAGGTCCGCGTCTTCTATTTCCATCAGATCTTATGCATGAAACCGTCAAGAAAGGAAAGTCCTTTTGGGAGTGAAAGAGTGAAGGTCCATCTGCAATCTCTGCCAAATTTAACAAGCTGCATCAAAAAATGATCTCTCAGTGTGTAGTTCACAAAACATTAGGTCAAACATAAGAACCAAAAAATGATATCCAAACTTCAGTGGTGGCTAATAAAGAGGAAATGGTAGAATTAACATAGGTGATCAGAAGCAAACAAACAGCAATATAATACAGAAGAATTTTAAACTCTCCATAAAAGTAAAGATGAAAGCCAAGAAATGTCTTAGTAATATAAAGAGGAACTGCATATGTGCTGCGCATTTGTCCAACATCACCTTTAATCTTATATGCTTGCGACATGTCTAGACCTTTTTTCCTTTTCAGAAAAATAATCCAAATTAATACAAAATTTTAGACATGGATATTATCTTGTGAGGGTCAGACTAAAGTAACATACGTTGAGGTAGCAGTAGTACCCCGGTTATATCAACCCATAAAAAATGATCTGCCAGTTCCACAGGAAGGTGTAACACACCACAAAGAGTTAGAAAGAATAATCTCACTTCGAGTGTGAGAACCTCCAGGTAGAAGAAGAAGATAGAAGGAAAAATTGAGTTTTCTGATACTGTTTGGATAAATCTTCAGAGCAAAGTTGCTTAGTACATATAACCCACGTATTGGGCCTGGGGCAAAAAGTAACAACAAGATAATAAAACCACAATCTGCAAACTGGTTAACGCTACGGGCCTAAGCCCACTACCTGTTACAACCAAAGGCCCCATACAATAATCTAAAACCAAAACACACGGGAAAAAGAAGTAAGACTAAAAGGTAAATGTGGCCCATGGGCTTGGGCTGAGCCCAAGTTAATTAGGCTTGTTACATTGCCGTCCCCTTCAAAGAACCTTGTCCCCAGGGTTGAGAGCACCTCAGCAACATTATATACATATCCATCCACTTCATAGCTACCAGCTCCAACCCAAAAACATGGTTGAAAATATAACAACTTATTCTCCAAAAAAAATTCATTAAGATCATCTCCCTTGGTGAGTCAACCCAAGCTTGCCCAAGGATTAAGTTGTTGACCCTTGTTGCCCAAGACAACACAGATGCAGCAGTGAAGTACCTCACCAGCAGTAGCTTCCCCATAGAAATCATTCCCTGCAAAGGGCCATTACTTGGTTCCAGCCTCTGTTGAAAGTAACTCAGTGCATGCAACGTGGTGTCCTGGTTCATCTCATTATTAAGAACAATCACAGCCTTTGTAACTGACTTTTCAAGATATGATTCTGCAGTTTCAACATAAATTCCTCTCTCTTGCTTTATTACATCAAGAATCATCTTGACAGCCTCATTAGTAGCCTTGCAAGCCACAAGTGTAGCATCAATATCACCAGTATGCCCCACCATGTCACCAATTGGTAGATTGACACGCACCTTGAGATTGGGAACATGTACAAGTTGAGGAATAACGGGTATCAGTGGAATTCCAAGTATATATTGACCGATCCATACAAATGAGATATCTTGGTAAGTTGCCAAAACAACAGCAAATGCTTTATAATAAAGCAACCAATCAAGTTTGCAAGCCCCTATACTGCCTATGCCAAAAAAGACAACCGAAAGCTCAACAAACCAGAAGAACATACGTTTGTACAGAGTAACCAAGAAGCATGAAGCAATAAAAACAAACAGGACAATAGATGCTATGTTGATGTTTACAAAGCCCAAACCTCTGGAAGTTCCATTGTCTCCCTTTTCTATAACCAAACTAGCAATTTTCCCATAATTGTAGAACTTCTCCCATAGCTCTTCAATCTCTATGTAACCACTCAGGTTTTGATCAAAGAATGCAAATCATCATTGCCCTTCTTTTTAAGGTGAACTGAAACTGCAACAAACTCTCCATAATTGAGGGTTCCATTCCCACCACCATCAGTAGCTTCCATTAGTATTTGAAGATCTGCATTAGGAATCTGTTGGCCAAGCCTTTGCAATCCAACTCGAAGCTCCTCAAGGTTTATCTTGCCCCTTTGGTCTACATCAATCATATCAAACACCTCCCTTAAGTCCACCACTTCCTCTACCAACAAATGGTTAGCCATTTGTTGATTTTGTGTTATGATCCTAAAGATTAAAGGTTTATAACCAAATTAGTATACAACAGCCCTAGGGCTGGTGGATGAATGGTTGAGTTTTTAACAATAGGTATCAGAGCAGGAACCACGTCACAGGTTCAAGTCACGGAGGGAGTGACCTATAAGCTGGATTAAAATGCTTTGTTACCATGTATGGGTATAGTGTTAAGTCAATGAATACTGATAGATGAGTGAAGCTACCAAAAGGGAAAGGGCTACCACCGAGTCAATGTCGATAGAGTGGACTGCCGTGGACGTCGGATTCAGAAGTGTAGTGGAATGTTATGATCTTGAGGGTTAAAAGTTTAACCAAATTAGCATCCAACAGTTCTAGAACTTTTGGATCAATGGTTGGGTCTTTAACAGAAGATCCCTCGGACCCTTTGTCTTTAGCCATAGTCTGACTCATACTTGTTTTACGTGGTTGAACTGAACAAAATTAACATAATAGGTGAATAAACATGATTTGCAGAATGGGTCCTCCACTCCAAACAAATAAAAGCTTCAGAAATCAGAACTATAAACAAATATTGGATGTACGAAAGATTAAAGAAACATAGAATTGATAGAACTACTAATTTTAACCACAATTTAAGTTCAAGCATCAAATCAGAAATCAGTTATCAATCAAAAGAATCTTTCTTCCTGTAAACAGCACAAACGTAATAACATTGGTATTACTGCTTTGAGTTGCACAGTCAATAAAATTAAAACCCAACACAGATTAACTAGAACGACCGCAATTCAATCACAAAAAATCAACGACTAAGCATGATGAGGGCAACACGTTTCTACAAGTCTCAATACCAGCAGAAGCACACCAACATCCCACCCCAGAAAATTGCAAGCGGAGATCCGTTCCCTTCAGGAATCAATCGTCTCCGAAAGCGAATACAGTAACATAAGCTTAGTCTTTCGTTAATAATAATAGATACCATCCATAACAGCCAGGAAAACAATGAAAGATAGGATACGGGTGTTGAAAGATTTGACACCTTTCAGAGAGTAAATGGGTTTTCCTCCCAGCCTGGGCTGCCCGCGGAACGAGAGGAAAATGGGAAATTGAAAGCCATGGAGATGGAGAGCTGCTACTGCATTCATATTCTGCCGGGAAGTGGGAACTCTGAATCTGAGATTGTTCTGAATATGCAAATGGATAGCCGATTCTAATCACATGTTATCCTACACGTTTCACCTGCGGCCCACCAACGTTTGATATGGGGTAAGGCTTAGGTCCACTAACAATAATATAATCGAAAATTCTAATTGCAAGTATAACGGCATAATATATGTATTAATTGAATATAATTTATTAAAAAATTGATTTGATCGAAAATAATATTAATTTAAATTTTAAATATGAAGAAATCAATATTAATATATAGATTAGTACACGACTTTATTTATACGTAACAAAATTCTAATATAATATGGAACTGTCTATTCCTTTTGTTTTTCAACAAATTATAAGCATAATCTTTAACGTATATATTAATTTGATTATCGACTTTTACTTTAATCGATTGATATTGGAATTTTGATAAATTAAATATTCATTAAATGCGGTAAAGTCTAATGATATTTACTATTGAAAAATAAAAATTTTTTTCTTCTCATTAAGAATCTTTGCAATTCATTTTTGGAAATAATTAATAATTTTTCTGTTCTACCTTAAAAAATGCTTGGATAATGAGATGTGATGAATATTTTATAAATGATAGTGAATTGATTAATAAATAATAATGAAATGATTTGTGTGAAGATGTTTTATTGGATTTTGAAAAATGAAATAAAAATATTATAAAGTTAAAATATTATTAGAATATAATTTTTTAATATAATTTTTATTCTTGAAATTTAAAAATATTGTTGTGTTTTTGTATTTTATTTAAAAATTTGAAAATTTTATAACAATTAGATAATGATTAAATAAAAAATTAAAAAATGTTATATTCAAGTAATTTAAAAAAAAATTAAAAGAAGATGGAATTGTCCAAACAAACTCTTAATTTATATAAAAATAAAATTAAAAATTGATATGATTTACTACCTTAAAATTTCTCAATTTTTTCTTTGTTTTCGCATATAAGGTGAGACAAGTTAAAAGTGAAATAAAATATTATTAAAATTAAAATTTATTTAAAAAAATTAAATTATTTATTTTATTTTTATATTGAGATTTAAAAAATTTTATTTTATTTTATCTGCAGTTCCCGCACCAAGATTGGCACCAAGCCGATCAACAGCCTTTCTAAAGCGCGTCTCTGACACGCGCCAGCTCTTTCATTGTGTAGCTTCACGAGTCAGATGAGCCTCAGAGCCTGCGCTTTCATGCGCTCAAAAATTGTTAGGTCATCTCCTTGATTAACAAATTTCTCCCGCGCTCTTCAAAATTGCAGAGACAGAGCCATGCTGGTCACGCCCAAAACTGCATCAATCTTCTGGGTTTCTCTCCCTTTCCACCATAGCAATCCTGTTCCTAAGGGAAACAATGTCGAACCCAAAACTGGTCTCGTTTTCTTCAAACCAGGTTGGGTAACCCCTCCATTACTTACCAATTCGGGTAGTTCTTGTACGACAGCCCGCGCCTCCGCTTCGTCCACCATTTACGAAGTTGTGGATGTTAATAACGAGATTTGTAGTTTATGCCAAGTGGGTAATTTGAGAAATGCCATGCAATTGCTTTGCAGGTCTCAGAAGTCCGAGCTTGAGACCAAGACTTACTGTTCGGTTTTGCAGCTCTGCGCCGAGCTCAAATCACTAGAAGATGGTAGAAAGGTTCACTCAATTATTTGTTCTAATGGCTTACTAGTGGAGGGAGTTTTGGGTTCAAAACTTGTTTTTATGTATGTTAGTTGTGGAGATTTGAGAGCTGGAAGACAGGTTTTCGATAATGTTGCTAATGAAAAGGTCTTTCTTTGGAATCTTGTGATAAACGAGTACGCAAAGATTGGAGATTTTGGGGAAGCTATGTATTTATTTAGGAAGATGAATGAGGTGGGAACTGAAGCGAATTCTCGTACCTTTTCTTGTGTTTTAAAGTGTTGTGCGGCCTTAGGAAATGTAGAAGGCGGAAAGCAGGTTCATGGTTATTTGTTAAGATTGGGTTTTAGTTGTGACAACTCGGTTGTAAATTCTCTAATTGCTTTCTACTTCAAGGGTGGAAGAGTTGAAAGTGCAAAGAAGTTGTTTGATGAACTGAGTGACCGGGATGTTATATCGTGGAATTCTATGATAAGTGGGTATGCATCCAATGGTTTTGCCAAAAAGGGACTCGAGATTTTTAAAGAGATGCTATATTTGGGAGTTGGGGTAGATTTGGCGACAATGGTGAATGTTCTTGTGGCTTGTGCAAGTATTAGTACCCTCTGGTTGGGTAGACCACTTCATGCTTATGCAATAAAAGCTTGTTTTGATGGAGAAATCAAGTTCAACAATACTCTACTGGACATGTATTCAAAATGTGGCGATCTGGATGCTGCAGTTGGAGTTTTTGAGAAGATGGGCAAAAGAAGTGTCGTGTCGTGGACTTCAATGATATCAGGTTATGTCAGAGAAGGTCTAGCGGATGGGGCAATTAGATTATTCTACGAGATGGAAAGAAATGGTGTTAGCCCTGATCTTTTTACCATCACAAGCATCCTTCATGCTTGTGCTTGTAATGGCTCTTTGGATGGTGGCAGGGATGTACACACCTATATAAAGGAAAAGAAAATGGACTCAAGTTTGTCTGTGTCTAATGCTCTCATGGATATGTATGCAAAATGTGGAAGCATTGAAGATGCTCGCTCAGTTTTTACTCAGATGCCTGTAAGGGATATTATCTCATGGAATACCATGATAGGGGGTTACTCAAAGAACTGTCTTCCCATCGAAGCTCTTAATTTGTTTTTTGAGATGCAACGAGTGGTAAAGCCCGACAGCATAACAATGGCCTGTATCCTTCCAGCTTGTGCCAGTCTAGCAGCTCTAGAAAGAGGCCAAGAGATTCATGGTCACATATTAAGAAATGGATATTCGTCAGATCAATATGTTGTTAATGCACTTGTTGACATGTATATAAAGTGTGGGGCACTAGTTTTTGCGCAGTTACTCTTTGACATGATTCCTTCAAAGGACCGGATCTCATGGACAGTTATGATTGCTGGGTACGGCATGCATGGGTTTGGAAGTAAAGCTGTAGCTACCTTTAATGAAATGAGAAATGCAGGTGTTAAGCCTGATGAAGTTTCCTTTATTTCTATACTTTATGCATGCAGTCATTCTGGATTACTTGATGAAGGATGGAGATTTTTCAACATCATGAGAAATGAATGCAACATTGAGCCCAAGTTGGAGCATTATGCTTGTATGGTGGATCTTCTTGCCCGCACTGGGAATTTATCGAAGGCGTATAGATTCATCAAGAAGATGCCAATTAAACCAGATGCCACTATTTGGGGGGCCTTGCTCTGTGGTTGCAGGATCCACCATGATGTAAAACTAGCAGAGAAAGTCGCAGAACGTGTCTTTGAACTGGAGCCAGAGAACACAGGGTATTATGTACTTCTGGCCAATGTCTATGCAGAGGCAGAAAAGTGGGAAGAAGTAAAAAAACTGCGTGAGAGGATTGGTCGGAGAGGATTGAAAAAGAACCCCGGATGTAGTTGGATAGAGATCAAAGGCAAAGTTAATGTCTTTGTGGCTGGAGATGGTTCACACGCACTAGCCAAAAAGATAGAGTTACTATTGAAGAGACTAAGAACAGAAATGAAGGAAGAAGGTTACTTTCCTAAGACAAGGTATTCTTTAATTAATGCAGATGATATGGAGAAGGAAATGGCTCTCTGTGGGCACAGTGAAAAGTTAGCCATGGCTTTTGGAATATTGAGCCTCCCTCCCAGAAAAACCATACGAGTCACGAAGAATCTAAGAGTATGTGGTGACTGTCATGAGATGGCCAAGTTCATGTCAAAGTCTGCTGGCAGGGAGATTATCTTGAGAGATTCCAATCGCTTTCACCATTTTAAGGATGGCTGTTGTTCTTGCAGAGGTTTCTGGTGAATCAAGGTGGAGTATGAGTGTAAATGTGAATGTGAATGAGTTCATATCTAGAATCGTTGCAACTCAAGTTGTTGTATCTGGAGGAATGATTCATGAGTTGTCATAAATTATGGTTTGTTGAATGAGATGAACATATATTTGATCAAGAATTAGGATTAGGATCTCTTATATATGTTGGATTAAATGAAGTTATGCTAAATTCACAGATCAAACTATGTGATTACAGATATACTGAGAAGCTCCCTATATGTAAGAGTTTATGAATCATTGATGTCTCTCGTAAATGAAATGAAACAGTTTATCATATGATGGTCGTCTCCTTTGTTTTGTACTCATAAATTTTCTCCATTCTTGGCAGGAGTAGTAGAGCAGGGTAATCACTCTGGAGAAAAAAGTGGATTTGTGTCCCTTGGATTACTTTCTTGTTGCCAAGAGGTTAAGAAAAAAAATGACTTGCCCACCTTTGTTGTTGGGGGTAAAGGAATTATTCAGTGTGGAGAAGCATAAAGGCAGCCAAAGCGGGTACTTCAGACTTTCAAGTAATTCTGGAACATCTACAGACGTGCAAATTAGGTTTCAATATGATAATCGCAAAATATAGTGTTTTGTTAGGTTTATTATTGTGGGAAGGCTTACAAAGCAAGTCACTTGGAATCATTCTGCTCACCATTAGAATCATTCATAAACTGCTTCTAAAGCAATCTTTTAATACTATAAAGCAAAGAGATCCAATTGATGATTCATTTCTTCCATGTGGTACTGTGAGATCTAGTATTGAAGGGTTCAGACAATTTTATTGGATGGCCAACGCTGTTGTTTTTTACGATATTGTGTTAGGGACCACTGGTATGGATGTAACAACATGGTCCCGTGCTCTTAATATTAGCTTTATTTCGCTCTTGGTAATGAGCTTAAGCTTTTAGGTTAGACTTTTCCTTCGACGTCAAAAAGTGAAACCTTCAAATGCGATAGAAACACCATCAAATTATTAACGCTGAAAATCTTTTAGCAGATTGATAAGGATCAGTTTATTATTATTATTATTATTATTATTATTTTGTCTGCCACAATGAATCCACCATCTCTGTAATAAGTTAAAACCAATCCTTCTACGGGACTTATTATTTGTTGTATGGGCCAACTCTGTAGTTGCTGGTGTAATAATTAATTAATATGGTAAGAAATGATTATTCTTTTGGCAACACGCGGACCCACATCTGTGTATGTCCGTGAAGAGAGAGAGAGAGAGAGAGAGAGAGACTTTCACTTCAGTCTCCCGTCAACAGCTTTCATCTGATCTTTTTGTGAGAATGCCCTGATTATTAATAAAACACAGAGATGGATCAAGATCCTAAAGGAATTGTCCCCTCTAAACTCCAGTACGGATAGATACTCTGAGGAATCAACAATGCCACTTGAATTTCCCAGTTGTTAATTAGCTTCACTTTAGTTTTACAGATGAGAGGCGACATCTTGAATGTCCCCTTCATCCATATGTAGCAAAAGGCAGATTGCAAATGCAGTAAACTGTAATCTTGGGCTCGACGACATTTGGAAGGAAAGAGTCCACCACAGGGGTGTGCAGCGGCAATTCATGTCATACCTTTGAAGTCTGGTCAAGATTATGTACCTTCTTCTATGTAATTCCATGTTTTAAATCTCAGCGGCTTTAAGAAGCTTGTATATACACAAACGTTTGGTTCTGAGTCTTCCTGAGCTATGGTTGGTTAAACATGCCAAGTCCTCTTGTAGCATAGATTGTTCACGGGATTTTGGCCAACACTTCGAATGTCGTTTTTCTCATCTTTAAAACAATCGGAAATAAACTTGTCCCCATTCAACACAAAGCTTATTTCCAATTCTCGAGTTAACTAATGGATAAGCCATTCTGGTTGGTACGATATTTCGACACTGAGATTAGAAACTTCTACGAATATATAACATCATTGTTAGTGGCCACCGAGAGGAACAAAAAGTTTCAGTCTCATTTTGGCAATCGATTTTACAGACACTACAAGTTGGTTTGGACATCCTTATCTGTTAAAACAGAGAGCATGACTACAGGGTACATAACAAGATTCCTAAGAATTGAGTAAATTTATTGACGCTCACCACACGGGTACATCACAACATGAGGATAAGACCCAGAAAGAGAGTAGAAGGAAAACCAAAGACAAACTCCGTATCAAACAGCACCAAGGATTCAAAATGACTGACAAGAGCAGAGAGAACATAACACCTCTATTGTGATTTCTTCCAGAGCGGAAAGATTTTCAAAACCATGCTACAGTGAGGCAATGAAAGAATTTCTTCTCTACATTAAATGGCAGATCTTAAACCCCTAAAAGCATGATAATCTGATCAAGTTGATCCAAGCATCCAACACACAGCAAGCAAGAAGAGCATATCATTGGTAGGATATAAGTTCATTCCTCGACTGAATCAGATAACCATGTTAGTGTCTGCTCAACAATAAATTTCTGTGGTTAAGAAAGATAATGAGAGGTGGAAAAGGCGTGAATAGAGGCTGAAACCCAAAAATATGGAAAAATAACAATGAAAGGACAAAAGGAAAATCATGAAAATGACGAAGAATAAGAAGCTAAACACCACATAACTGAATCACCATAGAACCTCATTTGTCAAGCAAGCAGGAAGAAATTGAATCAAACATCTAATATTTACACTGACCACTATATGGTTGGATCGGATGCCCCTTAAGATTCTCTATCAGTCATCATAAATTGTTTATAATGGTGTTGCAACGGAAAAATCATCATCCTATCAAATCACCATGTAGAAAAACATTTTCACCCCCATTCATCGCCACTTCCGAAAGGCCAAGAGACTTGTCATCTGCAACTATCTATTAAAAACCTAGAACAGGGGAAATTCCATAATTTACCATATAGTGGTCATATCCTAGAATATTGTAAAGAGTAATGCTACATACAGTCGTGGAGTGTGCAAACGCTGTGCAATCGCTTTGAAAAATAGTGGGGTCTACGATTAAAAAGTTAGTTTCTTTTTCATATGGGTTCTGTATTAATTCATTTCTTTCAAAGAGGCTGCGCGGCGTTTGCACAATCACGAATGTAAATATCATTTCTCTGTTGTAAATTGTGGGTTTAGCAGACAGGAGCTCAAAGATGGAGATTTCTTCAGGGACTTTTCTTTGATTGGACGTAAGGAATAATAAGTAGAGATCAAAATTACTCAACAACGAGAATGAACATAATTGCACGAATGAGCTTTGCCCTGCGGAGGTTTCTTCTTGAGTTTGGCTTCACTAGTACAATAATAATAGTAGATAGACAACAAACTAGATTCAATTAAAGCGCAAAGAACGAACAGAGTGGCCGAGTGGCAAAAAAGTGTGAAAAGGCAAAATGCTTGTAGCTCAAGAAAAAGGCATTATTCACGAATTACAGATCAACCACCTTTATCCTCAACGGCAGCTAATAATACACCCAAGTGAACCCACTAAAACAGTGAAAAATGACAATTCACTGCTCTTTTCTCCACCAAATGATCAAAGCGGCAAAAGAAAATTACAAACCAATCCAATGATTCCTCTCTCTCTCTCTCTCTCTCTCTGCACCTACTCTTCTTCATCATTAAGTGTATAATAAATGAAACAAAACTCATCTCTAATTACTAATTTCTCCTAATCTACGTGAAATAAAATAAGCAAAACGTCTTTTTTTGGTTCCTTTAACGACACCATTTTGAGAGAAGAACTAGGAAAATAATAAGAAAAACAATAGAAGAAAGCCCAATTGCCACTCCAAGAACAACCTTACTTGGTCCGTGATGGTGTTCTTTCTTGTTACCGGAATCGTCCCCATCACTCTCATCGTAGTCCGAATCACTGGTTCTATCATCCGCAGAGGAATCCGCTTTAGACGGAGGCGGCGACATCGGCAATCCGTGCTTATCACATGGTGCAATGCCAAGCTTCAACTTTGATGACAAAATTGAATGGTTATAGCACAAATTGCTATTCCCCCCGACCTTAAACACAGCTAACCTCTTAATGAAGCTCCCATTGAATGGCATAACCCCATGAAAGTCATTGTTCGCGAGATTCAAGTACTTCAAGCTCTTCATCTCCGAAAAGAACCTTGGAATCGTACCATTCAACTGGTTCGAGCTCAGATCAATGTGAACCAAACTCGGTATTGCCGACATCGACTCCGGTATCGACCCGGACAAAGAATTCGACGCCAAGGACGCGTTCTTTAGTGAAATCAAGTCCCCTAAAGAAGTGGGTATCTCACCAACGAGCGCATTCGACGAAAGATTCAAGAGTTCGAGGTCTTCGAGAAGCGTGAAGGAGCTGGGTATCTTCCCCCTGAGCCTATTACCCGAAAAATCGATGTGTGTAAGGTTAAGATTCAAGTGCCTAGGAATATTTCCGGAGAGATTGGCGTGGGAGATGGTTATGGACTTAAGTTTCTTCATGTTACCGAGAATGACATAAGGGCCGGAGGCATTGACGGGCGTGGAAGAGACGGTGAGGTCGGTGAGATTATGGAGGCGAGAGAGCCAGAGGCCAGTGAGAGTTTTGAGGGAGTGAATACAGGTGAAGGATGTGAGGGAGGATGCGAGTTCGGAAGGGAAACGAATGGGGGGGATGGGGCAGTTGAGGAAGGAGAGAGAATGGAGGGAAGAGAGGGATTTGAGGGCGGTGAAGGAAAGAGCGACGTCGTCGGCGGAGCAGTTGGAGAGGGAGAGTGAAAGGAGGTGGCGGAAGGGCTTGGAGGAGTCACAGAGGAGGGTGGCGTTGTTCTTGCTTTGGCATGGGTCCTTAGAGGTTGGGATGTTGAGGGACTGCAGGGCCCTGAGTTGCTTCGGATCGAGCGTGGAGGGTGAAGAAGATGAAGAGGGAGTGGTTGGAGTAGGCCTAGTAGGGGTTGGGGAGGAAGTTGGGGAGGGTGTCGGTGGCAGGGAGATAGATTTGGAGGCCGTGATGGTGATGGAGTGGAGGAATAGCAGAAGAGTGAAGAAGAATCGCGGTGGTGGTGGTGGTGGTCGGGGTGGTGCCATTGTTGACAGAGACAGAGACAGACAGAGATGTGCAGAGAAAAGACAGCGTAGAGTGAGCTCTTGGAGCTTAGGAGAGTGTGAAGTACACAGATTTTGGAGTATGTAATCAGTTTTGAAATGAGAAGTAATGAGTGTCGGAAGGAAAGCGTATTGTATTAAACTTAAGAGAGGGGGTATGACAGTTGTGACTCTACTTTCCTACCCATTGCCATGGATATATTTACAGTTTATGCAGTTTACTTTATTTTATCATTTTTTTTAAAATTTTTGTAACTCATTTTGTTTTTGCAAATAAACTCTATTGGATAACGATGAACATAATTTGATTTTAAAAAGATTTTTAATTTTATTTTTTAAATTAAATTTTGTTCCGTGAATGATTAATATAATCCTTGAATATATATAAATATTTTTTGCATACTTTTAAAAAAATAAATAAATATAAAAATTAAAAAAAAAATTATGAATACCATTATTTTTTAAAGGTAAGAAGGGTTGTTATTTTAAATAACATGTAAAAGCTTAAAAGGTCAAAAGGTGTCAAAGGCGAATTTCAACTGGTGGCAGTAGATTAATAAAGACTTGAAAAAAAAAAAAAGATATCCGTTAAAATGGATTTTATTGTTATGAAACTAATGAAAAGATAGAGAGTAAAAGAGAGAGATGTTTAGAGAACTTTGTTTTCTCTTATTTCTTGGGGTCTTACACAAATGAGGACTCCCTCTATTTATAGGGATTTCTTGGTACAAAGGATGGTTAGGATTGTTACACTTGTCATCAATCCAATGGTAAAGAGTACAAAGGAGGTTAGGTGTACCTAAAATCACTATTGGGGGGTAGGTGTACCTAAGATTACCATTGATGGCTAAATGTGGTCATACAATACAATTTGAACTTGGTTTCTAACACTCCCCCTTTGGATGACCACATATAAAGAATATGCCTCGTTAAAACCTTGTCAAGGAAAAACCCAGTGGGAAAAAACCAATGACGAAGGAAAAAGAGTACAATATTCTGTATATCGTCAAGTGCTTTAAGATTGCCTCATTAAAACCTTGCAAAGGAAAACCCAGTGGGATAAAACCTTAGCGAAGGGAAAAGAGTAAAATCAGCACAAATCTTCAAGACATTTATTAATTATTATATATATATATATAGAATTATATATCTTTCGGCTTCATTTGCAAATGCGTGCGTTGTTTCCAGCTCTTATTCTCTTTTTCTTTATTTCTTTTGGGACCCACATTTTAATGACTGTACTTGATTATGCTCTATTATTTTATTTTTCTTCTTTTGGTGGGATATATAAGTGGGCCATTGCACCTTCATGCCTACACACCGCATGACGGACACCTGATGTATAAACTCTTATCTTTTGTAACATTAGCAATTTAAATTGAATTTTAGGTTTGCTATGCATTTGAAATATTAAATATATATATATGTTTCTTAATTCTTAGTCTATTTATTATAAATTATTAATATAAAAATTTATCACATTAATTATCATAGAAAAACTTCAGCATTGTATTCTTTTATAAATATAAATAACAAAATTCTATAGATCTTGAGATATTATGTGCTAAAGTTTTGTGAATATAATGTATAAGAAATTGGTAATTTGGCTACATGAAATTGAAAAATGGTACAAGACATGGCGTCTGGTAATTTGGTTGTTTTCCAACCTAAAAATAATATATATATATATATATATAATATTTTTAGAACCAAAAAATGGTACTTGCAAGTCACTTGAATTATTTTTCATAAGCTACAAAATCCAACCCTAAAGCCAAAGTGATATATATTTATTTAGATTGTTACTCAAATGATAATTTAGAGATAAATCTGAGAAAGGGTGATAATTGAAAGACTAACAGCTAGTTTGTTTTCACAACTATTTTCATTTAATCTCATCTAATCTTATTTAATTATTACAATTTTCTTAAAATTTTACACAAAATAAAATAAACAATTCAATTTTTTCGAATCTCAAAATAAAAATAATATTAAAAATTATATTCTACTAATATTTTATCTAACTTTTAAATTTTATTTCAACTCATCTCATCTCATATGCGAAAACAAAAGATTCAGATATGCCTGGATACTATGTTCAAGGTTTTGGTTTCTTTGTAGTTTACTTTCTCAAATAATTTCATTGCCAAATTTGGGAAGGCATAATAATGACAAGAATAATATGCGAGTTTGCAAGGACACTGCTTGGAACTTTGTCCACAAAATGTTCTACTGCAGACATTTTCTTGAATGTTTTTTGGGAAAATTTTCTTGAATGTTCGAAGTACTTAACCTTTGGGTTAGAAGCAACAGGGGTAGATTATCAAACTAAACTACTTTCTGTGATCTCAAGTTTCGTGGTGAAGAAACGGTAACAAATATTAGTGCACATTCATGTAAGTGACCGTTGGGGCCAATATTCTGCGGCTCGAACCCACATTATTCCCTAAAAACATGGGTGTAAGACCTTGTCAGACAATATGAAAGGGATATGTTAACTAACCAACAGTTCTACTGTTCTCATGCCTAGTGATTGGAGCTAAAACAAAAGAATTCGACAGGTGCTTTACTGGCATCTCATTCTCTGTAGAATTTCACCTCATGGAAGAATATATTTTTCTCAGTTCGCAAACAGATTATCTAGCACTCAAAATATCAATACGTATTTGTCTAAAACTTACATCAATATGTCTGGAACACTCACCAAAGAGCTAAGCATGATTCTCACTTTAACAAGTGGCAATTAAAATCATCATCATATTGGATGGAAAATTCTTGGAAGCATCAAGAGAGAGAGAGAGAGAGACCTAACAATCTATAGAAATGCAGCTTTGGGTGACGGTTGCATCAGCACTGCCCACAAAGGGATTTATCTTCACCCAGACAAGCGAAAAGACCGAGGCCAACAGCACCGACCACAGAACAACAATGGTTGGAGTCCGGTTTTGGCGACCCATGAGACCCTTTAGGAAGGGGTAAAGATGGAGAATAACCCAGAAGGAAAAGAAAACCTTGCCAAAGAGCGGCCCCCATGCTTCGTATCCTTTATTAAGAGCATCCGAAAATCCAGCCACGACACCCACCATATTGACGATGATGAGTGTTGTTGGAGGGATCAAAACTGTTGTCCACTTGACAAGGTAGAGCTCACCAAATTCTCCATCATCGGCTGCTTTTGAAGTGACGGTGAAATTAGTATCAACGCCGGCCAACATCTTCAGGAATCCTTGGAAAACAGCAAAGAGATGGGCCGAAACACCTCCAATCACCCAGAACTGTTCATTGCGCCACCAGTCTTCAATGCTGACACCACTCCACCGCAGCTCAAGCACGCTGGTCACAATAATGGAGATGAAAAGGCCAAGAAAGAGCATACTTGCAACGTTGGACAACTGCATCAAACGGAAAGGTATGTTGTGAAAATAGCTTTTGAGGAAAATGAACATGAAAAACAGGACTGTAGCAAGACTTGATCTTTAATTTTAAGGGTAAGTAGAAGAAGTTACCGTTGGTATGATAAATTTTCCTGTGAGGAGGCAGATTGCTGGGATTGTGCAATAAGCAACAAGAGGGAGGGATGTAAATGGATAAACAATGGTGTTTATGTAGGCTAGTCTTTGAAGCCACTTGAGGCGGCCTCCTGCAAATCCATACCATAGCGGACAGTGTCTGCTAAGGAAAATCTCAACAGATCCAAGTGCCCACCGGAGAACTTGATGCAGTCGATCAGAAAGGTTGATAGGGGCTGACCCTTTGAATGCAGGCCTTACGGGCATGCAGTAAATTGATCTCCATCCTCTACAATGCATCTTAAAACCCGTTAAAATATCCTCAGTGACTGAACCATATATCCAACCAATCTGCAAATTCAGAACACGAAATGTTGAATTAATGCAAAGTCTTCAAAGTAAGATTTAGTAATGGTTAATGCTCAAATGAAAGATCAGGGGTAAATGCTGAAATTAAGTTTGTAGCTGGAATCCAGTTATCTGTTGGAATCCTATATTAACAAAGGTGTTGCAATGTATTTCACGTTCTTGTCCAATTGCAATAATAGAGAAGTCCACCTCTTTTCCCCATGCAGTCTTCTCTTCATAACCACAGCCAATGACATGAATTGCTTCCTTGATCAATGTTGATGGGTTGACAGAATCAGGCACTCCTCCATTTTCCATCAGTGTAGACTCAATAAATACGGACGACAAGCCAAAAGTTTTCTCAAAGCTCATCTGTGAGATCAGCATTGACCTTTCATGCTCATCATAATCTGCACAAGGAAAACGCATCCTATTTATTGAAAGGTCTTTTAATTATTTCCATAAAATGCAATTGCCTTGATAAGTAGACTTACTATCAATCTCCCTGAGGTTAAAGATGGCAGCATCGAGCTCTTCACGTTTTGCATCTCTGTATACTTCTGAGGGATCTTTAGAGGGCTTCTTGGAGGGGCAGCAACAAGAGCAGCATCCACACCATGAGCATGACGATGAGGAGGAGGAAGCCTTAGGTAAGCTGGGCAAAGAAGCAGGCCCGTAGCCATAAAGAGCTTGCCTGTTGAAAACACAACCTGTTCCCACATAAACTGGTCCTTGAATGCCATCTAGTCCTTTCATGTTGACCTGAAATTGAGATGAAGATATTTTCAAATCTCAAAAGCTCCACAACTGGTGTAATTATGCAGGGATCTGTCATGGCCATTACAGCATTGGCTTTTTTTTTTCATCCAAATCTTCCATTTTTCTATAAAAGGTGATGCGCTTATATGAAAATCGTGTAATACGACACTTTATACATAAATTTTGATAATAGAACATTTTGATTTATACTGAAACATAACTCGAAATCACAGCTTGAATACAAAACTGAGTCAAAAGTATTGGCATTTTCAGGATACAAAGTCAAAAACCAAATAATGTATCCTTGATACTAGCCAGAAAATTAAAAAATTGAAAGTCATTTTTTTATTATTTGAACTAATTATCAAAACTCCCAAACAGGTCAATCAACTACAAGTTATAAAATCTTTTTATAATGGTTGAGTTTCTAATAATAGTTCAAAACCCATGTTATTCTTATTTCTAACTAGAGTTACTAAATTCCTATTTAAAATAAAAATGTTATAATATAAAAGAGAATGATGACACTATTTGAACGAATGCAGCATGTATGCTAGCTTTAGCTTTAAACTTACATCAAAGAAAACTGTGTTGCGATTGGCGTATCTGTCACTTCGATCAATGCCATCGAATCTCTGAGGAAACTGCACGTAGCATACGTCTCCACGAACTTGAGGGTCCATCAAGAAACACATTGCCTCTCGAATTGCCTTGCTATTATTAACATAGTGATCACAGTCAAGATTGAGGATGTAAGGCGCATTTGTAAGAACTGCAGACACCCTAACCTGAATAAAACCAAGAATTCAAGTGTTACTGAAATGTTGATGTTCCCATGCAATCATTTAATTTCGTTGAAATTTAAACATACCAGAGCATTTTCAGCACCAGCTTTCTTGTGGTGTTGGTAGCCTGGTCTTTTCTCTCTGGAGACATAAACCAGTCGGGGAAGTTCATTTCCCTCTAAGTCATGAGTACCACTATGCCCAAGGAAAACCTGAAGAGGTGAAAAATGGTTTTACGTGAATATTCACAGTACTAAATAAGAAATTTGAAAGCTAAATATTGCACAACTAACTTAAATTTTAAATTAGAAAATCAGCTATAGGTTAGATTGACCTGAATCATGCCTGGGTGGTCACGGCTGTTATTCCCTGGCCAAGGTGTTCCATCTTCCATTGTCCAGCCTTCTTCTGGCATTTTCTGAGCCTTTGCAACTAAAGCATTAATTCGCACTTTAAACTCTTCATAATCTCTCTGTAACAAAACAAAAACAAATATTGAGACGGTTGCTTTCAGAAACACATTAATACATAATTCATCACCGCCACAAATCTAACAGGCTATTTGCATAGACATAATTAATATATTAATTGAGTTTTATCCTGAAGCAGTTTCAGCTACATGCCTTCATTGCTCTACGTTCCTTCACAAAAGAAGGTTGCACTTTATCCCTCAAGTAGTCAATCTTCTGTGCAAAGTAAAACTCTGGTGCACGTGGTTCAATGGCATATTTTTTGCAGAATGGTACCCACTTCCTTGCAAAGTCAGCAGTTTCAACAAGAGATTCAAATGAAAGCATGGCAGCTCCATCATCAGACACATAGCAGGAGACTTTATCGACAGGGTAGTCCACCGCAAGGATGGAAAGCACAGTATTGGCAGTGATCAGTGGGGGTTCTTTCATCGGATCGACTGTACTCACAAAGAAATCCACAGCAGCAAGCTCGGACGGTTCACCTTCCCTTTCATACCTGAAATGGCAGTGAGTTTACCATTATTCAAGTTCAACAATAGTTCTTACATTCATGTGTAAACTTTGCTTCATTAATCTGGTCCAACGTCAAGTATGCTAGCACTTAGGTTCGGTTTCGCCACTCATAATTTTGAGACGAGAATCTTGAATTTTAAGATGAAATATTATTATTGTTTTAAGATTTAAAAAAATTAAGATAAATTAAATTATTTATGAATTTTGTACGGGGATTTGAAAAAATTATAATGATGAGATGTATATTTTAAATTTGAGATGATAATTTCTAATGAACAAGCCGAACCTATTTACCATTTATGAATATTCAATAGATATATTTACTGTTTCTCTAATATCTGAATGCATGTCAAATCCAAGGCCAGCTCTTCTATTAGGCAACTTAGGTAATTGTTAAGGCTGTGAGTGGAAGAAGGCTCCAAAATTTTTTAAGTAAAATTAATTATAAAGAAAAAAAGACCTAATTAAAAAAATAAATTAATTCAACGAGAAAACATCAAAAGTATCAAATAAATATTATGTCATTACTAGTTTTAAAAGTATTTCCACGTAATAATTATTTTCCATACTCCTTCTAAAAATACACTTATCCTTTGTCATTATTAATTTAATATATAATGTGAAAATTATAAATAGCAAAATTTAATTTTCGAATGTCCATAAAATTTTTTTGTATTATCCTTTAAAAGGGCAAGGGCCAAAATCTTTCCAAATGCGTAGACTGTTTATAGAACTTTATTGAAAATAATAATTATAATTACTTCTAAGGCCCCGTTTAGATTTAAAAAGTATTTCATTTCACCTTATTTTATTATTACAATTTTTTCAAATTTTCGCACAAAATATAATAAACAATTCAACTTTTTCAAATCTTAATTCAAAAATTTCAAATTACAAAATAATAATAATAATAATAAATAATATTCTAATAATATTTTATTCAATTTTCATCCTTGATCTCTAAAATCATAGCATCTCATCTCTGAATCCAAAATAACTCTAAGAGTGTAAAGCACATCTTGTAAAATTAAATTAGATCAAATCCTCTCTAAACTGATAATTTTCTAACAAAGATTAAATCGATTATTAGTTAAAAATGTGATATAAAATTCTAATAAGTAATTTACTTTACTAAAGGAAAGGAATTATTTTTAAATAAAAAAGTAATGTAAAAATTGAATTTAAAATTATTTTATTTAAAAAAAAAAAAAAGGCCTCGCTCAAAATTTCCGCCTTAGGCCCTATAACATATTGAGCCGGCCCTGGTCAAATCTAGTAGGCCTTGGTTTTACTTGCAGGTAATTTAGCATGGGGTTGATGCAGAAACACCCGTTGAGTCGTTGACAATGGTCCTAACCAGCCTTAATGCTAAATTTTCAGAAACGAGAAAAATCTGAGTTTCACAGAGGCTAAGGATATTAATGGTAGGTAGATACATGAAATCTTGTTGCAGTATTAAACCATTTCCAAGATACTATAGCTTGGACCTTTGACATCTACAACAATATGAATTTGAGTAATAGATGATGTGTACCTTGCAGATAGCTCATCGGTATATGTCTCTCTGTTGATTGGAGACCATTTAGGGAACTGATCCAATACCCAAGAAACAGCAAACCAGATCTCACATATGACAGAAGTGAGCCAAAGGCCAAAAGCACTGTCTACGGGGTTTGTTATTCGGTAATGGAAAAAGAGCGATAAAACTACCAGTCGCATAATTATAACACATCTGTATGGTGTCAGTTTGCTGGATGGAATTGGAATGACACTCGAAAGTGACTGTACAGCCTCAGGGGACCTGCGAAAGAAATCAGCACATCTCATTAATGTTTATAAATTTTGTAGGACAAAAGCAAATATCAATATTTCAAAAGAGAATGGTCCAAAATATATAGTAAAAAATGTGAGAAACTATCTCATGTCTCTCATTGAAATAGATTTATACTCGATTTAATAACGATTAGTTCCTTTCATCCTCAGATTGCCACAAAGAAAATATCCAACCAACAACCATCAAGCGACACATGGATTAGGTAATAGTTCTTTGGAAAAGAAAAAGCATCTTCCCTCAGGTAATCCTTCAGTAGACCTCTTGTTAGGATCAACTTAAAACTAAAATATATTCTCTTCTACGTTGCTCATATATTCACAGTTGAATGAAGTTTATTTGAACTTACTGTTTCTCTTCCATCTGCTGCTCTGGTGGAATTTCATCATCCTTTTTAGCCTTAATTTCGGCCTTAGTTGCAGCCTTTTTCTTCTTGTTCTTCTTATCCTTCCAACTCTCTACTCTGTTCTTCCATATTGGATTCCCAGTCTCATCATTCATTTCTTCAAGAAAACATCAATCAGTTACTAAAATTATTGTAGAAGACCAAAAATCAATATTGACACCAGAGATCAATATTACTTACCACTATCCACCGTAGAGACACTACTGACATGTCTAGCGTGAACTCCAACATCCTGTACCTGCAAAAATGAATGATACTAAGTTGTGAACATCCTACCATTCTCATAATGTACTTAAAACTTGAACATTCAATCACCATCACAAGGACAGCGGTTTTCATCCACTTCCCAAAATTATAAATCATACTACCTCCAACTAGAGTTGTATGTAAAACAAGGAAAGCATGGTGACATTCTTACCTGAGAATCATTAAGGTGAGCAGCCATTGTGGATCGATCGCCGGATGCCTTTAGTCCAGCTTCATCGATTGACTTATCTAGAGGATTCATAGTCACACTATCAGTTCAGGAATTTAAATCAAAGAATCCCAACGTTAGCATTCAGAAGACTGCCTATCATAGACGACACAGAGCCATCCAGATTAGAGCAACGTAATTTTTTTTTATTAGAAAGGTATAATTAAAGAAAGTAATTTAATGTATTTCACAATATAAAGAGGATTTCTAATCCTCTTCCTCTCAACACCAATAAATATGTCAGAAAACAGTTGAGCATTACATGAACTTATAATATTCTCAGAGCTAGTTACAGTCATGTTGATATCCTCTTTAATAGTCATTTCCGAATCATATAATGCAAAAGATGAACCCTTCAAACAATCGCAAATAAACTTGAATTTGAAATTCCAGAGCTGGAGAGTTACCTTCATATGGAGCAGCACACCTCAAGCATGCTTTCCGGCCTTCCTTAATCTCATAATCAACACAAGCCTTGCAAATGGAGAAATTGCATTCATGGCAAGCCACAAACACCTCTCCATTGTTATTGACCCCAACTTGCTCACCACAAGAGTTGCAAACAGGAACCCCAGACTCCATCATATTGGTTTCACTTCCCCTTACCTTATGGACGCAACACCTTAACCAGATTTTCCGAGGGGTCTCTCCGTGTGCTTCTCAATCTTTCTTGCTTCGATAGCTTTATATGAATAACCCTATTCCCAAGTAGGGTATTGCTGGATTTTGTGAGAGGATGGTGCAAGCATTTTTATTATCCTGAGAAGGGTTGGAGGGCGGTGGTTGGAGGGGCCTGTAGGTTGGGGTGTTGGTGTCATTGATCTGCAGAGACAGAGAGAGATGAGAAGCAACGTCTATTTTTTTGGTATGAAGAAAAGAGAATTTAAAATTTTGCGGGAAGTCTAAGGAAGCTTTCGGTTGGGCAAGGTACATCTTTAACTAACCAACCTTGCAGACAAGTCTTCAAGGAAGATCAGCAGCCTGGCATCCAACATCACAATTGGTGCACTACATTAATGGATTGAGGCCGGCAGTACTATTAAATGTGGGTCAGGTAGTTTTGGACATTTGGTCTTCGTAAAATAGGCCTAGCCTCAACTAAAATCGAAGTTGCTAGCTCTAGTCGTCGGAATTGCAATTTGCGACATTCTTCTTCAAGTACTACTTTAAGGTTAGAGATGCAGACCACAAATCCCACCACCATGAATTGAATGGTCCGTCATAAATGATCATGTTAGGTTCATGGGGTTCATGGTGACAAGCATTTGTCTAATTTGAAAACAAACTTTTCCACATTCTCCGTTAAACGGGTTTTGCATAAAAACCCAACTTCAATCTGATTGTACTAGCATTCGGTTTTTCAGTGCATCTTATCTGGAGATGTTTCATCTGATTATTGTGGGAGGTGAATTATACTCGGTCTCTCCAACAGAAAACAATTAAAGGGCATTCCAATCAAGAGTAGGCTATTTCTTCAGCCCCAAATTGAAGTCGCTCTCTGATCTACTCATTCCTGTTTAGCACAATCCCATCAATCGGTAGATCATCCATGTTAAAGCCATGCATTCCGAAGAATGTGGCGGAATCCCAAGAATGTGCAAGCTGCATACCACATGATTGTGAATCCATGTCCTGCAAATCATATATTAGGAATATACCACCGGAGACAAGCTCATAAAAGGACGAGGTATAACTGAAAATGTCTATTAATGACAAAATAATAATAATGCGGCTGCAAAGAAGAATTTAATAGAGTAAATTCAGATTGTGAATGTGCCTAAGATGGGGGATGTTTAGTAGAACTCAGAAGAATCCGATTGGATTTGAGTATTATACAGGGAATACAAACAAAAATTACATCATCATGGTAACAAAAATGAAAACCTTAAAACCATTTCCCGAGGAATAGATCTCCGCAAGATCCTCAATGGCATGAGGGGCTTCACCGAAAACCAGAGACATAAAACTAGTTACTCTAATCCAGTTACATGTCATATACTAAAGACCAACTACTCCCAACTTAAACAATCTTCAAGTTCACTGATATGCCCTCAAATAGGCTGCCGCACCATGTCATTTAATTGAGCTTATTGTTAAGACCCCTGCCAAGTATCCTTGAGATCTCAACCATCATAGGAAGCACAGAATGAAGCATGGTCCCCGGAGTAAAAAGAGTACCTAAGCAAACTGTTGATAATCTTCCACTATGCCAAAGATGGGTTGCCCTCCAAAGTTGGGAATATCCATCCAAAAATTCAATGACGTGCAGCTTTTAGCTATGATACAGAATAGACTTTCACAACTTTTGTTGTATCACAAACAACAAGGTTTTCTGTTTCAGTTGGAGTGGTGCAAAGCCAATTGACCTGCCAAAGTGTAAGCACACAAGATGAGAAGCTCTATACAAACATAAACAAAGAGAGACAAGAAACAGAGATCCAAGAAGTTTGCGGAGAAAATGCAATAAGAACTCACTTTTTTGCTGAGATTGATGTTCAAATGTGGATTGTTGTTGCCATTAGATTGCCCTGCATCAAGGTATCTGGACCAATCCCAGACCTTCACAGACTTATCATTTCCTCCTGAAATAATGAATTTCCCTTTCTCCCCAAACAAAGAGAATGCCCTGCAGCAAGTAGTTGTTAAAATATACTAAGTTTTGTTTCATATGGTTGCACACAAGCAAAGCACTTACACACAAGAGACGGCAGCAGTATGCCCCCCAAATGAGTAGTCCAAATGCAACCTCTTTTGTCTGCTTTGATCTGGGTTTTCTACCTCACCACTCAAACTACCATCTTTAGACCTTGATTGAGATCCTTTCCGGGGTTTTGTAGAGCTTTTTGACCTCATAGCAGCAAGTTCTAACTCAATATTAATCACATCAACAGCACCATCACCCCTTGCGACAGCACACATCTTGCCTAAGTTGTCCGACATATCAACTTCTGAAACTGCTAGTGCATGAACAAAAGCAGGATTAAAGTATTGTCCCGAACTACTGCTGCTGTTTGAGTCAGGCAAACCTGCAGTTAACGAAACATGGCAAGGTTGAATTAGTTCAGGCATTGATACTATATCAAGACTCCATTTGTTTTTTTTGTTTTTGTTTTTTTTTTTTTTTGTAAGTAAAAATATTATATACATCAAAAGGAGTGACCAAGTATACTGAACGTATACAAGAAAACATCTAGCCCATATTAGAGAGCCCTAATGACCCAAAAAGCCCATGAAAAACAACCCAAAATACACCAAGCCCGAATTGGACTGGAACACACCTCCCAGACTCCAACCCCTTGTTTCCCGTAGAACTAATACTCACCCGAAACCCCAACCCCTTGTTTCCCGTCTTCACGATACCCTCCCTTTAGACTTCCCTCTACTTGAGCTACCACCCTTAGCGTCGTAGTTGATTGCCCAAGAAAGACGTAGTAACTCCCTGCTTTTCTTGAAACTTGATTTGGTTTCAAGAGTGAGGCTTGCCTCAATCACAGTGAGTAGTTCTTTAAATTGGTCTTCACATCCTCCATGTGAAATCCCCACAAAATGCTGAATCTCGTTAACTTTAGGCAGAACCCAATCCACTATCGAAGGAAGAGAGACCAGGGGAGCAACCTTATCCCCAAACTCCATTTGTTTTCATGATGTATAAAATCATTAGTAGAATCATGCGACATGTTTCAAGGTCTATCCATCTTTTATGATTGACTTGTAATATATATATATATATATATATCACATTATTGTAAAAAAAATAACATTGTATAATTGTGAGAGGCTGTAAAGCTTTCAATTTAACTCTTTATCAATTATTTGGTTAAATTCCATTTCCACACAAATTCACCTGCTTTCTGTGAAGTCCACTTCTTAACCACAACTTCACAAACTGGTAACTATTGCCCAAGCAACATATACTAGCATCAATCTTTAGGAGGCTACAGGTCAAAGGTCTGACAGTTAAATAGAACTTGAAATTACAACTAAAAAATATATATATGTTTTCATCAAATTACAAGATTGCAAGAAGATTATATTCTCACCATAAGGATTGCTTAGCATTTTGCATAGGATGAAAAGATGAAAAACTAAGCCCTGTTTTGGAACAGATGTATATAATATAAGACAAGGTGGATAGACAATTCATGTTCCAAGACTAGCATGCTAGACTTGATGCTTTTCAAAGCCCATGAGAAGTGGGGGAACAAATCTCGTTTTGGTTAAACCACATTAGGGACTTGGAAAGTGCAAAATCAAATACTAGAGATAAGGAGAGGCCAGAGTAGACAGATACATACCGAAATCAATAATTTTGTAAGGGCGCCCTTTGGAGAAGTCCCACAAAACTAGCCTTGAGTCAAGACCTCCAGTAATAACTGCTGACATACACAAGCAGAAATTGGTACACAAAAGAATTGTTAACGGTTCAGAAACTATGGAAAAGTAGCAAAGACAGCATTCATGTTACATGTTAGTAGTTCAACAACCATTTGGTCAACATGTGAGAAGATTAATGTCAAATAAGGAACCCCTAAAGACCTTAGCTGCATCCACAGTAACCATGGCTCCTATATCATCATTGAGACTCCAAGTGCAACCGTGAGTGGACATGAGAGAGAGAGAGAGAGAGGGGGGGGGGGTTACAAAATAAATACAAGAAGTACCTTCCCAAGGTCTCCAAGGAAGAAATTGCACACTGCTACAGATCTAGAATATAGAGTTAAGGTGATAGAAGTACTAGAAATGTCTCAAAACAGACAAGTCAAGCAACGTAAAAGAACAGAACATTTTACATAGATGGCACATGGTGAAGGTCTACTGAACAGGGAATACTTTTAAATTTACCAGGATACACTTGAATGGCCAGCCCTTAGTGTTTTATAAAGGCAATGCTGGTGGATGTCAATGATCTGCCATAGAGATCATATGATCAGCAGCTAACCACAGCAAAGAAGTATTACTAGCTTTTATTCTTGTTCTTGCACTTAAAAATAACATAAGATGAAAATGAATTTCATTGGCCAAAGAGAGAAGTAGATCAAGAGGAAACACGAAATGGTTAAATTGGAAAAATAAACCCTTCAAGCCTTCAACTAACTGACAATAGTTGCAAGAAAGGATAGGATGATGTATCTGAGGTAACAACAAGAGTAAAAATAATCATATCAAATCATAGAGAATAAGCACAATAGTAAAATCATGTCTTCTGTCATAAATCAAATTATATATTTTTATTATATTATGTCTAATTCACATATCATATGGAAATGTATAATTTTCTGAATAGACTGAAAGAAATAATCAACCATATACAGAATCCATGAATTCCTGATTTAAAATTCGTGACTTGAGACTTTTACTGAATTGTTTCCAATAAATAAAAGCACACTTATAATTCACAACTTGATCCATTGCCTCCACAGTAAACATGTGGGTACAAACAGTGCACTGGAAAAACTCACCATAGTTGATGCATTTTAAATATTCACAAAAACCCTCTATGACAGAAATAAGCATTGTTAAGATGCTGACACGCAAGGCCCAATTAGAAGATAAGTTTTTTGTCAACTAAAACATATCAATCTAAGCTGAGCAGATGCTAGGAGACCCCTTCCCCCAAACTAAACCCCTGCCCCCCATGAACTGTTGAATACATTACAAATGGAGTCAACATACACTTGGCATAAAAGTGCTATAAGCTGAAAATAATGCATACAACTCAACACATACATTACTTAGAGAAACAACCAATGAATTAATTCATAGAAAGTACCTTCACTTCACCACCATCGTCTGCAGCAGCAAGAAAAGAGGACTTAGAGTTGCATACAACCTGCATAGATGGAAACAAGGTTATTTTGGAAGAGCTAAGATTACCATCACCAAAACATCTTGTGGCCTATACATACAGAGGTAATCTAGCAAACCAATAGGCTAGCAGAAAAACATGAATAGTACAAACACACACACAACAACTACCATCACTAAAACAGAAGGAGGGAAATGTAATTGAATAGGCCCCAAAATAATTATAGTGCTTACTCTGTAATACTTGTGTACTTGGGCTATTCCTATTTTCGTATAAATAAAATTTCTTTTACATATTAAAAATAATAATTATAGTGCTAAATACTTAAATCGATTGAAAACAGAGTGAAATGTATATGAAAATAAAAATGCAGAAGCCATCAAATGTAGCTGCAAATACTGACTCTATTTTGACGCTAGAAACTCATATTCCAAATTTTTAATTAAAACATAGTTAAAACTTGCAAGGAATGAGTATCAATTTATGTGACCAACTTGGCTCCTGAAAGTAAATGACTTCAAACTCAAACAAAGAATTAAACATAAAAACAGCAACGAGGAACCCATCTCCAATATGAAGTATAGAACCTAATTACATTCTTTTAACTTTTAACAGAATTACTATATGGACACATCAATGAAAACTACAACAATTATAGTTAGACAATAAGAAGCATGACTAATATTTCTACCTGATTTATCTCCTCTTTATTATAAGTATAAGTCTCCAATGGCTTCCATGCAGCGGCCTCCGAAAGAATAAGGGGGGAAAAAAGAGCGGAACATCACATAGTGACCATGATAAGATTTACCGTTTTCTAGAAACTACAAATGTAACAATGAGCTCTGTGCAATAAGCTATATGTGACAATAGCGACTCTAAAATCAGAAATGCATAAAAATTCCAAAAATTCAACACAGGCTCCGAGAAAGGAATACCATGTGCACATCAAAACACTTGACCTCCTTTCCTGAAGAAACACAAATAATCTCTTCATTCCCTGATTCAAGCAGCAATTATTTGCAAAAGATAATAAGTAAAGCTTTGAATATAAAGTAAACAGCTAACTCAGTCAAACACTAAATACATTACCAATCAAAGCGGGTTTTAGAGAATTAACTATTGACGAGATATAAGGATTTAATATCCATAAAAATATTTATTTATTAACAAAGACAATCATACCGACCTGACTTGAAACATAATGATGAAATGGGTTCCTTTGCAATATCCATCACAAGTTGCACGTCTTTGCATCGCATATCAAACCAGCAAATGCAACCATCCTATTTCATTAAACGCCCCGAATAAGAACATAAAATCTTGAGGATTCATTAACTTATATATCGTAAATCCTCCTCATTTCTAACCAAAACCTAGTGTAACTGAGAAGATAACAAGACCTTTCTTTTTTGGTTCTTCGCATTGAATATAACAGCACCACATTGTTTTAATTCATCTAAAAAGTGAAAACCTCAGCTAAAGTAAAGTCAAATAGCCATAAAAGTATCTCCTGAGTGAGGAATTGGGCGTGCTCAAGCCAAGTCCCCAGAATTGAAAAGTCTGTGATTCCATATTTTAAATTGACCTTGTTTCCAACTCTCTTAAGCACCCAAAAAAGGAAGAAATTATGGAAGAAAACGTTCCCAGAGGGAAACAGAGGGGGCGGGGAGAGAGTTTAAGGTTTACCTCACCGGAAGTGGCAACGAGGCCAGGACGTTCGCGAGAGGCGATGCAGCACGTGGCCGTGGCCTTGTGACCCTTAAGCCGTCTCGGACTACTCTCCGTCATGTCGTCTTCGCTCTCTCTCGGTTTTTTCACTCTCTATGCGCATAGGGTATTGCTTAGATCAACTTGATCCGGATTCGTGTAAAATTGTAATGCATGGTTCTTTATTCGGATTATCAGATTGTTATTATTTTATTTTATTTTTTAGGTTAATTTATAAAGAAAATTCTTCAATACTTTATAATTTGTATTATTTTAGCAAAATTTTAATTCACTTCAAAAACATGGATCGAGCAAGTCAGATTTGGAATTGGAATGAGAATTTTTAATGATTTTGTTCTTATTAAATATTAACATTTCCTATATGATTTTTTATTTTGATAGGAAAAAATTTATTCATCATTTATTTTCTCATCATTCTTTCAGCAACTCAAGATGTAGCATTATATGATAGGTTCACAAGTAAAATATAATAAATAGCATCTAATCATTTAATATCACATAATAAAATAAGAGAAAAATGATAAAAATTAAAACGACAAGTAGCATTACTCGTAAATATTCAACCCTCCAACTATGTGTTTACCTATTAAAATGAAATTATCATTTTGTTCAAAACTATGAAAAAAGTATTCTTTGTTTAAATAATACTCTCTCTCAAGTTTGGCTAGCTAGGCGTATATTTAGAAACTAGAATCGGATACTTAGTGCACGATTGGAATTATTTAGATTTTATAATATAATATATTAAAAACTTTTATTTTTGAATTCACTACATACTAAATATATTATTAATGTGAAAACTTGCCACATTGAACAATACATATACTTTTTTTTATAGGTATTGAACAATACATATACTTCGTATTGTTTGGTCTAGTTTGCCTTATTTAAGTGGACTTTTATGTTAGAAGTTACAATGTGTGACGCGACATGTAAACTCAACACAAATACAACACGAAATGAGCGGGTTTAGATTTGATATAAATTGATTGAGATTAAAACGAGCTAACCCGTTAAGATATGATTAATAAATATGATAATAATGGGTCTACCTGCAATAACCCGTTTAAATTTTATTTTAAAATTATAATTTTATTATTATTGAATTATAATATTAGTATTTCTCACTATGCTTCTGTTTTTGTTGTCGAGATTGTAATTCTAGATCTATACTCATATTTGTTGTTGTAAGGTTTGTCATATTGGTTTTATTATATATTAAATTTTTAAAAAAATATTGATATTTTTTGTTAGTAAGTAATCTTATTTTATTTTAGATATTGTGGCTACTAATATATATAGATTTTAACTTTTATGTAAAATTATGTTAATCAAATCAAATGAGTTTTGCATGTTAGTTCAACTCATTTACATGAAATAAATTGAAATGAGTCATATTGTATTAACATATTTTTAGTTAATTATTAAATAGGTCAAAACAGATGATACTACACTTCTCATTATCTAAATGAGTTGGATTTAGGTCGAGTTTAAGTTGACCCATATAATCAAATGTTCATAATATGACACGACTCGTAAATGCGAATTGCCGCCCTATTTATGCTATAAAAGAAAAAAATGAGTTGGATTTAGGTCAAATTTAAGTTGACTCATGTAATCGAATGTTCATGATATGACATGACCCGGAAAATGCAATTTGCCACCCTATTTATGCTATAAACGAAAAAAAAAAGTAGGCTTTTATGCTCAAGTTTAGCTGCTATATAAGTTGTTTGTATTTTATCTACTGTTCATCTCTCAATAAAATTTCTATTTTCAAATTGGTTTATCGAGTGTTATATATGACAAAATCTTATTTGAAAGATAAATTTTAAAATTTGAATCTTACAAATCAAATATTATAATTCTCAGGTATGTGGATGGTATACTATACACTAGGGCCGTGCATATCACCCGAAAATCCAGTTGGTCCGATTAAAATAACCCGACCTGACGCAACCCGACTTTTAATGGGTTGTTATATGTACGGGTCTCCAACCCGACTAGGAACGTGTTTTTAATCTTTGTGCCAACCCGTCCGAATACACTAACTGATGAAGCTCTTCGTCTTCATTCATCGCATCTTGTACATTTGTTTTCCACCTCATCTGCAAATTTGTACATTTGTTTTCACCTCATCTCCAAGCTCTAGAAAATCGAAGAGCAGCCTCTCTCTTTTTCATCTTCGATCTGTTTATTTTTCATCTTCTACAGTAAGATTCTATATGGTCACTGTAACTCTCTTCCTCTCTCTTTTTCATCTTCGATCCTTCTTCTTTAGGAAAAAAGAAAAAGAAACAAAGAAAACCCATCTATCATCTTCGTTCCCTACCTGGTGCGCTTCAAAAAAACCCTCATCACTGACCAGTCCTTGTGCAGTCTCCAGGGACAAACTCAATGGCACGGGACTTGGAGGGCTACTACTTGATGGAAAAACTGCAGGTTACTCCGCTGGAGTTGCGATTGATGGAATGTTTGTCGATGCCTCAGGAGGGCCTTTGCCAGAACCTCAGCAATTTTTGATGCCTCAACTGCATAGATGTGCAAAAAGTAGAGGTTTTTTTTTTTTTTTAAAAAAAAATTTTACTTTTAGGTATAGTTCGGGTCATACGGGTTTAACCCCGTATTTATTTTATTCGGGCCGAGTTGGATCGGTTTGAAGTCCTTGATGGGTTTACTCGGGTCGGGTCGGTCACAAACTCGACTATTCTTAACCGGGTTGCAGGCCTACTATACACATCAACTTGAGAATAAGTCATCACTCAAACCTCATTATTAAACATTTCTATTAGAATTGTTAAGAAAAAAAATAAGAAAAGTCCATGGATTGTGTAAATATAATATTGATAGATACTAAGGTTTGGTTTGGTTTCGTAAGCCTTTCAAACCATCATATTCCATTTCATTTAATCTGATCAATATCCAAACACCATTAAAAAATAAATATTTTTCAATTTTAAAATTTCAAATTTTCAAATTTTTTTATTTAATTAATTATTACCTACTCATTAGAACTTTATCAAACTTCAAAACAAAACATAAAAAATACTTAAACTTTTTTAAATCTTAAAATAAAAATTATATTATAACTCTATTTTAACTTTATAATTTTGTATATAACTTTTTTTTCTTATTTTCTAAAACTACATAAAAAGTTTAACTCAAATCATCTCACTACTATTAACAAATTATCTCATTACTATTCATAGATTTTTCATATCATCTGTGTAATCAATCGAGTCCTAAACGAGAGTAATTTATTTATTTATTTATTGTATGAACAATTGTTTAAGAAAGATTTATAAGGATTAGCAAAACGGTTGATCGTGGATTGTTTTATTTTGGCTTCATCGAACTCTAATTTCAATGAATTTATTTTGGCTTGTTGGTAAGAGAGTCCATGGCTTCGAAACTAAAGTTTTATAGATGGAAAAATCTAGTTACAAGCATAATTGCGTACTAATATATACATCAATCTAATATGATTGATCAAAAAATAAATTTTATTGAAAATAATATTAATTTAAATTTTGAATATGAAAAAATTAATATTGATACACATATTAATATACAACTTTATTTATATATAGCAAAACTCTTTTAAGGAGAATAATAGACTTCAAGCCACAGCATCTTCCAGCTCTACTATACACAAGGATCTACATGCACCTCAGACTAATGAAGTGTCATCAAAATTAGCCAGCTCAGCCGAATCATCTGGAAGCTCTCCTTAGCAATCACTCGAATTCTTTTGGATTATTTTCTCTGTGTATTCTATTGTACATTCTGTTTTGTATTGAGGCCACCTTACAGTTATAACCAACTCGCACTGCTCTGCCACACGCCAGAGCACCATCTATATGTAAATATGCCAAACCTGTCCTAGCATTCGTCTCCTATATATAGAGCACTGTACAAAGCAATATAAGTAGAAATGAATATTATTCTCATATAGTTTTCACATGGTATCAAGAGCAATCTTAAGACAAACGTCTTTCTAAATGGTGGAAGAAACTCCTCTGCAAGTTACACCCACCCCCGCTCCAACTCCGAAACCCTCCTCCCCCCTTCTTCCTCATCTTTCTCATCTGTTTACTGTAAAACTCACCAATGAAAATTTTCTCCTATGGTGAACTCAACTTGTTCCCTATCTCAAGGGTCAGCAACTTTTTCATTTTGTCGATGGTTCTGAGTCTCCTCTACCTAAGTTTCTCCCAAACTCCATTACTCTCAACCCTGCCTTTGTGACCTAGACTCAAACCGACCAACTTATTCTTAGTGCTCTGATTTCCTCCCTATCTGACAATCTTATTGCCCAGGTGGTTGGTTATTCCACTGCTCGTGAAGTCTGGTTTGCCATAAACACTCTCTTTACATCTCAGTCTCATGCGAAAATCATTCAACTTCGATATCAATTAGCTACTGTCTCAAAGGGTGCCAGCTCCATTTCTGATTATTTTCGGAAAGTTAAATATCTTTCGGACACCATGGGTGCCGCTGGCTCACCTATAACCTCTAATGAATTTGTTTCCGATCTACTTGCAGGTCTCAACAGCGAATATGATGCTGTTGTTACCTCGGTCACTTCTCGTGTTGATCCTATATCTTCTGAGGGACTTTTTAGTCTTCTCCTCACCCATGAAAATCGTCTTTCTCATTCCTCTCATCTTCCACCACCGACGGAGTTCTCTGCTAATTTTACATCCACCACTCGCGGTCGTGGTTTCTCCCGTGCTAATAATCGCGGTAGCTACCATAGTTGTGGATGTGGTCGCTCCAACCCTCCATTGTTCTCCTCATCAGGTCCATCCTTCTCTCCCCTTCCTCACTCTAAGCCTACCTGTCAACTCTGTGGCAAAGTAGGTCATGTTGTTTTACGCTGTTATCATCGTTTCGACCAATCTTACCAGAGTGACCCACCGAAATCTCTTACTGCAAATTACACCACCACTAGTCCCTCCCCTGACTCAGCTTGGTACCCAAACACCGCTGCCACCAATCATCTTACCTCTGAGTTCACTAATCTCAATTTACATGCGCCTCCTTACAGTGGTCCTGATAATATCAAAGTTGGTGATGGCTTCTCTCTCTTGATCTCTAACACTAGTGACTCCTTTCTCTCTAGCTCATCTCATAATTTTCTTCTTAAAAATATCTTGCATGTCCCACAAATTACAAAAAACTTGGTTTCGGTTTGGCAGTTCTGTCATGATAACTCAGTATTTTTTGAATTTCATAGTTCCTTTTTTCTTGTGAAGGATTCCAAAACGAAGACCATCCTTCTCCGTGGTCCTGTTCATGAAGGTCTCTACTCCTTTCTGGCACCTTCCTCACCTCAAGCTCTGGTTGGTGAGCGTACCACCTCCTCACAATGGCACTCACGCCTTGGGCATCCTTCACTTCAGCTAGTCTAGCGTATCCTCTCCAAAAATTCACTTCTAGTTTCCTCCCGTGATGGTCCTTTTGTGTGCTCTTCCTGCTGTCAAGCCAAGAGTTCTTAGCTTCATTTTCGTGCATCTCATCAACATTCCACTAAACCTCTACAGCTTGTTGACTCTGATGTATGGGGCCCGGCTCCTATTGCTTCAAGAGATGGCTTTAGATATTATGTTTCCTTTTTAGACGATTTCTCAAGATATGTATGGTGGTTCCCTTTAATCAAGAAATCTGATGTTTACTCTGTCTTTATACAATTTCAGAAACATGTTGAGTTACTTTTTAATTCAAAAATTGTCTCCTTTCAAAGTGATTGGGGAGGGGAATTTCGTTCCCTTCACACCCTTCTACAAACACAAGGAATTTCACATCGTATCTTCTGTCAACACACTCATTAACAAAATGGTGCTGTGGAAAGGAAACACCGGCACATCGTTGAAACCGGTTAGGCCCTTATGGCTCATGCTTCCTTACCTCAATCCTTTTGGGTTGATGCTTTTCATACGGCGGTATACTTAATAAATCAATTTCCCACCCTTCCTCAATAATTCCACTCCTTATGAAAAGTTTTCTCTAAGCCACCCACTATACTTTCCTTAAAGTTTTTGGTTTGATGTTGGCCTATCTAAGGCCTTACAATCGCACAAACTTGATCTTCGCTCACTCAGTGTCTGTTTCTTGGCTATAGTGAATCTCACAAAGGTATGTTGCTGCAATTCCTATGCAGAATTTATTATTCTAGGGATGTTATTTTTGAAAACTTATTTCCCTATGCCAGTAAATCATCTCAACCCTCTCCACAGCCCACTCCTGCCAATTATGCCTATCTTCCGTCCATCCTTGGCCCAATTCCCTGCCCAAATATTGATCAAAGCCCACCTTGCTCTCTGCCTCAACCCAACCCGTTGACCAGTCCCTCTCTTAATTCTTCTCCTTCGGTAGACTCAACTCCTTCTCGGCCCATTATGCCTCTCAGCCCACCCAATGCTTCTCCTACCTTCAATTTATCCTCGTCTACCTCTCCGTCCCTGTCTAACATCCTCCCTGATCCTCCTTCCTCTTCAGGACCGATCATCACAAGATCAAAAACCAATTCACTTCAACCCCGTAAGTTTCATGATGGAACAATCCTTTGGCCACCTCCTCGAAGCTTTCTCACTACTGCAACAGCCAGTTCTCTTATCCTTGAGGAACCTAGCTCCTACACTGAAGCCTCAAAACATCAGGAATGGCGGACTGCCATGTCCAAAGAGTTTCATGCACTTCTACAGACCAAAACCTGGACACTGGTTCCCCTTTCCGGAATTAATAATTTGGTTGGTTGCAGGTGGGTCTTCAAAACTAAGTGTCACTCTGATGGCTCGGTTGAATGCCGTAAGGCTCGTTTGGTGGCGAAGGGTTTTCACCAACAGGAAGGAGTGGATTATTCTGAGACTTTTAGTCCTGTTGTCAAGCCTACAACCATCAGAACTGTTCTTTCAATTTCGGTTACAAAGGGTTGGGAGCTTTGGTAGTTAGACATCACCAATGCTTTCCTTCATGGTGATCTTCAAGAGAAAGTTTACATGGCTCAACCCATCGGCTTCATCAACCCAAATTATCCATCTCATGTGTGCTAACTGAACAAGGCCATCTATGGCCTCAAACAAGCCCCACGGGCTTGGTTCAGTAAGCTAAGTACTCGTTTGATTGATCTTGGTTTTACTCCTTCCTCTTCTGATCCTTCTTTATTCATTTACATCTTTTCTTCTGTCACAATATTTTTCCTTGTGTATGTCGACGACATCATCTTAACGGGTTCAAGCTCAATTACCATTAACTCTGTTATAGACTCCCTTAGTCAATCCTTCCTTGTCAAAAATCTTGGGTCCCCTAGGTTTTTTCTTGGTCTCGAAATCACTCCCCTTTCCAGTGGTCTTCATCTTTCTCAAACTAAATATGTCTGTGACTTACTCAAAAGCACGAATATGGACCTTGCAAAACCAATGAAATCGACCATGGCTACCTCCACTCCTCTCTCTATTTCTGATGGCCCTACCTTCTTTGAACCTCCACTCTATCGCAGTACCATTGATAGCATTCAGTACCTTTCTCTTACATGGCCAGACGTAGCCTTTGTTGTTAACAAAGTCTCTCAATTCATGCATGCCCCAAAGCTTCCTCACTGGCAAGCCGTAAAGAGAATCTTACGATATCTCAAACAAACTGCTCATTTTGGTCTTCACATCCGCCTTTCACCGAACTACTCCTTACATGCTTTTTCAGACGCCGACTGAGCTGACTGTCCAGATGATCGGCGTTCCACTGGCGGTTTCTTTGTCTTCCTTGGCCATAACATCATCTCATGGGGTGCCAAAAAGCAACGTACTGTTGCTCGATCCACTACCGAAGCAGAATATAAATCCTTGGCAAACACTACTGCTGAACTACTCTGGCTTCAATCCCTTCTAAAAGAACTTGGTGTGTTTCTCAAACAGCCACCAACTTTATGGTGTGACAACCTGGGTGCAATGTATCTCTCTGCAAATCCTGTCCCACACTCTCGCACAAAGCACATGGAAATTGACTTCCATTTTGTGCGTGATAAAGTTGCTTCCAACACCTTGAAAGTTGCTTTCATTTCCTCCAAGGATCAGTTGGCAGATTTGTTTACAAAGCCATTGCTCTTAGCAAGATTTCTGACTCTATGATCGAGTCTCACCATGGTATCCCTGTTGGACTTGCGGGAGGGTAATAGACTTCAAGCCACGGCATCTTCCAACTCTACTATACACAAGGATCTACATGCACCTCAGACTAATGAAGTGTCATCAAAATTAGCCAGCTCAGCCGAATCATCTGGAAGCTTTCCTTAGCAATCACTCGAATTCTTCTGAATTATTTTCTCTGTGTATTCTGCTGTACATTTTGTTTTGTATTGAGGCCACCTTATAGTTATAACCAACTCGCACTGCTCTGCCACATGCCAGAGCACCATTTATTTGTAAATATGCCAAACCTGTCCTGACATTCATCTCCTATATATAGAGCATTGTACAAAGCAATATAAGTAAAAATGAATATCATTCTCATATAGTTTCCACGGAGAATGATTCCTTAACGAGAAGATTGTGAAAGATCTTAAAGGTCATCAATGCTTCAGGATTTAAGCCATCTTAAATTTTTTTTTTAAATCTAATTTAATTATGTGATGTTTTTGATAAAAAAGAAGTCGAGTCGATTAGTAATAATTAGCGAGAAGATTTGATCATTTCGTTTCTCAAGAAAATCTAACATATGATACAAGTGCATGCAGTAGATCACAGACCTGATGAACTGTTATGCATGTGATTTTTATTCTCTTCCATATTTATAAGCAGGTCATAGATAATGTATACCATGCACGTGAACCAATTTGGAACTTGCGTTAATTGAAAAGACATGATGGATGAACTATTCCTACGATGAAAAAGTTGAATTGCCCTGGAAAAAGCTTCCTTAAAAATGCTAATATATAATTAATACAGCAGGGGTACTCGAGCTCATGAATCGAGCTTTCGCATGGATATGATGGCAGAAATCAGAATCAGAACTGTATTGCAGACAAAGTAGACATGAAACTTGCCCAATGCAAAGGACGCAGGGAGACAGTACTTGGGACGGATGATTCTGCTCGTGAAGAGCAGGACAACTTCGAGGAAGCTACTTTTTTCTTCTCTTTTTGGGAAAAATAAAAATATATTATTCTCCATTAATCACGATAATTTCTTCGTATAAATAATGTAATAAACATTGTAAGAGGATAATCAAGGACCGACCAGCTTGCCAGGTTGTTCCAATAGCATTTAATACTGTGTGCACAGATTTTTAAACGGTATATATATTTATTTTTATATATTTTTTATATACTTTGATACGTTTGTTGTATTATTTTTTTTTAATATTTAACTAATCACATCATTAAAATATACAAAAAAAAATATAAAAATAATTGTATATAAAATTTTATATAATTCTATATATGTGAGTATTTAATGTTGCATTTATCTTTAAATTGGGACAATATAAAGTGAATTATTGTATTTGTAACTGTCCGCTTTAATGAAATATTGAAGTTAATACACAACATCATGCCTTTCATGCAACAGAAACATCCTTCTGAATAATATAAACCATATATCAATGAGATTTAGGAAACAACAATCAAGGAAAAGAAAGAGCAGAGCCTTAATTAACATTGTGGGATTACAATGATTCAGATCAGTGCACCGTCACTCACATTGGCCAGATTAATCAGCTACTCAGTCACATTAATTAGAACTAAACAAGACACAGAGATGAAAGAAATGAGAAGGAAAGGCTGATCAGTTAGCTAGAGAGAAAGACACAATCCTAGGACAAGTTAAGAGCTTGCAGCTACTTAATTCCCACCTTCAATTAAATTTATCTGACAGTAAAGGCAACTGCATGAGCCCAAGACTTGAGATGCTCTTTCATGGCCAGATTGTCGTTGAATGAAGGCAGTATGTTTGGATGTTGATCTTCGAACATTGGATACCAACATGTTTCCTCAAACATCCAGGACTCGGAAACCTCATTCAAATCAAAACCCAAATCAAGCTCTCCCAGAGTCTTTCTCCTTCGATTCTTGCTCCTCTTCCGTCTTCTCCTTGTCCTCCTTCTCTCTTGCTTCTCTATAGGTCTCTGGTAGTACTCCAGCAACTCCATTTCAACCGGCTCGACTATCTTGGGTTCGACAATTTCAGCAGCAAACTCGCCACATTTGGGGCACATGAATGTGATCACCGAAGTCTCAGCACTCGAAAACTCATGATTTAGCTTATTTTGAAGGGCGGGGCTGATGTTTTGATTTTGTGGTTCTTCAATGGGAGACTCTTTGACATGGTTTCCTGCGGTGATCTCGTCACCAGCAGAGCCTGAAGTCCGGTTTATTGGTGAAAAAACGCCGGTAAAGAACCAGAGAGACTCGAAGCTCTCTATGACCCGTGAAGCCTCATCCATGGCGGACAGCAAACAAAACCAAAGAATACCTTCACACTGAATGAAGCCAGCCGGAGGCAGAATAAAGAATTTAAGAAAGGAAGGAGCTAAGTGATTTTTGCTACACTATGACAGGAATTATAGACTTGCATTATTCTCGTTCGGTGGTTGTTTCTGTCTGATGACAAAATCAGCCCTCTTCCCTGGATTTCTGCATGGCTCTTTGAGGATAGTTTGGGTAATTAGTGCAGTAAGTGTGTACCACGCACATGAGTCGAATGTGAGGGTATCGTTCACTTTAATTTGAACTCTTTGATCGAGTATTGACTATTTTGCAATTCGTAATCCCGTTAAATTGACGGCAGCTCACCAACGGTCAAAAACAACCTGGAAGCAGCAAAAATTGCTTTATACTGGAAATTAATGCATGCTACACTTGAGTTTCATGGTGTTATAAAATCTCTTGAAAGTTGAAATGATACATTAAAAAAGGTCAGTTTTTGTAACCAACCAGTTGTGCTTCATTTTTTATTTAAAAAATAATTTATACAAATTCTAAATATACAAATCTCTTTATAAAAAATAAATTTCACTTAAAAATTATAAAAAAATATTTTTTATTAATAAAATTTACATTTTTACAAAAACACTTATATAAAACTCACCTATTAAAAACTTGTATCTCACATTCCTCGAATTTAAACTCAGAATAACAAATTTTAATTTTCTGAAAATTCGTCGCCCTCGTTTTGATAAAATAAAAACACTCAAAAACTGAACGAGGGATGGTTAATGTTGTCTCTGATGATCCGACATGCTTTCAAATCTGATATAAATTCTGTGTCACATTTTGCAGCTTATGCAGTTGAATAATGCAAATAAGAATAAAAAGCAACTATATATATATATATATATAAAAGGCGGTGCTCCCGCTGGAATCTCGCTAATGGCTTAGAATTTTTTTATTTTATTTATTTATTTATATGTAAATAAAAAAAATCAGAATATTATTAAAAACTATTTACTTAATCATTAAGTTCAAAAAAAAAAAAAAACACAGCGATAGAATCCAACGGTGGAACTAACGGTAAAACTAGTATTTTTCATATATATAATATACCTGCAAGATATAATTATGAAATAACTTTACATTCAGTTGTGTATTTAATAAATATCCTATAATTTTTTTAAAAAAATAATATTTATTATTAAAAAAAATTTATATGTATTTTATATTTATTCATATTTTTTAAAAAAATTACACAATACTTACATACTCCACAATTATAAATATTATTTTTCATAATTATATAACAATACAAATTTAAAAAGATTTGTTCACGTTTGGTTTCAACGTATATGCTTTAAGATTTAATAAAACAAAAAAAAAAACCGAAACATCTCTTGGAGCATTCACATTGCAGTGACCAAAAACTTTGCCAAACCTTACTCGAAATCATCTTTTCCTGATTCCACTACCAATTTTTTTAAAATATCCTACATTTTAATTCCTATTATTTATTTATTCTATTAAAATAATATCATTCCATTCTTTTAATTTTATTTATTTTTAAGTAACTTCCCTTTACAATCTTAATTAGTATAATTACTCCATTTTTTTTTATCTTTTATCTTTTATCTTTTCTTTCAACTAGTAATCTATAGCGAATATTTTAAATGAAAATTGAAATTATTTTTGAGCGGATACGATAATACTTTAAAAAGTATTACGTTTTTAAAAATAAGATTTTTTTTTTAATTTCAAAATTTGCAGTTTTTACGGTAATATTTTGTAATAATACCTGTTAGCAGGGGCGGAACCAGGAAATCTGGTTTGGAGGAGCAAGTTATAAAAAAATAATTTTGAGGGGGTCAATTACTAATTTTTATATAGTTTAATATATAAAAACACTTATAAAATTTTAATTTTCATGAAATTTTGAAAATTTTGGGGGGCTTTCCCTATATGGTTCCGCCCCTGCCTGTTAGTCTTACACTTCTTGTAATTCAACCATCGTTACGACCTCGTTATATTACAAATACAAGGCCCAACGACACCCCATGCATGTCAACACCAAATGCTACAAAATCTCGATTCCAACAACAAACTCACAATCTTTGTTGATAGAGTTATCAAATTAAAACTCTTGAGAGCCATAACAACATTGATTCTCACAATTTGTGATATGCAACTACAGCACATACACCCAATTCATAAACCACAATAACATATGACTCACAACGAATGGAGCAGCATAAAAAACTATAACTCAAGAACAAAGTAATTAATAGAGGGAAAATAATCAAACACCCAACAACACAGAAGAGGAATCAACAGATTACAAATCACAATTGTGGGAGCCAAATATCATAGCAAAGTCAGAATATGCTAAGCTTGCCCAAATTGCTTGAGTTACAAAAGCTTATCAAACAATAGTGAAAATTGTCAGAATCACACTAATCTAGTAACCACAACAAAGCCAAGGCAGAAAACATAGTACAAAACACTTATACAAAAAGAAATCTCAAATAACACAAAACACAAATCATCAAATGGCAATCAAGCCAATCTATCACAAATATTTCCAAATTACAAACAAAATCTCAGCAATATAAACACTAGATAAACATAAACAGAGATCCAAAACCATTGCTCTATGAGATTTCATCATATGGCTCAGTAATCAACTAAAGATAATTCAGTGCGAGAGTGAGAGCAAGAGAGGTCTTGTAATTGATTTCTCTTAGGCATAGAACATGAGAGACAGAAAGAGTGTGTGTGTGCGCGCATATGAGTTGTTATCAAAAAAGATGGGGGTTGCCATCAATGAATGAAAATGAGGATCGATAACAAGTAGGGCATGAGAGAGAGTTGAACGCAAGAGAGTGAACAAAGCACAACAAAGGAAATAATAAACAATGAGAAAGAGAATCTACGGTAATTTCCCAAATATGAGGATCAACTATAGCATTCCCATATCCAAACTCTAATTTGAAGAGCAAGATATATGGGTGAAACTTGTCATTTTTCCAAAGTCTCCTCTATATTTTGGAGAAAATGAAAATTAGAGGCTGGATGGAAATGCTCAGTATAAAGCCACACCACATTTCCCGCTCATCTAACCTTTGTCCCCTCTAATTTTTCCAAAACACTCACTACCGAAAGGAGCCTTGATAGGTTGATCGTCCCAAATTCGATTTCCTCAATTTCTTTTCAAACATTTTTTTCTAAGATTTGTTACAGTTTATTTTGTATTCATAAGATGGTTATAAAGCAATTATGTGCAAATGCACCTATATTATCGAAAGATTTTTAAGGTTCTCAAGATGCTTGGAGAATGAGATGAGAATTGAATTTTATTAATAGTAGTAAGGTAGTTTATGAATAATAGTAAAATAATATTTATTAGGTTTTGAAAAATGAGAGAAAAAAAGTTGAATAAAAAATATTATAAGATTAAAATATTGTTTGAATATATATTTTTAATATTATTTTTGTTTTGAAATTTGAAAAAGTTGAATTATTTTTTATGTTTTGTTTGAAAGTTTGGTAAAATTGTAATGATTAATTTGAAAGTGTTTATATTTAAATGATATTTGGGAAGGAAATGAAATGAGATGAAAATTATTTCCAAACAACTCTTAACTCTATCGTGACTAATAGTAAGCTTTGCCTCTAACCTTTTTGTCAATAGTCTCGCATTACTTTTAACATGTAACATGAAACAACAATTTAAATATAATTTAAAAAAATAACTTTTTTTATTACAAGCAATACTATATATTACATTCTCATCATGCTTTCATTTCATTATATAGTTAGTGATATTTTTATCACTCTTAAATTGCCATTTATTTATTTAAAGAAGAATTTAAAAGTTAATGGATAATTATATTTATTATAATAGAATGGATATAAAATGAAAGTGTGGTATATAAAATGTTATTTAATTTTTTTTGAAAATGGTCTTGTGAAGGTCACTGATTGACATCACGCCTAGAATTTGTGTTCTATTATTGAGGTAATTTCTGAATTATATTTTATTTTATTATAGTGCTCAGTAAAGGCCGAATTGGGTGGTTATAGAGTCCCCTCAATCATCTGTAGTTTTTTATGTTACAAATATATCAGAAATTTGCTGAAAAAAAAAAAAACACCTTCGAGACATGAAAACAATTTTCGATTTCTAAAAATAATGCTCTACGCATACCTCAATTTCCAGAAAAAACAACTTTAAGAATAAATATACTTCACACATAGGGTTGTTCACCCGATTCGACCCGACTAGAATTAGCACTGTTCCGACCCAAACCGCTTGTTTTCACTACTGAATATGGCTTTCCCAAACCGTTACCCGTTACCCAATTAACCAACCCGTTTTGTTTCGGGTTTTCCGTATAATTTTTTTTTTCCCAGATGCTATATAAGACGTGGTTCGTTTCACACCTGCACTACTCTCTCTTTGAATACCCGAACCCAAATAATTTGCCTTCTCCTTCGTCGCTTTCAAGCCAAATCCATATGGCTCTCTCCACTGTACGCGGGGCCGTAGAGTTCTTCATAGGCTTAGGACTATAGCAATTTCATATTCGGTCTTTGTGGGAACCTCATCGAAGGACCAAGGAGGTGTTGTTTTCATTGTTGGGCTTGAAGTTGTCGAAGGACCGAGGAGATGTCGGAAGATTTGGCTTTGAGCTAGGGTTGGGATTGGGCGTGTTGAAAAGGAAAAGAAAAGAACAATTAGGTTGCTCCTTGTTCTTCTCCAGCACGATTGAGAACAGAGTGGAAGCAGAGATTCCAACACAATCAGGCCTCTTTATGGGAGAATTCGCAAATAGTGAAGCGACATCTCTCTTCAATTTCTCTATATTATTTCTTCTTACTGGCTTGTTCAACTTTCTCCTCAATATACTTTCTTCACTGGACTTGCTTCAAGTTGGAGAATAGATATAGGGATCGAGAACAATATGGATTTTTTTTTTCCTTCATATACGTTTTTGAGCCCTCTCTTGTTCATGGAATACAACAACAAGTGTCAATTTGAGTGTCCGTTTGACCCATTAGAGTTTCTGCAGTTTATAAAAAAAAAAAAAAAACCCTTGATTCAGATCATCCATGACTTTCTCGTTGTCGCTAATGGTAACCGAAATATGTAGGCTCATTTGTTTTGTGTTTATTTGAGATCTTGCGAATTTGTTTTGAAGTGACTTCCATTTGGTTTCAAATCATCATGTAATCAACAAATGCTTGCTTGCTAGGGTTTATAAGCAAGAAGGAGAGAGCAAGAGAAACGAGTATCGGGTAATTTTCGATTAAGTTAAAAACGGGTACGGCCATTTCCGCTTCTGAAGAATACTAGAACGGTTCAGATTTTTTGGATCGGGTCGGTTAAATGAGTCGTTCCGGACCAACGGTGTATTTGTTCACCCCTATTTACGCATATTTTGTTACCATTGACCAATGGACCCAATAACTTCAACGAGACTTGATAAAAAATATATTTGTAAATATTTCAAGATGTCGAAACAAAAATAAAAATCATGTCCCAGAGAATTTTTTCATTCAAGCCATAAGCGGCGAAAAAAAGGAGAGAATCCTTGAAGTTGAAGCGAAATCTTCGTCATCTAACAGTGGATGCGACAGTATGAGCCCACCATCTTAGACTGTCTTTCATGTCAATCTCGTTTGTTAATGCTGGAATTTTCCAATTCATCAATGGGTTCTCTGCGTTTCTCCTATCCCAAACCTCCCAAGCTTCCGAAAGATAAGGCCTTGAAGTTGCAGTTTCATCAACAGGGTCTTCTTCCCCATCTTTCTTTCCGAATCTTTGCAACCCCGGAATGAGTGATGCCAAGCTTGAATTCCTATCTTCTTCTGAGAAAACAAAACCCAGATCCATAAATCCTTTTAATTCTTCAAATTCAAGGTCAGACAAGCTCTTCGTTTCGCCCCTCTTCCTTCTACCATTGCTTGTGACCTTTTTCTTGAATGATACTTCGAAATCTGTCGGTATAGTTTGCTCTGGTTCCGTGACTTCTTTTCCCGAGAGGATGGTTTGGAGCTTTGACGTGAGGAGGACCGAATCTGGAGACAGAGAGCCATCATCGAAGCTTGCTTTGGAGCTCAATTGATCACTCATCGACCTTTTATGAAGAGTGGGGATGCGCAAAAGCTCTGGCTTTTTTGGTTTTTCCCGAATTTGATTATCTGGGATTGCCACAAAACTGGACGAATCCTGTAGATTTGGTTGTTTCTCGAAAATCTCGACTCCGAACCAGCACGAATCAAAGAGCTTTAGGACCTCCTCTGCGTCCATAGATGGCTGCCGACTACGAAGCAAAGATGGAAGATTTTTGTGGTTGGTTGTGCCGTGAGCGGAATTCAGGCTCCATATGTATAACCAGCCTTCAGAAAATTTCAACTGGTTCAAACACGTTTTGCTTGTGTATAAAACTTAAAATAAACTATTACTACCACATTCTTTTCTTTCCCGAAGCGAGTAGCTTTTGTCCATTAAAGGAGTGATGGAATGAAGGTAGCTTAAAGAAGTGGTAAAGTAGGTAATTAAAACATGGATTATTCCAGATGATGCATGCCAGCGTTGCTGATAGCAACCTCCTGATGGTGCGTTTTGTCTTCAACTGCATTAATCAAAAAGTCCATACCTATCAATGATAGATGACTGCACCAAACATTAATTCCGTACTAATATGTAATTTTTGGTTGGTTGGTCGGCATTAAATTAGTTGAAAGGTTCTCTTCTCTTATGCGTTATGATTGAGAATTTATTCATTAGTTGTATATATAGAACGATCGAGTATTGGAGATTTGCAATAAAAACATTTAAAGTACATAAAATAAGATCAAACATCATTATATTTGTTGATGTCCATATATATTTTGATAAGGTTATCGGAATATATCGTATCTTTCTATGGGACGTTGGAAACTCAGGAAAAACATTTTAGGGAGGTATTTAAATTTTAAATACCTTACTTAATGATTTTTTAAACAATCTTAAATACTTAATTTATTGCTAGCTTCTTGAGCTTTCACATCTAAAATTGCGTCACGTTTTACATGATATTTCTAATCTAATATAAAACATGCATGCAGGCTTCACATGTCTGCTAGCTTCTTCCCTTTTCCTCCTAACCAAACAAATAAAATATTCTGGATTCAGCGCGCGGCACCCTGTAACTTTCAGAGCCTTGGAATTATATATTTATGGCTTTCACACCAGAGTTCTAAAAGGGACAATATATACATGTAATGATTTAAAAGAGTAAATTCCCTTTTTTTTTTCACCAAATAAATCATCTTCATTTGCGATCGGCAACAAGAACAACAAAGAAACATTAGTAAAAGTAGAGAAGGTGTAAGTCATGAAAATTAATTAAAATTGACAACAGATCGAGTTTTTTTTTTCCAGTTAATTAATTTCTAAAGGGCATATATTCTACGATACTCTAGTGCGAATTGAATAAACACAAAGAGTCAACTCTAACGTGTGCCGGAGCTAAGACCCACGAGGAGGCTTTATAATATTATAATTAACTAGGTTGCCATTAGCCAAACATGAAGTTAGAACTTTGATTTGTTTTTTTGACTTTTGTTTCAAGTATATGCTAATAATTTCCATTATTTATTACTAAATTGATCATTCGTGGAATCAAGGCATCGATCATTCCACACCAACGTCCCGTTTAATCAATATTATAACAAACACACAGACGAGAAATAATAATATTATACATTGTACACCAACGTCCTGTTTAATCAATATTATACATATTTTTATATAGAGTCATACTCTCCATTCTCTCTAGAAAACTCCATTCTTGTGATAGTTGTTGCCGGAAATGAGGGTGGAAGCAACAGCTCCTCAATTTCATTTCTGCATTGTTCAAAGTTGTTTTTTTTTTTTTCCCTCTCATATGGTTCGGTTTTGATCAGATCTGTTACTCTCCGGCCACCTTCAGCCTACATGCGCCGCACCACCGCTTCCTACAGCCGTAGATCTACTGGGACGACGAGGAGCCGTGCCAAAATGATCAGCACGTTGTTCTCATGCGCGGCTTGTTTCCGTGGGTGGTTTTCACGCGTCACCGCATTTCGACGCCTCCGATGGTTACACACACCGTTTCAATCGTTTCATCTCGTCGAGATCTTTCATATCTGGGCCACCCAATCCTCTTTCCACTTGTGCTGGCTGCCTCACGCCGTCACAAGCGTGCGGGATTGCAGATGTTCACTAGCTGCAGATCAGTCCACCCGATGTCGTACTTTTTACTATATTTTCACTTTTCCTAACCAGTGATCTCGAAAAAAGGATTGCGGATCTTTCCAAAAATCACCTCAAGACAACAAAAAACAGTGCACCCGCCACACTCACCACTTCTAGCGGAGTTGTTCGCAATATATTGCGAACATCTTATTACCATCTTTAAGACGGCATCATCTTGATAGGACATGGGAGAAGACCAAGAAATTGGTCACTAAAATCTGTTTTCTTTGTTTTTTTATCCACCTCTTTGCACTATTGTTATTTCTCTGTGGCGTTTGTTGGGGAATCCCACTCCCTCATCACGTATAATTTTTTCTACTTTTTTAATGAAGTCTACTCGCTTGCTTAGAAAAAAAAAAAAATAATAATATTATTAATATATACCCTTCGGTTTAAAAACGGGCTCCTTAGTCCTTACGTTGTGCCCCAAGAGAAGCCCGAGTTGGAGCATTTGGAACGATATTAATTTTGGGGGCCCAAAAGGCCAGATCAAGAAAATATAAGATTAATCTAGAAGGTCACGGGTCCACAGATTTTGACTATTTATAAAAGAGAAATACTATGTATGTAAAGAGATTATAAAAAAGAAAATCTACAAACTAATATAGTTTTATGATATCTATTAGATCTATTTTATAATAAAAATAATTTTACAATCTGACGTAACACAAGCCACGTCAATTTATGAATTCATTTTTATGTAATTACTTTGTGTTTAAAGTATTTCCCTTCGTAAAATTAAACTCAAGGTTACAACGGCATGTGCTCCACAGTAAACCGTGCATATACATATAACTCGTGAAAAAATAAAGCCATGCATGCTTTAAAAGGGAAAAAAAATATTTCCCCTTTAATTTTTCGTATCTAGTGCATTTGCATGCTTTTGTTCTTAAAATCCTTTAACTAGCCAGTTCATATATGTAGTAGATGATTTTAGTTAAAATCGTTTTCAACTTTTATTAGAGAGTTAAAGTCTATTTCAAAATTTAGAGTAATATTAGATATGCAGTCTTAAGAAGTACAAGTTTCGCAGGTACGTACACCCTCTCTAAAACAAGCGAGGCACATAATTAAAAATTAAATTTTTTTCATGTAGTTTTCATATTTGTTAAAATGAATCATGTAGGACTTGTATATTTTAAAATTGTACAAATCCTTTTTCCAAAATTGAGTTTTAAAAAAAAAAAAAATTTATATTTGTGTTAATATTTGAAAGTACGGGTCTTATGGGTGTTAATAATATCCTTCGATCCAAATATCTCAACTTTGGTAACTTAAATATTAGGGGAGAGATCTGGTCCGAATCCCCCCTATATGCTAAATCGATGTATTGATTAAAAAATCATGTATACAAATGCAACCTCAGAAAATGCATCATGCATGCTGCGGCACAACTCACGTACAGTTTGAACAAAATGTAAGAGTTTTATTTAAACTCTATGTCCCATTCACCTATCTCAATAAAGTTTGAAATAGCTCAAACTTATCAGATAAAATATGAGTGATAATGGGATAAGAATACTCCTAAGAGATAAGATTAAAACTCTATATCTCTAATTATAGTCAGATACAAACTCTGAGATTTCTTGATGGTCAGAAATCTATAAATAGCACTGAGGAGTTAAAGGGTTCTCACCTACAACATTAGAGTGCCTTTTGCCATCGTGAGACGCTTGTGAGGCAAAGTTGTTAGGGTGATCATTTCCTCATAGTCAGATCTATTTCTTCATCGAACTGATGGAGAAAGGTACGTATTATTAATCACTGTTTATTATTGTAGATCATATAGAATCGAAAATCCGTTTATTAATGTTCATGTTAAAATATATATAACACAAAATGCATGCATTTTCGGTCGAATCAAAACAATCAACCTTTAATTTCTATTACAATTTTAGGTTCAACAACATACATAGTTTGTGTCCTTAATTAATTTGTACTTTGTAGTACTTGTGCCTGCAACAGAAAATGAATGAACATTGACCTGCGTTTATGCATTGCATGTGCGATCGCACTACAAGAAAAATGTTTTGATTGTGAATATTATTTTTGTCGCAATAAATTAGCTACAAAAGGTCATTTTTCTTGTAGTGTCGTATAATGATTAATGTAATACATGACATGATCTTATAATGCCACTTTACCAACAAGCTGGAGATCAAAACAGAAAAAGGTGCATGCATGCATGCCTCATGTGTGCATTACCAGCAATCAATTACCAACGACTGATCAGCATAGATAATTGAAGTATTAATCAAACTCACCTTTTGTGTGGTTAGATATTTGGGAGACTGAATGATTGCACAGCAGAATTGCCGGGCAAATCACCTTTGGCAGTGAACTAATCAATCTCCGGCCGCCTTGTGAAATTAATCACGTTGGGTATCAGGCTAGCTAGGGTGAGTGGCCAACTGCCCAAGGTGTAATTGCCCAGTAATGCAACCATACATGATTAGTACGTACTTGCTTTGATTTCGTTGATGAACAGTTTTGGGCCTCCATATCTATTTATAGCTGCAAAGAAAGGTCTGGCATTTGCCATGCGTACAGGATATTCTCGGCACATTCTCTGCTTTGGTAACTTGTAATAAGTGGTCCCGTGGCTTCAATTCACGCAGCCCTAGCTAGCTGGCTAGCTCTTTTTCTGTACTAGATTTGCCACCGAAAATTTGTATCATTTCTCTCTTCACAGAAAGAAAGATGACATATATGTGGATTATCTGCTCTAAAGAATATGCTTATAATAATGCTCTTATTTCTTCCTTGAAGTCTCGTACGTGCATGTACGTGTATTAGCATATGGTAATTGTGCACGCAGGACTTCAACCAATATTTATAAAAATATGGCATAAAACCACAGGTGACAGGACATAAGTCAATTATATATGGAATCGAAAATGATGCTAGCTGGATTAAAATGCTTGCCGCGGATCGATTCTTATTACTTTACACAACCGATCAGCAATATCCTTTCGAAGAAAAGATCATCAGAGAATGTCAAGGGATCGGAGGAGTGCAGTGAATTTGTCCTCTACTACTTTTAACATAAGACGTGATTAGAGAGAGCAGGCGGTTATTTATATTAGAAGAAAGGGCTTGACTAGTTGCAACTCCAAATTCCTTGCTCTCTTTATATATATATATATATAGAGGGCTCGTGTTGACATGCTTGGGATGGATGAAACGACCCCATTTCCAACAATTTAACGTTCTTAACTGTTGACAAAGAAGGAAAGAACAATTTCAAGTGCACGTAGCTAGGCTTATTTCACATAACTGATCATCTGATTAGAACATTGTAATTTTTTCCTAATATTTTGCTTGCTTTTGAGCATAGGGATTTAACTGGCGGGCTGATCAATTTTTCAGAGCATGCAGGAACTTGATTCCGCGTGAAAATATATATTCCATAGGACCATAACCTTAATTTCTGCCATCTTTTGATATTTTGTAGGGAAAGATATTGACTTTTAAATGATTTGTGGCCAGTTATTTACTACAAAAATAATTATTTTCTATCAAATCATTGATGATCTATAGCTATTTTTATTATAAATAGTTATTTTCATAACAAATAACTACTCATAAATATTAGTCATTTTAAAATAATGAATCTTCCACGTGTTCTCTTAATTAGCCATAGCTTTCTTACGTGTCCTCTTGCAGGCGGTTCGAGATTATCTTTAGCGTTTTGGTAGCTAGCCTGTTGCGTTCTCGCACAAATATTTAATAATTTAGTATCAATCGGTTTGTTTTTATCACTATTTATATAAATAATTAAATATTTATATATTTTTTATTAGTTTAAACTTTTAGAATAATTTTATATATAATATCATAACAGCAGTTCTGAGTATAATACTAAATAATTTATACTTTACCAGCTGTTTTCAATGAGATGATAAGATGACTTAAGGTGAAAGTTAAATAAAATATTATTAAAATATTATATTTTAATATTATTATTATTTTAAAATTTAAAAAATTTGAATTTTTTATTATATTTTATATAAAATTTAAAAAAATTATAATAATTAGATAAGATGATAAGATATGATGAGATACTTGAAATGAACTCTGAATGGGAATAAATATCTCAGGCGAATCCGTGATGCTGTGTTGACTGGCCACCCCTTATCTCTCCTTGCTGTTCAGTACCGTTTTCTTCGACTAAATGCTTCAACTAGCTAGCTTTGAAATACTGTGATCGACGAATGCATCGTCAAAATTTCTCTTAGTCGGGTACTGTAATTTTGGAAATAAAAGGTTGGAAACATGCAAGAAACTCTTCTACACTGCAGTGTAGATCATGTATATATATATATATATATATATATATAAATTGTAATATTATACATCATACTTTCATCATATTTTTATCCTATTAAGTAAGATGTGGTTCATATATCTATATTGGATGATAAAAAGCATGAAATAAATGATTATTTAATGGTGATAAATATGCCACATTATATTTAGTGGGATGAAAGTGAAATTATAATATGTTGTATAAAATTTTCCATATATATATATATATGCAGTGTATATGTAGCAGAATCAAATTTCATTAATTAGATCACAACTGCACGGACAAATAATTAATTAAGAGCGACGCGAGGAACAATTAATTATGTCACAGCTTCTAAAGAATACTCAACGATGGCTACCTCAAGTAGGTTGAATGCTTCAACCAAAAACCTGTGTATATATATTAACGGAGACGCCGAAAGGCGGTAACATGACTGTACGGGGTCGGGGACCTTCCTCTTGAAAGACTCACAAGAGCTAGTGGAAGGCAACATGCATGTTCTGAAATGGAAGCATCGAGCTTTTTTACATCACTTTTAGTTCTAGTTGATCATCCGATACCCATCAGAGAAATGGTAATTAACAAGAAACTGAGAGCATATTCGAGGAGATTTATTAGTTATGCTCTTTTGCCATCGACCCGCTTGTCATTCTTGTCCTGATTTCTGATCTTCAGCTTTCTTTTCCCACTTTTTATTTGGTTTGTCAAAAGGTTCCCGGAAAGGGAATTCGCATACAAGAAAATCTAGGGCTGTATATATATGCCTGTATATATACTTCTTTTTCTAAGTAGTTATGGTACTTTTCAACTACGCATACGTATATTAATGTATTTTATTTTACGTTCAGTGTAGAACAAGATCAATTTATGGATACTCACTTGCAAATAATAAACCTCCAAAAAGCTTTTGCCCTTCGCATGTACGCATGCATAGTACTTACTGTTATTATATATCGCTATCCACCGTAATGGAAGATAGAGAAGGTACCGAAGATATACCTCAGCTTCTTTATCATGAAGAGGGGAGGAGTATCACAAAGCGACAAGGGTGGATAATTACTTTCTATCATTAATCCTGGCTGATAGCTAGGAAGTTTCAATGAGAGTTTGAAATGACTGGTTAATACTAAAAATGGAGAACGAACGAACATAAACTAATTAGTTTCTGCATCTGAAAGCTATATATTAAACCCTGGTACAATGCTAGTATCAATTTTTATATCAGTCATGTGAAACGTACGTACGTGTACAAAGTAATAAAGACTCCTACAAATACGTGATGAAGATACTGTCAACTACTTCGCCTTCAGTAGAGGCCTGATGGTGAGAGGAAACTGTGACCACGAGGCCATGAAGAAATGAGAATGGAACCTCTACAGAATTGTGCTGGAATATGCTATTTCTTTCCTCGGCATATCCAAATGCTGGTGCGAATCACGAAGTATAAAAGGACTAATGTTGATAATCAAATTACCGTGGCAACTCGAGCCTCAGATGAAGGAAGCTGGCGAAGCAGATGTGGGGTTGCTGAATAACAGGGCAGTCCTCCTTTGGCAGAGAGAAATTGTACTTGCATAATATACTTTTCTGTTCTGCCAAAGGAGAATTGCCCTGCCATTCACCCGCCTATTATACTTTCATTCCACCATAGCATGCAGCAGCACATAAGCTTGCAACAATAATGTTTTCTCATCACTATATCTTCTCAATAAGGATTTGATTTCTCTCTCTCTCTTTTATTTTTCTTTGGAAAAAGGATCGAGGACTTAGTTTCCCTAGCCATTATAACGAGTAATTCATGTACGTACTCTTTTATTCTTTGGATGCTGCAGGTAGGTAGGTAAATGCTGCTGATATTCCTCCGTGATTTTCAAGATATCAATCGTAGGTACCGGTCAGCAGGGATGATGATTAGATTAATCAGAGTAGCAGTTATATAAATGAACTCCAAAATTGGAGTACGCACTGTGTTGTCAAGCTTAAATATTAGATCTAGATATGTCATGTTGAGGCGAAATACTAATTATATAACAAGAATGCGATTGATATGATGGCTCAATTTACTCTTGTTGGAAGCAAAAATATTTGCGCTAGGGTATCCATGCATGGATCAGTATTTCATCTATATAAATGTGTATGCGCGTGCGTGCTCGTGTGTTTCTCCACAAAGAACCGGCCTTCTTATGTATAATTGTTCCGTAATTCCTCGAGTACTAGCTCAATGAATTCTTTCTTTTTTCTAATTAAGCAGCTCATGAATAAATTCATTATTTCATTAATTATATGGAAAATTAACTGAAGTACTACTTCATCAAACTGATTTAAGAATAAATTCAATTAATCGCTTGAATTTAATATAATATATATAGTACACTGCATGCAAGCTGCATATATGCATGCAATTTAATTGTCGTAGGGTTCACTGTTCGCACATCCATGGGTCATCAGGTTGTATCTGCCCTACTCTGCAGGGCTCTAAGACAAATGACCGTAGGTATACGTATGGAAAAGAATGACATGCCTGAAGAACATCGATCTGTTCATACGGGTAGTTAAAATATTGAATATTTATGAAGTAATTCTAATTAGAAAGAAAAAACTGTCTTAAAAAATCATTTAATTATTACTTCATATCAACTAGAATTAGAACTTTTAATTAAACGAATATTTTTGTTCCGGAAAGATCACATATAATTATAAATTGTGAAAAGTCAAAGAGAAACATTTTAAATAAATTATATCTAGTGCATGTTTGGGATTGCGGTAGGAAATATAGCTTATAACTTTATGGCTTATAGCTTATAACTTAAATAACAAGCTCTACTATTAAAAAGTCATTTAATGTTTGGTAACCGTGTCTCTAAAGTACTTTTAAAGTTAGTTATATTAATTTTTTAAAAATATACAGTTATCTGCAGGAGCTTTTCGATAAAAGCTTCAATTTGGTGCTTTTTAAAAAAGTAGATTTTCAACTTTTTTAGATAATTAAAGCATTTTTTATAAATTTACCAAACACATCATTTTTTCTTTAAAAGAGCTTTTAAACAATTAAAAGTACTTTTTAAGCTTTCAACGCAATTCCAAACAGGCTCCTAATCTTTTAAAGGTAATGGCCGCTAGCTAGGGCGAGACCCAGCGGTACTAATTAATGTCATGCAGGCAACAACATGGCCACGATCGATAGACTTTTAGTACTATAGAATCATGTTAGATAGTGTGCAATTCTTCTCTTGTACAGGTTTTAAAATTCATAGTTTATCCAATCTCAATTTGTGGTTTTTTAATCCTAAAATTTGTTGTGCAATATAGTATTCCTCTGTCGCTGGATAATCAATAAAATTTAAGATATATATTGTTTTCTTCTTTAAAAAAAAAAAAAAAAAAACAACAACGACAACAACATCACCAAGAGAGATTGGCCTTTTATTTTTCATGACACCTAAATAGTAAATATTTTTGACACTACAAGAAAAATGGGCTTTTGCGACTAATTTATTAAAAAGACTATTAGCAACCAATTTTGTGAGTTAATAGTAAGAATAATGCTAGCATAATGCCTTCCCATTTTGACCGTTTATATATTTAATTTTTTTACTTACTAATTAAGGAAGTGACTATTAATGTATTTATATATTTTTTAAAATGTTTAAAAATGTTAAAAAAATATGAAAACAAAAACAAAAAAAGATTTTGCCTATGGGCATGCCCAACGGTCACTACTGGGCGGTACACTATAAGTACTCTAATAGTAAAGCCAACATCTAATCCTAATGAGAGAGAGAGAGAGAGAGAGAGAGAGAGGGTTGGTAAGCCGAGGCTAAGGTCCTTTTGGTAAGGAGAAATGCTGGTTGCACACGCCAAATGGGACACGCCGCGTACACGGGTCCCACGTGGACATTAATGAAACGGTGCGCAGCATTTCTCTAAAGATTATACCTACATGAAGAGAGACAGAGGGAAAACTGGGGAATAAAAGAAACCGAGTGAAAGACAGAGATGCCGCCATAGATAAGAGCTTCAAAACAGGTCCCAGAAAAATTCCTGACTGTTGCCTGGCCTATAATTCCTTATAGAACTTCTTTTTACCTCTTTCTTTGTGAGGAGGAAAGGACGTAACAACAGAAAAATTGGAAATAAAGTTTCTTGTTTCAATCCCAACCCACGACTGATTCTTATAGTTACTAGTTCAACAGAGCAAGTTTACAAACCAAAAAAAAAAGAACTGCACAGAAACATGTTTGGTTTCGAGTTGAATGCTGATAACAAGAGTTCATTTTGGGTTAGATACAGCCCAGACAGGACTACTTTTTTAAGTAATCTAAACAACCCACTTTTTTTTTCCCTTCTAAACGAGCTCCATATATTATAATTAAAAGATACAGAAATACATGAATAGGGGTAGGGATGAAGGACACTTGCTAAATTAACAGATTACACCACCGTAAGAAACCAAAAACCACCAAACCAACCCACCATGCAGCCACCTCCACGATTAGCTCCACACCGTGAGCCTCCTCCATGTTGCCACCACCCTGCACCGTGAAGCCCCTGTTTCTCTTCAGTCTATATGTCAAAACAGAGCACTGCCATAGGTCCTCTCCTCCAAGCCAAAACTCCTCCCTAAAACCACCACCCTGCACTGTGAAGCCTCTGTTTCTCTCTTCCAAAACAGAGCACTACCAACTCCTCCCTACAACCACCATTGACGCTAAACGGAAACCACTGTTTCTTTCCTAATGGCAGAACCTAATCTGTCACCGTCAACCCAGCTCGTGCCGCCATCGACAACGCCGTAGCCCAGCCCCACCTCACAATCGCTCAAAGCATCCCTCCATGGCAGCAACTGCAACCGCATTACTCCTCGTTCGAAGCCCACCACCACGCACAGAGGAAGCCGACCAGAAATCGCCGCGATCTCCTCTAGCTTGAAGTTTCTCCGTCGCGCTCACCACCTCAGCCCAATGCCGTTGCACCCAGCCTTGCTCTTTTAGTGAACTCTCTCTCTCTCTATCTCTCTCTCTCAAGCCATGTCCTCTCTGACGTCACAGCTCCCCCGACTCGCCTGCACTTAGAGATTTCCTTCTTTTATTCTCCAGGTTTTCCCTCTGTCTCTCTTCATGTAGGTATAATCTTTAGAGAAATGCTGCGTACCGTTTCATTAATGTCGACGTGGGACCTGTGTACGCGGTGTGTCCCCTTCGGCGTGTGCAACCAGCATTTCTCTTTGGTAAGTGAGTTATTATAAAGTATTCTAAGATATTTCCTTCCTAAACATTACTTGAATACAAAACATTTTTTAATTTTAAATTTTTAACTTTTTCATCTAATTATTACTTAGAAAAAAATGCTACAAGGAAGTCTTACACCGCACACATATATCTAACCAACATGTGATTTATCTTTTTTGCTTTTTATTTAAACATAGGTATGTTTAAGCATTTAAAATAGAATGATAAAAATGACAAATTATATATTCATAAGGCATATGTGTGTAGTGTAAGAATTTAACGTGAAATTTGATCTCATTACCAAATCATTACAATTACTTTCTCAAAGGAAAATGATGGGATTAAATTTTCAAATTTCCACACAAAACACAAAACAAAAATACTAAATTTTTAAATTTTAAAATAAAAATAATACTCAAATAATTTTTTAATATTTTTATTCAAATTTTATTATATTATTTTTTAAAATCTAATAAAATATCTTCACTCAAATTATTTTATTATTATCAACAAATATACTTAAATATTCTAAATAGGTTGGCTTGCTCATCATCAAGTGCGTTCGTGTATTAATGAAGTCATTTTTCTTTCGTGAACAAGATGATGCAACATGTGTACTGTACGTGCTGTCGCCCAGCTTCCTAATTAAAAGAGACAAATTAATTAATCTCATATCAAGTACAAGAAATCGTTGAATTAGCAACTTTCCGTCTTTTCCCCACTAATTGCGTCAGACGACCGGTTCAGTACCTTTGCAGCCTGAAGATCATTAACAGCTAGGGGACAGCGTCTTGAAGGGTGGTCACAAAATATCATCAGACAGACAGAAACAGCGTGGAAACGGTACTAGATCCACGAGCACGCTCTCTTCACTGATCTGATCTATCCATCTTTCGTAATAATCTTTCCCTCTTCATTTTTAGTTGAAATTCTTATTAATCTCGTACATGTTAATTTGAACGACTTCATCACGAAATATGTATATATAATACCATTAATGCCAGCCCATTATGCATGCATATATATAATAAATTAACTCGTATGTTTGACGCTTCCCTTACGCTAGCAGCTTGCATCGATCTAAGATTAAGCTATTTATGTATGGCCACAGAAAAAGATATATAATTGAAGTGAAAGTACTGTATTAAGCTGGGAAGGGGGACCATATATGACGGCTACAGAAAATGTGAAGAGAAGATCTCACAGGAATGATCCAGAGCATATGCCAATTCATTTAATTTCCTGCTGGAATATGCATATCTTATGTGCGGATCATGCACGCAGAATAAAAGGCCGAGGGCCAGGGATCGAGGTTTTGGCAACAAAAACAGAACTGAATGGAGGGGGAATCATGTATAGGAAAGTCCTGATGGTAGAGATCAAGAATAACAGTACCATTCTGCTTTGACAGAACAGAAAAGTAGTGCATTTGCCTCATGATCCGTGCTGATTTCTGCCAAAGGAGAATTGCCCTGCCTTTCAACGACTACATACCTTAATTATGTCGCTCAATTATTAATAAAGGTTCATGGATCGATTTGGCAGTCGACGACTCTAGCTGCATGAGAGGCCGTTCTTTCATGCTTGAAATTAAGCTCTTATATCTGTTCTATTATAATAAATAACTTATTCTACAGTAATTTATTTTAAATTTTTTTGTTAACTTTTCTTATTTTTTCGTTATATTCGTTACTTTCTTATTTTAGATAGTAGCATACCTATTAAGGCTCTTGGTGAGGCCATGGCCCCCCTAAAGTTTGAAAAAAAATTTAATATATATTAATATTTTATGATTTAATAAGATAATATTAATTTTATTTTATGTTGGCCCCCTCTCTAAAAAATTAATTTGGCCCTCATTTACAAAATTATTTGAATCTTATAGTTTATTTACTTATATTTTTTTGTTAATTATTTCAATAATATATTATCCTTAACACATGATATATTTTTTTAATACATAAGTTGTATTAAACGTATTAAAATTTTATTTTAGATCCTACTATCTGATAGTTTTATACCACAAAAAAAAAATTGTGGAGAAATAGAATAAAAAACATCTTCTTATACTTTTAGCTTCAGTTGGCCCCCCTAAAACAAATTTATGATTCCGACATTAGTTTTAGGGATACAATTGTCTTTTCCTATCTCTCTCCCACTATCCAATGTCTGTCTCTCTACCTACCTCCATCAAACCCACCATTTCATATGTTTTCCTAAAATACTCAGATATTAATCTAAGTATAAATGTTCAGATCTTTAGGAAAAATGACAATAAAAAACAGCAAGTACAAAACGAAAAAAAAAACCTCACAAAGAAAAACACTCAGATCTGAACAAGATCTGTTCAAATATGTCAAGATTAAAAAAAAGTTATATCAAAACATATAATTTTGATTTATTGTCCAGTATCCGAAAAAAATCTCAAATCTTATGCGTTCTTTAAGTGTGATGGTAGTATTTATTATGGTGACAATGATGCTATTTTTATTAATTTGTTTACATTATTCTAATTTATCTTGAATTTAATTTTGAGCTAATCTTTTTATTTTCTAATATATCTAAATATCTAAGTGTTATAGTTACTTACTTATTATTATCCAAAAATATGTGCTAAAGTTTACTTTTTTGTCTTCATGGATTAAATTATTCATTAATCAACGTTTATTTGAAAAAAAAAATTATATTATTTTTGTAAAAAACCTTTCTAATCCAATTAGACAAAGGCACTTTGTACGTTCTCTGACCTAGCTAGTATGTATATATAAATATATCATTCGATTCAAGGAGCCGTACGTACGTTGTCTTAGCTAGGTTTATCAAGCTCAAGTTAGATCAGTACGTGACCGGCCTATATATGACCGGCCAGGCTAATTACGCGCATGCTCCAATTATAATACCCTAGATTTGATATCAGAGAGTACTGGAGATCCATCAGTACTCATGATGAGATCCATATAATTATCTGATAATAAGAACTTTTTGTGGCTTACAAAGATTCAAATTTTAAATGAGTAATTGCAATTATAACATTGACTAGTACTTGAGTTTAAGTATCAGCTATATATATCGTACGTGTGGTTTGAGCTTTTCTTTGATTGTCACACCGAATTCTAGATCATTAATCTAGACCATATAGCTAGGTTGAGCTTTCTTGAATTGGGAGCCGGCCCCGTTACACAAATATTTGCCCATATATACGTGCTAGCTACTCAATTCGTGCTTTCTCATTAACGTGATGCAGTAATCACTAGCTAAGAAAAAGGGAAAAGAGCCCCAAATATATACTACCCAAATATATACTATATATATATAGTAAAGGATAATTCCTTTACTTGGAGCACTCGAGTAGCTGGCCGGGTATCTAGCTAGCCGGCCATAGTGAAATAAGTGCATGTATGATCCTCTGCTCGCTGAGAAGTAGTGACATGAAGACATTATAATTAAGTTGCTAGCTGCATATACATGCATAAACATATATAATAATTTAGGAGATCGTTAATTCTGGAAGAAAGTACGTACCGTTTGAACTCCATAAATTTTGTTGAATTCAACAGCGTATACAAACTTTAAGCATCATTTTAAACGAGTAGTACGTCTACTTCATGAATATGCAAGCTGCCACGAAAGTGAGTATTTCCATCTCATGATCATGATTGCATGTGCAGTACTGACTTTGAGAAATATTGGCATGGCGTCTTAAGTACTGTATTCATCAATGCACCAGATATTGAAAGGCACGAATAGACATGTGATCTTATACACATTAGCAACTAACACTACGTACGTACCAATTACGTACTTACCCATTCGATCCGTAATTAATTAGCAAGTGATTTAGCAAAGATGCTTAGGCGCGCGGCCAATCGATAAACGATTGTTGGACTGAAGCCTAGAACACTGTATACAAACATGCATATGATCATGTGCAAATCATGACAATCTTTAATTGGATGCATTCTAGCTGTACGTACACCAGCTTGAGGAGCATTATTGGATTCAAAGATATAATATATATATATATCATTTGTATATATCCCTGTTTTTTTGTGGTGATAATTTGTATATGTATTGTGACAGTTTGCCAAAACTAGGAGATCAGTACTTCTCAGTAATAATCCTGCAGGCTGCACCGGGTTAATGCCATGAAGTAATGATCATCGCGCGGAGATCACATATATAACATATATAGCATATAATATATATATATATATATAACAGCGATCGAACATAAATATATATATATATGTATGTATGAATGTGATCCGGCCTTATTAAAGGCAACCTGAAAATCCATGCATGTATTGCATGTGATCCAACATGTTTGTGGTCCATCCACTCATCGGGAAAGGCATTTTACCTCTGCTTGAAGATAGTTGCATGGAGAAGGAGATATTGAAAGATCAGACTATTTTTCGTTTTTTTCTGCTTTTTGCCCTTTCTACATTTAGTGTTGCATGTGATGTATAACTAGGCGGTACTTCGGGGATAAATAGACGGACCCACCCCCGAATCATTCTGGTCGGAAAAAAGTAAGCGGTTTATTATTATTATTATTATAAATAAAATAAAAAAACAACCAAGTAAGATGTAAGTTGTGCACGAAGGTAGGTAGCAGTTTTACTCTATTTCTTATTATTTTTACGTGTGGCTTTATAGAAGGCTCCAGACATATACGGGTAAAACCGAAGAACAATTGAGGAACTTCGCCATGAATAAAACTCAGATGTTGATTATATCTTTGCCTGCGCTCCAGAAAATCCGGCTCTCCAATCCCAAGAAACCTCAAACACCAGACCTCTGCAGCAGCAACAGCTGCAAAAACAACAAGAAGAAGGCAGAGACAATACTGATGGCGAGGGAGAGGATGATTTTGAGTTCGCTTTTGTTTGCAGAAATGTGACGATGCGGAGCAGATAATACAAATCTGGACATAAATGGTGTCTGGATGTGCACTCACTTTGAGAAGGTAATCTGTAGCCCAGTGAATGGCTTCTTTGGTGTTCTGCTGCAACTCACCTTTCATTAACCCACCAAACTCAATAACATTCCATGAAAGCATAGTGGTGGTGAAAGCCAGAGGGAACCCAAACTTCACATTGTCCCCAGCATCGACGTAGTACCGGCCTCCAACCAAATCAACCTGCATTTCAAGGCACAAAAATGAGCAAAACCCACTTCCACATTCCCACAATGTGACTAGGAGGAGCTTAAAAACAGAGGTATTCAGAGACAAACAGAAGGTGGTGTTACGTAATGCATAGCTAAGCCATTTGAGAGCCCAGAGTTCCTCCTCCAAGTGATCCTCTGGTCATAAGGGAGCATCCCAGACCTCTGGCCTTCAAAGAAAAGGATTGATTTGGTGAGAACATCTCTGTAATTGTGACTGGCAAAGTGAGGGTGGCGGTGGCGGAAAGGGAAGTTATGGTGGGCAGGAAAGGCATTGCAGAGCACAAAAGAGAGAATGAAGCAAGGAAGGAGAAGAACAGTGAACGAGAAAATGGACGGGCTGTTGTTTCGCCCGATAAAATAGGGTCCAACCTGCTGTTTAGTTGAATCCGAATTTAACGAACGGGTTGGGCCGGATTTATCGGCGAGTGGCTCTTTTTTTTTAATTTTTTTAAAAAATTTACACAGGCCCAGGATGGGGGTAGTGGTGACCCCGGCCTAGACAAGTGTGGGGCACGGATGGCCAGCTGCCACCAGCACAGGGCGGGTAGCGGGCTAAACAAAAAGGCAACTATGTGTCATTTGTACATACGAAGCGATCATGTATAAATAGATGCAATAGACAAATTTAGTTATAAGAATAATAACGTATTAATACGTATATTAATTTAATGTAATTAATAAAAAAATAAATTTTATTAAAAATAATATCAATTTAAATTTTAAATATAAATAAATTAATATTAATATATAAATTAACATGTTATTTTATTTATACGTAACAAAATTATAGATACAATATTTTACTTAGCGCACGGCACTTTAAATTTGTGTGGGGGCAGAAAGAATTTTCGGACAAATCTCCTTCGGCAGTGGGCACACTACAGCGACGACTGGGCTCCAATCGAGTCCCGTATATATATAGTGGCTACCTGCCAATGGAGATATTGCCCTGTAATATTACAACTGCACCCGAGATATGCCAGCTCGAGTGATAGAGTCCAAACCTTGTTATTTATTATGGCGGTCTAGGATAATATTACAACACACTAGTAAAGCACCTATATGCAAGGCACATATATCCGATTTTTCGTTCCCCGTTTCTACCATTTATATGGCATTTCTCAATCCTGTCGGGAGGAATTTAAAAAAAATATTTTCATAACAACTGTCGGATTTTAAATTTTTTTATTTACACAAAAATGAAATCGTTTGTGAAATAGATCAGCAGAACTGGTTATGAGGTGCAAACTCATGAAATCATGGTAGAAAGAAATGTGGTTTGCTTTGAGGAAAAATAAGGGCTGCGGTGATGGCTAGTGAATACATTGTAGAGAAAATTTGTGAGTGAGAGATTAGTTGAGATGTTGTCAGGCAAGTATCTAAGGCTTTTGAAAAAGATGAATAATCTGGTTTATAATCTAGATGGAAACGTGAAATTTATTTATGAAAATACGTATTATTATAAAATTTTATATATTTATTTTTAATTATAGTAATTCTCTTACCATTGTGCAATCCTCTTCAAAAAAATAAAAAATAATAAACCTATTATTTTATTATCATCTTTTTATTATTTTTTTTCGAAGTGATTATTAATTAAGTTGTACGAAGTGGAAAATTCAAAAGGCACAAAGGGGAGAGGATAGAGCGAGCGGAGGCCTTGTGCTGATTGAAACAGTCAAAATAAATACAATAACATCTATTTACACAAAAACCTAGACCTGGCCTTGAATATTCAATTCTCGGTTAGCTGGTTGTATATTCATCTCCTAGCTGTAGCCCTCCCATTTTCTCCCAACACATTAGCCTCTCTCTCTCTCTCTCTCTCGGCTTTTCCTCTATGTCTCACAGCATTTTACTCGATGCTCTCTCGGAAGTTCCCTGTTTTAAATCTTTTCTTTTTTTCTATTGTTCAGATCAACTTTTACCTTTTGTTTCGGTAAAATAAAATTTCATTTTGTAGATCTACATGTTTCACATATTTTTTTCTTAATATTTACAAACTTCAGCAGATCTAGAGATTTTATTTTAAATTTAAAAAGTTTTACTTTAGATCTATTGATGAACATGAGTAAAATCTATTACAAAATAATTCAAATACTTCGATCGCGGGTTCAAATGTTACAATAAAACTACGTAAACAAATAAAAATTAAAAAAAAAAAAACTGCTTTTGCTAATTACAATTAAAAAAAAAAGCCTTAATTAATTCTAAGAGATTGACAACCTAAACCTAACGATCTAATCGTAACACCGTAGCACGTTGGTTGAATAACGTCCATGCTGCAGTTTTCCTAGCCATGCATGCAGTCGGTGTCAATTAATTCTTATAACTTATTTCCCATTATAATTTCAAGTTTTTGTCGTCGTTAATATTTCGTACTAATTGAATTAATTACTGAGTTATTGCAATTGCTGGCCTGTTGGAAGTTAATTCGGATGTCCATTCAAAAGTTTAAACTAATGAGAATATGATTCACTAAGATCATGAAGAAGCATATGTACGAGAACTTCAGCTTTCACTTTTTTTTTCTTCATTATTTAATGTTATAAGCAGGATAGTGGTCGGCCTCCACATTGATATATTCATGTGGAAAGTGTTGGAGTATAGCCACATTTTGTGAGCTACCAGCTCGGGGGGGGGGGACAGTCTCCTACGTGGACTAAAACGCCTCGTTTGAATTAAGTGATTGAAACGCTCCGTTCTGAATGTTTTTGAGACTCTTCTTCTCCATCCGCTTGAGAACACGAAGCCCTTCCCTCCCCATTCCCCAAAACTAGCCTCTCTCTGGAGGTGTAGCTGCAGAAAGCCCAACTTGAAAAAGAACAAAAAAAAAAAAAAAAGGAACCAAGAAAGGATGAGATCTGTAGCTGAAGTTGATAATCTTATCAATATTCTACTTATGGTTCACCAAAAGGGTGTCAGCACACATGAGACTATACAGAGACTTACCAAGGAAGCGACCCACTTGAAAAAGTACAAAAAAGAAAAAAAAGAAAAAAAAAGAACCCAGAAACGTAAAGATGAGATATGTAGCCCAGAAAGCCGAACTTGAAGGAGAAAAAAAAAACAGAATAAACACAGATTTGCGATTTCCAAACCTGAGAGATGAAGAGGTTTGCTCAGAAGGATGAGAAAGATGAGATCTATGATTTCCAAGCCTATGAGGTGAAGAGGTCTGAGAGAAGCAATCTGCGATTTCCGAGCATGATAGATGAAGCGGTCTAAGAGCTTGAATTAACATTCCTTCCCGCTGTTTTGCTTTTCATTCTTATTTATTTATTTATTTGTTTTTCATCGATAATGTGGCCACGTCAAAGGCGTTCGCACAGAGGCACGATTCTATGCCTCTCTCTAGCACAACTCTATGCAGTTAAAGTCAAAAATAGAGAAAAAGTCAAAAGTGGAGAAAAAGAATTAAATTTCCATTATTACCCTTAATGATGTTAGTAGTATAAATACAGTTGATACTTTGTACAATATTCAAGCAATTCTATTTAGTTCAATACAATTCAGTCGTACATTAAGTTTTCTTCATTTCTCTGTTTTTTCTTCATTTCTTCCTTTGTCAAATCCTCAATTGGGTTTATATCAAATTCTTAACATGATATCACAGCCAGGTTATGCTTCCGCATCACCAAATTCAATCTTTCTTCTTTGCATTTCAAGTTCTTGAACCTTTCTTGAAGTTCATGTACGAGTTCTTAATAGGAATCCATAAGATGATTCCTCCAGTCCATACTATCTTCATCCCTCTGACAATCTTGGTGCTCTCTTAGTTTCAGAAGTATTCACTGGAGACAATTATGTTGCTTGGAGTCGCTCAATCACAATAGCTTTGACTGTCAAGAACAATGTAGCTTTCATTGATGGCTCGATTACTTCTCCCTCAAATGATCAACATGTTAGCTTGGTTACGTGCCAATAATCTAGTGTTTTCTTGGTTAATGAACTCCATTTTCAAAGAAATAAGGAATTGTCTTTTATATGTCGCCTCTGCTGTTGGAATGAAATCAAGACCAGATATCTCAGAAGTGATGGACTAAGAGTTTTTTATCTTGAAAAATCTCTAAGCTACATAAGTCAAGGGTCTTTATCTATAACTGAATATTTTAGTGCATTTAAAACTCTTTGGGATGAATATGTTAGCTATAGGCCATTTTCAACTTATACTTGTGGAAAGATGTTGACATATACCTGTGATCTTTTCAATTTTCTATTACTTCGGGAACAATCTGATTATGTGCTGAAGTTTCTTGTCGGGTTAAATGATTCATATGCTTCTGTTAGGAGCCAGTTACTTCTTCTTATTCCTTTGCCTAGCATGGCCAAAGTCTTTTCACTATTGATGCAAGAAGAAAGTCAAAGACAGTTGACAAATTCGGCTTGCAATGAATCACATGCTTTAATGGCCAAACAATTTACTTAGCAAGTTGTCACACCAAAGTTTTCAAAAGACAAGCCAAAGAAGTCATCTTTGCATTGTACTCACTGTGGCCACAATAGCCATACGATTGACAAGTGCTTTCAACTTCATGGCTACCCTCCTAGATGGACTGGACCAAAAGGCAAAAGATTTGTACCTTCTGCACATGCTGCCATTTCAAATGGAGAGGTCTATATTCAAAATAGTAATGAGCAACAAAGGTTTTCTTTAACTGCTAAAGAATTCAATAAACTTCTAGCACTTGCCAACTCTTCTCAACCCTCTTCATCCCAGAATGCCATCTCAATAGCAATTGTAAATCTTGCCACCTCTTCATTTTCTAGTATAGCAGCATACCCTCTAAATTCTTGCAATTCTTGTACTTCTGTTTCTACCTCTCAACAATCCAAATTTTCTTGGATTCTTAATACTGGTGCAACAGATTATATGATCTGTTCTCCACACTTATATTCTTCTACCCCAAAACAAATTACTGCCTCTATTAATCTTCCTAATGGTCATATTGTTCCAGCTACACATATTGGCACTATCAGCCTTTCTAACACATTATTCCTACATAATGTCTTATGTGTTCCTACTTTTTCATTCAATCTATTATCTGTTTCTAAACTAACCAAAGAGTCTAATCTTTGTCTCTCATTTTATGACTCTTATTGTATTCTGCAGGACCAATCACTGAAGAAGATGATTGGGATTGCATTTGAAAAGCAAGGCCTTTATCATTTCTGTCAAGAATCATCAAAAGCTTACTCCTGCATTTAATATCAGTCTAATTCTACACACTTTGTTTAAGCTATTACTCAAAATCTGTTAGATTTTTGGCACTATAGATTAGGTCATGTTCCTGATTCAAGATTATACTCTCTCAAACAGATAGAATCATTTATACCACTTTCTTGTAACCATGTCTGTGATATCTGTCATTTCGCAAAGCAAAGGAAGCTTCCATTTTCTATATTTCAAACCAATTCTAATAAAAAGTTTGATTTGATTCACTATGACATATGGGGTTCATTTTCTACCATTTCTTATTCTGGTTTTAAATTCTTTCTAACCATAGTTGATGATTTCACATGCTATACCTGGATATACATACTTAAGAAAAAGTCTGAAGTACCTTTTTTAATTCAAACATTTTGCAAAATGTTGTAACACAGTTTAATGTTTCTGTTAAAACATAAGATCAGATAGTGGAACAGAATTTTCTCTTACAAAATTCTATAATGAAAATGATATTTTACACCAAAGAATTGTGTAGAAACTCCACAATAAAATGGAGTTGTTGAAAGAAAACATCAACACTTGTTAAGCACAACTAGAGCCTTAATGTTTCAAGTAAATTTTCCCTTATCTTTTTGGAGTGACTCTGTATTAACTGCATCACACATTATAAATAGGATCTCAACCCCTCTTCTTAAAAATAAAACACCTTATGAAATGCTTTTTGACAAAGTACCTAATCTTTCACATCTAAAAGTTTTTGGTTGCCTTTCTTTTGCTTATACACTTAAAACTCATAGACAAAAATTCGATCCAAAAGCCACAAAATCAATATTTCTAGGTTACCCATCTGATGTTAAAGGTTACAAATTAATGGACCTTAACACAAACAAAATCTTTATATCCAGAAATGTTATATTTCATGAAATAGTTTTTCCTTTTGTAGCTTTTCCATCCAAATCTAAAACTCATTCTTTTTTGTTTCCTCCTTCAGATTTGTCTCATTATGATTCACATATGAACTTACCTATTGCTTCTCATCAGACTTCATCACATTCTGATATTACTTCTTCTCCTAATATACCTTCAAAGATTGATAACTCTACTGATCATAGTACTATTTCTCCCAATAATACTTCCTTTCCTTATATAACTTCACAGATTGATCAGATTCCTCATGAAAATCCATCAAATATCCCACAACTCAGAAGGTCTAATAGAATTAGACAAACACCTAATTTTTTGTAGGATTATTATTGTGGCAATGCTTCTTCAAATGCAAACCATGCATCTTCTTCTACTGATTGTTCCTCAACTCAAGGTATTCTTTATCTTATTTCCTCTTTTCTTTCTGCAAATAGATTGTCAGCTTCACATAAAGCCTTTCTTGCTTCTATCACTAATTCCTTATAACCTGAAACCTATAAACAAGCTGCTAAAATATCAGAACGGCAAAATGCTATGAAAAATGAACTGGATGCTATAGAGTTAAATAAAACTTGGGAGCTTGTTACTCTTCCTAAAAACAAACAGACCATTGGTTATAAATGAGTTTTTCAAATCAAATATAAAGCTGATGGAATTATATAAAGGCATAAAGCCAGGCTAGTGGCAAAAGGTTATACTCAGCAAGAGGGACTGTATTTTTTGACACCTTTTCTCCTGTGGCTAAGATGACATCTATTAGATTACTACTTGCTGTTGCTGCAATAAAAAATGGCATATTCACCAATTAGATGTAAACAATGCATTTTTACATAGTGATTTGCATGAAGAAATCTATAAGGAGTTACCTCCTGGATTAGTTGCAAAAGATAACAAAGTTTGTAAGCTTCTCAAAAGTCTCTATGGGCTGAAGCAGGCTTCTAGATAGTGGTTTGCAAAATTGTCTACTGTTCTCATTAGCTATGGCTTTCTTCAAGGCAATTCTGATTGTTCCTTATTCATAAAGAAAACTGCAACTTCTTTTGTTGCATTGTTAGTATATGTCGATGATGTCTTGCTCGCAAGTGACAGTTTAACAAAAATTCATTTGTTAAAAGATTTTCTACATGACAAGTTCACCATCAAAGATTTGGGGCAACTTAAATGCTTCCTTCGATTGGAAGTGGCAAGATCAAAAAGTGACATCTCTCTCTGCCAAAGAAAGTATGCTCTCGACATACGTCAAGACACTGGTGTTCTTGGTTCAAAACCTACTGCTTTTCCTATGGAATCCAATCTCAAGCTCACTGCAACTGATGCCAATCCTTATGAGGGTCCATCAGCTTATAGGAGGCTTGTTGGATGGCTACTCTACTTAACATTAACACGACCAGACTTAGTCTATTATGTACAAGTTTTAAGTTAATTTCTTGCTATGCCTGCTGTTAGTCACTATCAGGCAGCAGTTAGAGTTCTCAGATATTTGAAAGCCACACCAGGGTCAGGCCTCTTCTTTTCATCATCATCAAACTTACAACTCAAGGCTTTCTCAGATAGTCATTGGGCAGGCTGCATTGATACTAGAAAGCATCACAGGTTTTGCAATTTTCTTGGGCAACTCACTAATTTCATGGAAGTCTAAAAAGCAAGTTACCATTAGCAGATCTTCTACAGAAGCAGAATATAAAGCACTTGCAGCTATTACTTGTGAAATTCAATGGTTACTTTATACTCTACAAGATTTGCACATCGAACATAGCCAGCCCACATCACTTTACACTGATACAAGTCAGCCTTATCTATTGCCACCATTCCAGTCCAACATGAAAGAACAAAACACATCCAGATTGACTGCCATCTTATTCGATAAAAGCTACAACAGAATATTATCAAGCTTTTCTACATCCCATCCAGATTGAAATTGGCAGACATTCTCAATATACTTTGCAAGATGAACATTCTGGATGGAAAGTAGTAAAAAAGAAATGATAAGATATTGAATAGTAGTGAATAGTAATACAAAATAGTAAAAAGTAGATAAAAAATAATTATAAAATAATAAGTAGTAGTGGAGTATTCTCACACTCCATTACCTAGACTAATCCTTGAACAATATAGAAAAGAGAAACTCTATTTACAAGCGACAGTGTGCAACCGGCACAGAGTCGGTGACGTGGGATGTACACGTGTTTTATTTAAATGGCTGTGTTTCATTGCTTTGCAAACTGCAGAACAAAGGAGTCCCCTGTAGAAGCCAAACCGCTCACCTCCAATGAAAGAAACTGGGAGTTTTTGCATATTTCTGTTTCATGTACCGACAATGGTGGAGGCAAGTTAGCAACAATGAAAGCCATGTAAATCTACAAAAAGAAAAGGAAAAAAAAAATTATACCTACAAGAAAAAAATTTGAAATTTTAAGAAATAGGTTTTCCTGTTCAACTTTCGAAGATCATTAGAAGGATAAAACTGGAACAAAGACAGCGTTAACCCTTGTTGTTGGAGAGAGAGAGAGAGAGAGAGAGAGAGAGAGAGAGAGAGAATGTGTCTGTTGTACTCGACAGACACTTGCTTTTCACCACATATACAACTACCTTGTTTATTAGTTTTTTAGGGGTCAAGGAGTACTATAAATAATTAATCAAGTGTAACTAGGGGAGATGAGATCTGAACAGAGAGAGAGAGGACCGGGGAGGTGCGACACATTCTGAGCGAGAGAGGATGAGCCATGGACAGCAGAGTGCAAAAATAAACAAGAGATGGAAACGAGAATTGAATTTTTTTTCCTCTATCTACGTGGGACCTACCATGTCAGCTGCTTATGCATAGACTTTGCAAATTCGACTGTATATAGAAGAACTATACAGAAAATTAGTACTGAATAAACAGAAGACTTACACAATCTAGAAAAGACAAAACAATGATATGTTTAGGGAGTTGAAGAAGAGATTAAAAAAAACTTACCATGTGTCGCATTGCATTGTAATTGGCTCGATCAACTGTCAACCAACTCATTAACTTAATTATCTGTAAACAATAATATGGTCCATGATTGATACTAAAAAGGAAGTTCTGAGTCGGATAAGACTTACCCTTCTCAGAATTACTATCCGAGGTGGATCAGATTCGATCGAGCCAAATCATCACGTAAGTACCAGAAAAAAGGAGAACCAGAATGATATATAATTATGAAGTGTACCTAAGATTCGAGCCAACTATCACCAAGGACAGGTGTGTTTCAGGTTCGAGTTACAGATGAATTGCAGGACAAATCTCCTTGGCAAAAGGCCGGGCGCAGTTGAGAGAATGCATGAGTACTCCGTGAAAATTGAACTCAACAAAACATTGGCGGCTGTATGTCAAGGAGACTCGCCCTGTAATTAATGCAGCTCATGTAAAGGGGATCTGATGGCCGGGAAATGACCAATCGATCGAGTGAGTTTCATGGCGCGTGAGTTTAATGTTATATATATATATATATATATATAGAGTACGTACTTATGTTTTTTTTTCTTTCTTTAGGAAGAGACCGGCCACTAATTCACGTGTGACCCATCTCCACATTTATTAATAAATCTTTGCGGAGGAATACTGTAACAAACAGACCAAACTCAATCAACAAATTAACTATCAACATTAACCAACAAACCTCCAACCTAAAAAAAACACACTAAAACCAACTCCAAATATTAGCTATATCTAATTAATTTTACTATATATAAGTAAAATTGTGTACTAATCTACGTATCAATATTGATTTCTTCATATTTAAAATTTAAATTAACACCGTTTTTAATAAAATCTATTTTTTGACCAATCACATTAAATTAGTTTACAGATTAGTGCACAATTATACTTACAGTTAGATTTTTCGGTATCCAATAAATCTAACCTGTACAAAGCTCGCACCTCACGTGGCAAATCCACTGCTTCAAACACGCACATCTCACGTATTTACACCCAACGTGAACCTAGCCAAAAGGTTACATGAAGATCAACGTCCTACCGTACGTTGGAGAAGCCTTAAACGTAGCCCTACTAGATCACGTACGATCACCAAAGCATCTTTTATATATTCTAGATACAAACAAACTTATTATCAGCAAGCCGGGGAGTACTCTTTTACTGATAATCTATTTAATTCAGAACCAATATTATCATCTAGGGAATCATCATCGAGATATTATGACTGTTGATCAATTACATCACATGCAACACAATTCCGGCCATTGATCTCATCCTCCGGCCTGATCATTCAGTGATTTGATAAATGAAGGACTAGACAGAGACATCGACACGCACAAGTCGACAAAGAAATAGATCGAATGGAGGAGTAGACAGAGAAGTACCCCTAATGGCTCTCAAATGAGAGGCTGGCTTTTTACACGAAATAAGGCTACCAAGTCGTGCAAGAAGCTGGCATGCATGCAACCATGAAAATCCAAATTGTCCTTATTAGGCTTTTTTCATGTTATTGCCTGCCTTTGGAGAGAAAGAAATTAATTGAGAAGTTGACAGGTCTTGCTTTTAATAATACCAAGGACAGTCCTACATGCTTGTCATTTTGTTGCTTAGGGGAATAAACCGAGCACTCACTGTATCATCATGTATGAGATACAGTTTGTATAAGTGGCGTGCAATTCTTTTAAAAAAAATGAATTAATATAAGATACACGTGAAAAAAAAAATTATTTTTATAACTTTTTTTTATTCATTCCGTATAACCATTTACATCCTACTTATATGTGCCGACTGCATCTAACACTTTTGATAAGATATTCGTTTAAAAAAATTGCAGAACATAATCATTTAATTTCCTTGGTGTTTTTTTTTTTTTCCGCTTTATCTGAATTTGGCTTCCAACAGGAATATCTACAGAAATATCCAAACGAGGGAGAGCAGAATGCCAGAAAGCAAGAAAATGAGCCAAAAGAAATCACGTGAAGGATTCATCCGCACCGAACTAGGTTGGAAAAGGCTTATCTTCTCTCTTCTACTGGTCTGTCCTCCACGACAACAAATCAAGAATCCCTAGTCTTTCCTTGGATTCGGACTCGTGTATCGATAGTAGATGTACTTCAAGGAAATTAATTTATTCTGTCACTGATCCCGACCGCTTTTTATGCAAGGTTATATCGAGTTATGCAGCATTCTTTACTGTACATCTCAATGACTTCAGGCATAATTGGTAGAGAACTGACTTTTACGGCACTAAATAGGTACGAAAAAGAACATGACATGGACAGCAAGATAACATCGAATACTGTGTATTTACAAAGAAGCGCAAATTGGATTAGAATTCCGAAATCCTAGTAATGTTCAAAATGATAAGTTTTGAAACGGAAGTAATTAAATCATGCATGCTTAATTAGGGGCGAAGCCATGGTTCGTCCAATAATCTAGAAAATTAAGTTTAATGATATCTACATATGTCCGAATCTAAACAGATATAAGAAGCATGGGAACAATGAAAAGGTGACAAAACAGCTCAGAAAATGAAAATAACAAAACAAAACCGAGCCTTTAATTTTTTTCGGTGCAAAAAGCGATACTATCTTAGATCGATCGATGCATGTGGAGCACTTTTCGATCTGGACGTGGAAATTACTCAATAATACTGTCAGTACGTTCCTAATCAAGTTCAACCGTACCGTTGTGTGGAAAAAGGCACAGAGATCGATCGTATCAACGAAAGAAGCAAATTAAGGAATTATAAAGCACTAAAATAAAATCGATGTAAACTTGCCTCAATAATGCAAAGCAACAGGCCTTGATAAAATTGAAACTCATATATCGTATTGTTGTATATATGTCGTAGTGTTATCAAGTACCCAACCGTGATTTAGCAAAAACAAAAACAAAATAACCTACTGCGATGAAGAGAGGCAAGAGGCCGTGCAAGACTAACGTGAAAACTGCAATAATTAAACAGCTAGCGGCCTTTATGGTTGTGATCATAACAGTACTATAGAACCGTGAGCAAGCATACATATGGAAGCGTACGTACGAAATCAAGGGCATTCTGAACGGAATTTTTTGCTGAATCTAGAAGTAGAAAAGAACGATAAAGAATAAAACAGAATTTGCAGCAATGTCGGAGCATGTGACCTGCGGGCCACAAGCGCAGCAGCAGCCAGCAGAGGGTGGCATGCATGCATGCATGCATGGGAGACAAAGCGAAACCAATCGAGAGGCCCGTGAACGGTGAAAGAGTACAGGTAATTAATGCCTTAATTCACTGCTTCACTCGCTGTTGTCTGAGACCATCCCCTGATCTCTGACTCACCAGCTCCCACAACCCTTCCCATGCATTTTTTAACAGACTTGTGAATATGACAACTATATCATCCGCTTTCCATTTCAAGTGATCATGAGCTAGCCCTTCGTCTTTTGGAATTTCTTGTTTAGCTGTCTCGAATTATTCCCCATCGGTTCATGTCGTAATTTTCTTTTCATTAAAACTAGCCACGCCCAGTACGGTAGGATCTACTTTACGTTGCATAGTCAAGCTCTTAATTTACGGAAGCTAGATGAAATATTCGTTTTCGAGCAGCAAAAAATGGTTACCAAGGATCATAGAATTGCAATTTGGAATTGAAGTCCTAATTTCCTACACCTTTTTGTTATTATATATTATGAGAAAAGATATTATGACCACGTTAAGTTTCCTGATATATATGATCAGCACCATTAATGCCGCTCTCAGTTAATAGACCATGTTAACGTCTTAGAAAATACTTTGATGTCATCATTTTACAAAGGGCAACGGCCTTCTCTTTCCAATTATAATATGATTTGCACTTTCCAATTTCATACAAGACAAACGGGTAGTAGCTTGGCAATCGGAGATCCCAGGATAAAATCAGCCAAATACTCATCCCTCTTTTCCCATTCTATAAAAGCCAAGCCAAAATGATCTAACCTTGCTTAAAACATTTAAAACACACACCCACACACAAAGAGGGAGAGCGAGAGAGAGAAAGAGATAGAGAGAGATGGCTTCCATGCTGCAAAAGAGGATGACATTGCGAAGAAAGATTCACATCCTGCGAGCCCATAGCAGCTCCAAATCTGTAATGCGCAATCAGTTCTTTCCTTTGCCATACCTAAAGCAAATTTCTTTTAAAGTTGTTCATTTCTCACATACTTTTCGAGCTCATACTGACTACTTTCTATCCCCACTGAAGCTAAAACTCAAATTGGAGGCAATCAAAAGAGAGTACTCGAGACTAATGGCCATTAAAAGACAATATCTAATGCTGATGAAGCGTATGCAAGTGCCCAATAAGGTCTGCCCTCTCTCTCTCTCTCTCTCTCTCTCTCTCTGTGTGAGACGAGCGCCCGCGCGCGCACAGACATATTCTTGCATAATATGATTATTGTATCTTACCAATGTGCATGCATGGAATTAACAGGACGTGGAAGTGCACAAGGTGGGGCAGGGATTTCTAGTAAGGGTAAACTGTGAGAAAGGAACAGATAGACTGGTTACAATCCTAGAGGCGTTTGATGAGATGGGTCTTAATGTTCAGCAAGCTAAAGTTTCGTGCAGCAACTGTTTTGCAATGGAAGCCATTGCTGTAGCAGAAGACCAAGCTCTGGATGTAAAGGAAGTAATCAAAGCTCTTCTTAGGACAACTGAAAAGAAAGGGGGAGAGCCAACACATGATTAATGAATAAGCTTGGGTAATATTTGTAGCTAATATTTACTAGAAGTGATGCGTTTGTTCATCGAGTTACTATCTATATCAAATGAAGGGGAAAACTTTCTTCTGATCTACAGATCACTACTATTTTTTTCCTATAATTTTGTAATATAGACCACAAAAATTTCAAATTTGACTGTCGAAATTGGGTCACATAGTCAAAATTTTTCATTCATCTTAATTAATAATTGGATTTAATTGATGGTGCAACTTAAAAAATATAGATGGTAAAGAGTGAAAATTAAAAGTTTTTTTAATTTAGACCCATAAAGTAAAAAATGATGATAATTTATGGGCGAAATTCTTTATTACCCCAAAAAATAGAATTGCAATATTTGTGCACACGACGCCTTAGATTAAGAGAGATAGTAGAATAAACAGAAATCTAATAAATAAATAAAAGAAAAGGAACTTGTACGTACGTGTATATATTAAAATACATTATTAAAGTACTTGCTTTAACAAAATTAAGCAAAACCAATAAATCACCTAAAGCAAGAAAAAATTTCGCAACTTCGATCTCCTAATTATCATAGATAAAATTGTGTTAAAAAATAAGGGTGTGTATCTAGACCGGATTTTTTCTAGCCAGTTTGGTTCAATTCAAAATACAAAAAATCGGATGAATTCGGACGGTTATTCACTCAAATGGGACATGGGCTGGTAGAATACCCACCCGGATCCGATTACAGATGCCAGATATCCGTCTCCCGTATCTAGTTTTATTCATAAAAAAAAATTCAATTGTACAAAAAGCTCCCAAGTCCCTTAATTATTCAGTTTTCCCAATCCCCCCCCCCCCCTCTGAAACCCTAACTCATATTATGAGCTGCCGTCGCTGGTTTTCATCATATTATATAACATCGTCCACGTCCTTAATGATCTAAAAATTTCGAACTATAGTTGTTGTGGACCATGAAAAAGCTGGGAGATGAGATAAAAGGTAACTTATGATAAACACATGGACGTACGACACATTCTTGTTCTTTCTCACCTAGCTCGATCGTTAAAATAGCACACTGCAAATTTGAAGTGGGTAATCTGTTGATGAGATTTATATATATTATGTCCACTACAAAAAAAATGCTTATACGTGATTGTTATTTATGATCAAAATAACCATTTTCTACTAACATAGAGAATTAATCGCATGACATAGTTAAGCTAGCTACATGTACGCCTAGGCTCCTAGCCTACATCTACATAAGCGAGCGTCAAATATTTTACAATGTCAAGCAAAAATAGGCCAGTATACAACACAAGTATTGTTTATACCGATCTTAATTAACCTCATGAATTACATTGAAAATTTACAATATATATATATCATTATCATAAAATATGGGTTGCCGGCCTGCGATGCCTCAAACCCCCCATTCGTATTAGAGAAATGCTTAATTAGTTACTAATGAAAATCTACAAAATTTGTATTCGGTGGAAGTATTGCCAAATGACCATCTCAATTATTCTCAGACGACGAGTGTGCAAGATCTTCTAGTGTGGGTACGTACGTAATCAATCTCCTGGCCGTCCAGCCCATTTTTATGGAATTGGGCTGACCTTCGAAATGAGAGATTACCATACAGCAAGCACGTCAGATTCACACTGGCCCAACAACTACACAATGACGCGAACTTTTAATTTGGGCAGTAAAGTCTCTCTGTCATGCCCACTTCCTCGATTATATATAAAAAATTTATTTATCATCTTTTTTTTTATCATCATCTCATTATTCAATTATAAGATAAATTAAAATTTTATTTTAATTAAAAATCTTATTCATCATCATCCTTTTACTACAGTTTAAGAGGAAAAAATTTTCCCATTTTTTCTATGTTATGATAAGATAAATTAAAATCTTATTTTATATTTCGAGCTTGTCTAATAATTATTTTATTTTAATTTCCTCATTTCTTTTAATTTTATCTAGCAACTTTCACATTTGGTTTACTAGAGATTGGATAAGTTTTCCAACGGTCCCACTTCTTTATTTTCTTCTAGAGTAGCTGGAGGGCCTATTTAGGTCAAGGGCCCATTCTATCTTAAAAGTGATGAAAGAAGCTCATAGGAGAGGTCCTTGGCAATTGAAGGGAGTTAGGGAGTTCAAAGTTCATGAAAGTTACACACACACCACGCAATCTTTCATGGAAAGATAGAAATTTCATGCAGTTACGTGATCATTCTAGATATCGGGTGATAATCCACATCCATAAACTTTGAATAAGATAAGCGTTACGTATGAGCCTATATATACCAGGTAACCCTTAATAGTAAGGGATCGAACACTCTTTTGATTTCTGAATCATTTGGTTACACTTTACTGACTTAAGTATTTGAGTTTTTTCCAGACGGATTACGCTGAATCCTCTTTACAGTACGTGGTTGAATGGTTGCAGAAGGGAAGTGGGATACGTTCTTAACAGTAGCCTCTCCTAAGGCTGGATCCGTCCTTTGTGTCCCATTGATTATAAAATAATAACAATAATAATAATAATAATAATATTTTCGAATGAGAATAAATAGGTAACAAAATAGCTATAAACCGCTAACCGGCACCGAAAATAAATTCCAGAATTTTGGGTAGAGGTTCAGTTATTATTTAAAAAAATAGGAGTAATATTATATAATATTTTAAGGTGCGTAAGTTGTACGTACTCTCTTTGAAAAAAAAGTAGAATTTATTATTAAAAAATAATATTTTTATGTACATCTCAAATTTACTCTTTTTTTTTTTTAAATAAATACATAGGAGTCGGGATTTCCATACTTTAAAACTACAAATATCATTTCTCAAATAATAATAATAGAAGGTAGGACTGGTAATTAGGAGCTAGCTAGCTTGGTTTGGACCCTTAAGAAAGCAGTCATGACCACATGATCATAATCATACAAATAATTAGTTGTTAATCCAACACAAACCCAATATTATATTTATACATGATGCATCCGTTAATTAATTTGTCAAGAGTCATTAATTATTTATTATATATATTATATTAAGCATGAATGCACACAGGCTAGCTAGGAACTTGCCACGCAATAATGCAAAGGAATAAGCTGCTAGCATTGAAAACATCGAAGCAGCAATATTATAAATATGTACATTGTGAAAATAGGCACTAAGAACAAAACTAAATTAGTTACAAGTTCAACAAAAGGAACGGATAAAGAAGAAGTGGCCCTACTAATTAAATATTTATCTTAGAAGACAAAGAAAAGTCTGCATAAGACATCGTTATCATCTGACCCTTTATCATTAGTTTATCCTGGAGGATGATCATGTCACCCACTTCATGAAAAATGTTAGATTTTTTCTTTAATTTTTATTTTTTGAACATTAATGTTCGAATTAAATATTTTCTTTACATGATATACTGTAATAACTAAAGGATTTCTCTTTCTGATAAGAAGTATAGGGCCCTTTAACTCCATGTCAAACTAATTTTCATATGCATCATTTGTTGTCTTCATCCATCAAATCATTTAATAGATTCTGATTTTCCGAACAATTCATTCTACCTTCAAGTTAATTTGGAGATTTGTCCCTTACGAAGAAGGCATTTATATATATCACTCCCAACAACCGGCCTGGTGGAAATGAAGGACATTAGAATATTATAGAAGCATATATATTTCATCTCCGTTGTCTTTAGAGTCTAAGCCTAAGGTGAGAGTTAAATTAATAAATACAGGAAATAAATACCATAATCGCTACAACGTCATAACTACTATTTTTAGATGAAAGATTTCGTCAAAAGAAATAATTGGTTTCTGTTGTAGTTAATATTTATCGAGCAGTACTTAATTAGTTTTACTCGATAGTTTTAGGCCTCAGTTGATTACACAATTCATATGAGATGAGATGAGATGTTTTGTTAAAAATTAGATAAAATATTGTTATAATATAATTTTTTAATATTAGTTTTATTTTGAGATTTAAAAAAGGTTAAATTGTTTATTATATTTTGTATAAAAATTTGTAATAATTATATAAAATGAGATGAAATAATTTGATTTTGTACAACCAAACTAGCCCTTACACAATAGGAACATTAATGAATATTATAATTAATATTCTTGTATTTATCTTTTCTCCCGTACTTCTAGATCTTAATTAAAATTTGAAAGTAACTCTAACATGAGCTATGCTACACATAAGCCCACATAGCACATAACATGTGCATATTTTTTTTTTAAATAATTTTTTTAATTTTTTTGAGTTTATTCTTCTTAAATTAATTGAATTCTTATACTCATTATCCATATATCAAACATTTGGTAAAAGAAACAAAAAAGTGTAGTGTGTGGCATGTGGGCTTATGTTGAATTTTTCCTCTAACATATCTTAATCCTAGTCATTAACTACTCTGGTGCCGTTTGGATAGTAAGTTGAGATGAGATAAAAATTGAAAGTTAAATAAAATATAATTAGAATATTATTATTATTATTTTGAGATTAAAAAATGTTGAATTGTTTATTATATTTTGTGTAGAAATTTAAAAAAGTTATAATAATGAGATAAGATGAGATAAAACACTTCTTATATCCAAACTGGGCCATATATCTAAATTCTAGAACATTGGGCTAGGCCAAGTTAGACATTAAAATCAAACACACAAATAGTTCCAGGAAGGAAGAATTGTCAAGCGGTTAAGGACTGGTTTGGGTGGTGAAGAATTATGAGAATACTCAACTACTATTTATTATTTTATCTTTATTTTTTTTCTACTTTTTACTATTTTGTACTACTATTTATTATTATTCAATATTTTATTATTAATTTTTCACTATTATTTACAGAGTATATGAGATCATCACCTTGCTATCCAAACACAACCTCAATGTACCATAACTTTTATGCATGCATTTTCATCCTTCATCCTTCTCAAATGGGATCTTCGATAAAAGAAATGTTTTAGTCGCAAAAAAATCTTGTAAAAATAAACTCACAACTGATGTAATTTAATGTAGTAAGTTATAATATTATAAAGTTATTTTTATTGTAAAATAAAAATAATCATGCATGTATCATATAAAACCATGTAAACTTGTGCATTAATTTATTTTTATGAAATCTTTACTTTACGTAGTTGTATCACTTCTCCGACAATATGGACTTGTGACGAAAGATTACTGTTCAACTTATGACCCCTACATAACAAGGGCCGGCGCTGGGCGGAGGACGTGCGTGCGAATTACACTTCATTGGTTACCAGTTATTGGAATCAGAAATATTAATGGTAGATATGTAATATATTAATTTTATATGTATATAAATATGTATATATATACACACCGGCAACACGTTGGTCATGTTTGATTTTTGTTAATTAAAGTACTATGTATATATACACACCGACAACACGTTGGTCATGTTTGATTTTTGTTAAAGTACTATGAATTGCATACATAAATATTATGCACGCGAAAGAAAAGTGATGAGAAAGAAAATTAAAGTGAGAAAGATAATGTTGTGCAGGCCTGCGTAGAGGAAAAAAAAGGGAATGTGTTGGAATTCAGGAGAGAGTCCCAAGAGATAAATATGAATGTGAAATTAGAGGAAGGGAAGAGGAAGTTTCTGTTCCTTGGAAATGTAGTCGTTGAGACTTTTATGAGATAGATGTGACGAAGAGTTAACCAATTTAACCAAACAAACACACACACATAGAGAGAGAGAGAGAGAAGTGGTATGTAATTGGGGCATTAAAGATGCCGTGGGTTAAGGAAGTCACAGATGGAGAACATTAAATAATCCAATAGAAAGGTGGATAGAATATATTCAAATTAGAAAAAAAAAATAGAAAAATTAATGCGTAGTCGTGAACAGAAAATTATTATATAGTCACATTGCTTCACGCATTTATCAACTCCATATATATTAACATTTTATTTATATATGTTTGATTTAGGTAGCAAATTGTCCAATTCGTCATTTCCATCTCTTTCCGAGTTGAGAGGGACAGACACAGAGCAATAACTCATGACCTAGTCAAGACTCCCAAGTATTTCAACATCGTGGGCTAGCTATCCATGCATATATATCTTCCTTCCAACTCATATTAATATTAAATATATATATAGAGAGAGATAATAGTGTGCCGCCCGGATTGTAACGCTCATCAATTTAATTATTTTTATTTTACTTAATTATTAAGAAAATAATTTTTAATGTATTGATATATTTTTTTATTTTTTAAAATTATTTAAATATATTAAAAAAAATATGAAAACAAAAAATAACAAAAAAAAAAAATTTCAAATGGTGCTAGATGGCATGCACAACTGTCATTACTGTGCAGCAGCCTATCACTGCTCATGTGTGTGTATATATATATACGACCGTGTGAATTCTATATATATATATATACACTTCGATTTATTAGTGATAACCCTCTAGATGATAGAAGCTAAGAAGTTTGCTTCCTTTAATTAGTGGTAATCCTTTGTACGTAGTACTCACTTTGGTTCCTTTAGGCATTGTTTGGTTACGTAGTTAAATGAGATAAGATGAGATGTTTTGTTGAAAGTTGATCAATAAAATATTATTATAATATAATTTTTAATTTAAGATTTAAAAAAGTTAAATTAGTTATTATATTTTGTGTAGCAGTTTGAAATTTTTTTAATAATTATATGAAATGAGATTATATAAGATAATTTAATTTTGTATAATTAAACCAGTCCTTAATTTTCTCCCTACCTAACTAGCTAGTTAGCTTTTGGTGGTATTTTTTGTCACTATAATTTAACACGGGATCAAAGGAATCATAGGTATATACCTACTGAAAACTTTGTCTAAATTGTGAATACATACAATTAATTTGATGTGTTAGGTTCCCCGTTCATCATGCATATATGCGTTGTTGGAAAAAATAATTAAAAATAAAAGATGATGATGTTGAGATTTCCAATAAAAATTGCTACATCCAATGATTTTCATGTTTTGTAATATTAAAAAACAAACGGATGAGATCAGTTTTGGTTGCACCACAATCCATCTCGACCGTTTATTTATTTACGTAACATGACATATATATTCAGTGAATTCTTTTTATTTTTATAAACAGTGATTTCTTTTTATTAAATACTGAACCGTTCAAAAAAATATATATATGAAAATTTAATGGTATCTCTTCGAGATTGATTAATATGTGTGATATTGCTCGCGCGATATGAGGGAGAAAAATTAACGTAGATGATAACTAAGATCAGAAGATTCATTTGACTTTTCTAAATAATAAAGAAATGCACATTTAAATATATATAGAGTAAGTTCAAGTTGCATGGGAGGATTGGTGCCATTGGATGAAGGAAACGATAAAGACGAAGTTGATGACATCATCAGCTACAAATTAATTGAGCAGGTTGATTACATTGCACTGTACCTTAATCGTAAATGCCGTGTGAACGCGATCAAATTAAGTGGTCCTTTATTGAAGTGAGAAAATTTTTATTATATATTATTTATTTATTTATTAAAGTTATTTTTGTAAGCCAGATAGTTAATTTAGTTAATTAGTTTGGATTAATCTCCGATCAGATTATTTGGACGCTTCTGATTAAGGCTAAAAACTTGAATAGGAGGAAGCTCTTTGGATTTAAGAAGTTGAAATTAAACCAAACCTATATGGTTCGAAGTCAACTAAAATCGAATCTATTTTCAGGTACCGTTTCATCCAACCGAAAATGAAATTAAACATCGCCAAATTTGTGTCATGAGAGTTATATTAATAGCTCTGTTAATCCTTATTTTCATTAATATTTTTTTTTGTGCAGATATTGTTGTAATATTATAGGATTCATAGAATGAATCAAAACTTCATGTAATTTGATTTCCAATAAAACTAGAGGTTTATCCAAAAAAATCATTAAAGTTGCTTTCAAATGGCGATACGAATATGTATAGTTTAATTAGAGGATTATTTATCGAACACATTTGTTTGCACGTCCTGAAATAAACTAATACCCGGCCAACATGCCGGCCCATTTTTAAAGGACCCCCATTTTGTTTCGTAACCTTCTCCTACTTCTTCCTCTTCACCCCTCTCTCTCTCTCTCTCTCTCTCTCTCTCTCTCTCTCTCCGTTAGCCACTTTGTATATTTCCTATTACTATCATCAGCGGTACTAGTACCAAACGGTAAAATACAGATCAGCGCTCTATATCCAGCATATATCGTGAATACTTAGCCATGGACGGCAGATTCATCACCAGCCCTTTTATCAGTAGTTCTGGGCAAGAAGAGAACATTGACAGCACCCCCGAAAATGGGGCCGAATCCCCTCCTTCCACCATCTTTGACGACATGAAGATCACCTCCTCCGTTTCGTCCCCAAGAAAAAGGTCAGTGTTGTTCTACTATCTCTACATCAATCCCTATATATGCCCTATCATCCTCGTGATTCACGCCTCGCCCTTCACGTGCACAACATGAAACGTAGGCACTTTCACTAGTTCTCACTCTGCGTAATTCGCAACCATACTCCTAAAGTTTCTTATTTCTTGGAGGAAAAGTTGGTATCTTTGAGCCTAACAGCTGAAAACGTGATGGTATTTGTTGCAGTCGGCGTGCCATACAGAAAAGAGTGGTGTCAGTACCGATCAAGGACGTAGAAGGGTCCCGGTTCAAGGGCGAGAGCAATACTCCACCGTCCGATTCTTGGGCTTGGAGGAAGTATGGTCAGAAACCCATCAAAGGATCTCCCTATCCCAGGTAACTGAAATATATCTATCGAGCTTCCTTCTGCGTATATACGTATTGCTGTAGAACTAGAGATTGATCGAAGGTTGTATGTTCGATTTATCGCAGGGGTTACTACAGGTGCAGCAGCTCGAAGGGATGTCCGGCGAGAAAACAGGTAGAGAGGAGCCGCATGGACCCCACGATGCTAGTGGTCACCTACTCCTGCGAGCACAACCATCCATGGCCGGCTTCTAGAAACCACCACTCGACGAACAAAAACGTAAAGCCAGAAACCGTCTCAAGCGCCAAGCCCGAGCCGGAGGACAAGTTCGCGGATCTCGGTGACGAGTCGTCGTTGATGGCGAGCGACGAGTTCAGTTGGTTCGGCGACATGGAGACGACGTCGTCGACAGTGCTCGAGAGCCCCATTTTTGCGGAGAGGAGTTCAGGCGACGCCGACGTGGCGATGTTTTTCCCGATGAGGGAGGAGGACGAGTCGCTCTACGCCGATCTGGGGGAGCTGCCGGAGTGCTCCGTCGTCTTCCGCGGCGTGGGACCACGACTCGAGATCTGCTGACACGTGTACCTGGACCCACCCTAACACGTCCCCTCTCCCCGGTTTGTCAAATTGTGCGCGTTTCGTGCGACACAAGACGCCAATTCTTTTCTCTCTGTTACATTGTTTTTTTTTTTTTTTGGGTAATTTTATTCCTTAGAAAAAGAATTTGCCTTTGTTTTCAGCTTCTTAAATGAATGAATAATAATATTAATAATTAAATGTCTTTTTATTTTTTTTCCTTTTTTCTTAACTTGGTTTGTACGGTCTTGGATATATTTGATCGGGGCCCGCTAATCATGATCGGTCAAGTTCGAAAGTAAAGGAATATTTGGACCATTCACTTTTTTTTTTTTTTTTACCTATCCAGATTTTTTATTTAGAAAATTGAATTATACATCATCAGATTATTAGTTTCTTAATTGAAATATTTATATTTAATTTATTAAAATAAAAACTCCTTTCCAGCTCTTCAAGGTAATTCCAGATTTTGTACATTTACTTTTTGTATGTTTTTAAAGCCTGATTTGAGAAAATGGAGAAGAAAACTAATATTACCCTTCTATGATGTGTTCGTTTGTGAAGAATGCATTTTCTATTATATGTTAATTTTTTATCGTTTGAAAATCTTGCTTCCCTCTTTTGATTTTTTTCCTGAAAAATATTTTCAGAAATTGTTTTTCGGGTTTATTTCAATCAATAAATTATTATTAAAACTTTATTTATTATTATCTTTCGAAAAATATAAATATAAGAGGCAAACATTTACAAATATGGCTATTGAAATTAAAATAATAAAAACAAAACGCAACAGAGAAATGATAATTTTCTGATTGCTGGGGATTGTTCAAAGAAAACACAAAAACAAAAGGAATTTCCCAAACTCAAGCCCCTTTTTGTTTTGGGGTTGAATCGAAGATAATGATGACAGTGATTCATAAATGCCAACTTTGGTTGGCTGAAGGAAGGGAAGAAGAAGGAGCTTTCTAATAGTTGTAATTGAATTCTCTGGCCGCCCTAACCTTAAAGTCAAACTTGAACCAACAAATTTCTTGACTTTTAGGTGCTATAGCTGGCAAATTTTTGCCTTGAATTGCACCCATATATATATAATTCGGTGGTTACTTCAAAACAATTTAAATAAAAATTCATAGCCGCCCATGGTTTGGATAAATTTGTATTTTTTTTTTCTTTTTTTTGGGATAGCTTATTTTGAAGCAGCCAAGACAGAGACATAGATCTAAATTATAAAAGGGGAGTGGTTGAAGAGGATAAGAAGGGATCAATCATCTCAGTGGTGGACGTGTATTGTAGTATGGTACCTTAAAATTATGCATTACACATCTTTGTTTCGTTTCATAATGACAAAATGTAAGACAAATCAGGATTTAGATTAATTCATAACCCCCCTTATTAATCTTATATATATATATATATATATATATATTAAAATGGCTTTTATTTGACTAACATGCTCATATTTTAAGCAAAGTGTCACATGGTGAGTCAAGGTAATGCCACCCTAGATTTGCTTGCCCTTCTTATGATATTCTTCCTAATTTAATTTGGCAATGGACTGCATAAACTATGACAAATGCCAGCTTAACCATGAGGGGTTGCCCTCAATCCAAGCAATCTGCAAAGAGACAAGAGGAGTCAGCTGCAGATTACACGGTTAAGAGATTGACAAAATCCCTGGATATTGAATTCATAACTTAACCCAACACTAAAAGCAACAGCCTAAAAATCTGCCAAGAGATTTTAATTTTACATAATGGGTCTACAAAGTTGGAGATGAAAAAATGGTTAGCTCGACTCTCACTCGGGCGAGCCCACAGAGAGAGAGAGAGAGAGAGAGAGAGAGAGAGAGAGAGAGAGAGAGATGAAAATACAGAAACTTTGATTATGGGTCTGAATTCTGAGCAAGAATCTCAACAACCAAATATTTGGTGCGAATTTGAGCCCATCCGGTTCAGCACCTAATTGGAAGCAATAGGTGTAAATACGCAGATCCTGCACAAGTTCTTACCAAAACATTTCATTCTTCACCAAAAAATTTTGGGAGTAAAGTGGAAACATATATAGCCTATCTCCTTCGGTAGGCGTCTCTGAAAAACAATCTAATTGTACATAGAAACAGATGCTGCACCACAAACAATCCACATCCGTGTAAACCAAAACTCTAGGTGGAACAGCATCCACCTTTCTTCACAGCAGAAACATCTGTATTGACATCAATTTTCTCTCCTTTGGAGGGAACAGCTGAATTTGCAGCATCATCTCTGGTCTCCATGGCCTTCTTGCTTACGATATGGTAGATCTGAGTAAGAACTTCAGCAAATGCATTGTCCACATTAGTCGCTTCCAGAGCAGAAGTTTCCATGAAGAAGAGGGACTCCCTCTTGGCAAAAGATTTCCCATCCTCAGTTGAGACCGCCACAAGGTGACGAAGATCTGATTTGTTACCAATGAGCATGACCACAATGTTTGGATCAGTGTGATCTCTCAACTCCCTTAACCACCTCTCAACATTTTCAAATGTGGAATGCCTAGTGACATCATACACGAGCAGCGCACCAACTGCCCCTCTATAGTAAGCACTAGTTATGGCTCGGTACCTAAAACTCCATAAACACAAGTTCAGACAATTGAAAGGATTTGGATGGACAAAAGGTATAGGCATAAAAAACTAAAACTGAAAAGTAAACTTGATCACAATATAAAGTTTTAAAAAGAAAAAAAGAACTATTCAAAGAACAATGTGTAGACTCCAATAGGTACAGCCTACAGGCATACAAAAGGTATAGGCATAGACTGCAATTGAAAGGATTTGGGTAGACAAAAAGAACAGGCATAAAAAACTCCAAGACTGGAAAATAAACTTGATCACAACAAAATTTTAAAAAGAAAAGAAAACTATTCAAAGAACAATGTGTAGACTCCAATAGAATAGTACTACATCTAATTAAATGGTAAACTAGCTTATCATCCAACATTTCATCATCTCATCAAGTAAAGCTTCCGCAATTCCTGATACTTCAAGGATTTTTTTAAAGCAAGATTTGCATTAAATTAAAAGGAAAGATCCAAAAGAGTGAGGAGCATCAACCATACTCTATTACAGCAATTTTTTTTTTATTGGCACCGGATGACCAGGAACAGTGTTCTAACTAATCCCAGGTGTGCACAGGTCCTCTACAAGGAGTTTCCCGCAAGTGCATCTCGAGTAATTCAATGGAAAAATCCTCCAATCCGATAGCCCCTAGAGATTGTTTGCACCCAAAGGGATTTGAACCTTAGACCTAGGGGCAGCATACCCCCAAGCCCAAGGCCTTTACCACCTCAGCCAACCCCTAGAAGTTCTCTATTACAGCAAATTCAATGCATAAAGATTAAAAAAAGGCAATTGAGACAATAAATTGGTACTGGCCCGCGTTCCTCGGCCTAGACAAGGAGAAAGCCACCATAAAAGGCAGTTTATGATACATCCCAACTACTTAGGGGTTGTGATACCGTGGCTTCAGAAAATGGTGCACTAAAGTCAACTACTTTGGGGAGTCCAGTAGAGCTTTCCACACCTTCATCCCTCAAATCCTCAGAGTAGAAAGCAAGAAAGGGCACGTGCTTCTAGATAAAGGAACGGCTAGTAAACATGCCGTGGAATGGCCAAAAGTCATGTTCTCCAAAAGCTGGTTGATAATGGAATTGATGTCACGACAAGGGAGCAGTGTGTGATGGTTATGTGCCAGTGGAACAGGGTTAGGATTGCTAGTTGTGGTGGATCTATGGGCAGAGAAGCCATTAAAGAGGAGCATGTGTGGTGTGGATTAAAAAAAAAAAACCCATAGATCTGGGTTTCAACAACAAGAGCAATGCGTTTGGGGGGGAGGGGGGGGGGGGGGAAGAAAAAAAATAGCAAAGAGGAAGAGGGAAGAGAGGAGAAGGGACGAGGGAAACCAAGGTGAAGAAGAGGAAGAGAGACGCCAGCACTTCCTTCCAGAAAGCACTTTATGGGAGGGTCTTTTTCAGGAGGAAGAGCTTTGGTTTTGAGAAGGACCCAATAACAATAACTTGAGCTGCAAGGATTTAAACTCTCTGACACATTACCTAGAGTTGCATCTTGAACTTAGATACAACGATCCATACAGAAAATGATTAGATTTACTTCAGCATGATTCAATCCCCATCAGTTCGTTTGATAATTAAGACAAGCTTCCTTCAACATCTCTCTGTCGCTTTTCAAATGCATCAATATACTGGCGGAAAAATAAATGTATCCTAGCCAGAATATGTCACAAACAACTTGTTCAAAGATTATATTCCAAGTTTTACCATGTGATTTTTTTACCCACCTTTAAACCAGATGTGCAGCATCTTTAGTAGACCTCGATATCTCTTCATATAATTTATTTTGGAATATACTGAAGTGGACCAGGCAGGGTCCAAAACACATCATGTTGCCAAGTTCAAACACCAACTAGACACGGTCTTAAAAGCACCACCTTAAGCCTGATTATAAAAACATCGCAGAACTCACCATTCATAGAAGAACTATACATAATAGTATCATATAACCACATATTAATATTAGATTAAGCAAATTAAGATCCCAATTAAAACAATCTTCAGTGGCTGGGTTTCAGAACAGCCCCATTCAGTACATAAATTGGCATTGATCCAAGAACACACATGACTCAAACAAAAACTTCTTTTGGATAAGTATGACTACACAAAAGATACATCCGTAGTATGTAAAGTGATTTTCCTACTGATATTCTTAGTGAAAAGTACATGTAGTGAACTTGCAACGAAAGACTAGCAGTCACAATGGAGAAGTTAAAGATGGCTGTAGCAGTGGTGGTGGTGTTGATTGTGGTAATTTCAATCAGTGTTTGCTTACTTAAAATCAATATCATGCTCCTAAAAGATCTACTTTCAAATCAAGGATGCCATTGAAGAGAAAATGTGAGCCTGATCTAACAGTGGTATTTCTCAACAAATGATAAAAATACCACTTTAACCAGTGACACTACAGTGTCCTGTTGAAACACATAAGAACACCCATATTCCACGGTCTTGAACAACTGTAGTTGATGTAACTTTTCAAGATTGCAATACAAACATATTTAGAAAACGATGCATGCATTTGCACAAATAAGTAATGTCTAAGGGGGAGCATTGAAATTAGCTCAAACTGTTTTTTTCCCAGAAGGGACATAATAATGATTTAGAACAATTTAACAGCATGTGGGCTTTTCCTAGAGAATTTAACAAAACCTCGCGGACATTACAATCAGGATCCACCACCACTCCATAAATGTCCTGTGGAGTGATTGTTACCGTTACGTTCATTTTGTAAACAAAAACAAATGCGTATTACAAGAACAGTGGCACCACCTTTATCCTCCTACAATCCCACTATTTGACGTTCTTACCACTAAGAAACAGGCACAAAAATGTTATCAATATGTTGCACACTCTCATTGCATGGGCATTTCCCACTGGTCATTTATTGAAGAAGATACATCACACATAACAGAGAAGTTGCATTGCAGTGCAATACACATCACACAACATGCAAGACTTTAACAATTACACACAAGAACAACGTAACAATGAAATAACACCAAGTACACAAACAGAGGAAAGAGAAGGGGGTGGGGGGCTAAACTAAGAAGCTACTTTCAAAAGTCCAGGTTTGTGAAAGGTAAAAATTAGGCAACGTTTGGATAGTGCGTTGAGATGAGATGAAAGTTGAAAGTTGAATAAAATATTGTTAGAATATTATTATTGTTTTGAGATTTAAAAAAGTTGAATTGTTTATTATATTTTTTTTGGAAATTTGAGAAAGTAGATGAAAGACTTTCACTATCCAAACGGGGCCTTAAACTGCAATTCCACACATAATAGTGTATGGAAAAGACGGGGGGAAAAGCATAACTTGAAAAGGATATTATTAACCTATCATGTACATTTCTTATACTTGGAGAGGGTATATAGTGGAAACACCAACTTTCCAACAACCGGAGAGGAAAAAGATATGCAGTTATTCCCACACCCCAAATAAAAGTCAAGGACCACAAAGCAGGGATGCAAGCAAAGGTGATAAAAGATAATATAAGGAGTTGGTCCAAACCAGTGGACGTGAGGAAACTGAACTATTGATATCATCAACTACAAAAATCTGGGACACACATCTGCCTAGGTGTGTGTACCTCTAGAGAGATAGAGAGGAGCAAGCAGAAAAAAACCAGGACAAACTGATCATGAGCAGTGCTTCAAGTGTACAATGCCATTGATACATGCTGATAAAAAAAATAAAAATAAATAAAAAATAAAATACCCGAAGATTTTGAAGATAACATAGTTACATAAGCCTAGCCATAGTTTCTTATTTTAAGAGATGGCAAATTAGGACCACTTCCACAAAACAAGCATTCATAGGGTGAGCATCTTTACGATAAACAACTACCTGTTGGGAATTTGGACCTCCCAAATTCACCCCCCTAGGATCTACCCTTTGCAGGAATAATAAGAAAAATAGAGAAATAATAACAACACAAGAAATTTGCGTGGAAACTCCAAAACAGGAGAAAAACCACCAGACCCAGAGAAGAAAATTCACTATGTAAAAAATTGTTACAATCACACAATTTTTTCTCCTCACCACACCTACAAAGCTACCCCACTAGTAAAACTTTAACTTTACACCTCTTCCCTTTTTACAAAAGGCTAATAGAGGAATTTAACTAAAGTTAAAAGTTACTAGATAAGCTTTCAACTGGTGCACTTAAACTAAGAGGCTAAGCCTCCTATTTATATTTGAAAACATATGCACTCATTTTTAAACCCACCGATGTGGGACTTAAAAAAATACAAATGTCAACACTACCAACCACCAAACCGGTTAACATAGGAGTAGAAGAAATTGGAGGTAACTTCAGTATAGAAACAACGAGTACAGTCAAAAGGCAAATTGAACAAGCCAGACAGGCAAGGAAAAGAACAAAAACTAAAACAGAAAAGATTGTGAATCAAGAGAGAAAATATTATAAACATTTAAAAACATTTCTACATGAATACCTAAATAAATTATAACAGCACCCACAATATTTTTTTTTATAACAGCCCCCACAGTGAAGAGTGCAACACTTTCAAATAGTGACTTATTCCAAAAAGTGTTGACTTAGGTGGTAAGAAAGTTATTGCCATGTGGTTTGGTGGATGGGAGGTCATGAGCTTAAATCATCTAGGAGATAACGTTAAGGAGATTTGACCCATGCTTATTATCCCTGTCTACCAGGTTCTTAACACTTTTATTTGGTGGAGTTAGGGTCAGGCTATTACTCAAATCTGTTTTAGGGAGCGTATGTGGCTCCCCACCATTTTGGACCTGCTGAGAAGCCCCTAAAAAGTACAAGATGTTACTATGGTTACGGCCATATAAAGATGGCAACATCTTCACCTCCTTGAGGGAAAGAAGAGTGTTGCATCTTTGCATAAAGTAATCCGCGTCTAATAGGAAGCAAATAAGCACCAGCCCAGATCACAAGTTCGAATATGTCATTTCATTTTTGACTCAATCGTCAGATTTTGCATACAAATTGCAGAAGTTACACACAGCTTTATATAACAATGCGCATGATACGAGGATTTCTTATTGCACACGAGTAATCTAAGCTTCATTTATCATTTTTTTAATACGTATGAAGTAAATTATATTGATATGAATGAAATAGTCATAGCCCATCTACACATGAAGATTTGCTCTTCATTTATCATGCTGCGCGATTATCTTGCGAGCAAAGTGAATCTCCTCGACTAATCTCCATCATTAAATACCAATGAAAGAACAAGTTGGGTGTAAGTTACTCAACTCAAACCCTTTGAGATCTTCTAAAAGCAAACCCGTCTCTGTATCCCAATTGAATCACAATATCTCAGCTAGAATCCAATGAAACTAAACCTATTACTCCACAACCCCGACAGAGTTATTTTCTGCTTGGCATGAGATTTCTATTTAAAACAACAAGAGCCAAAGATATCAAGCTAGTTTTTTTTTTCCTTCCTTTTTCTTTCAGAAACCCAGAAAAGCTCCAAAAGGAAAAAATAACGCCAGATCATAAAAACCCGAATCAAAGAAAAAGAGGTCCACACCTTTCTTGGCCAGCGGTATCCCAAATCTGGGCCTTGATAACCTTGCCATCCACGTTCAAGCTCCGAGTGGCGAACTCGACGCCGATGGTGGACTTGGACTCGAGGCTGAACTCGTTGCGAGTGAACCTGGAGAGTAAGTTGGACTTGCCCACACCCGAGTCCCCGATCAGCACCACCTTGAAGAGGTAGTCGTAGTCGTCTTCAGCTCTGTACCCGGCCATCCCTCCAATCCAACCAACGCTAATTTCACTTGGGAAAAAAGATGTGTTTTAGAGATCCCTCTCTCTCTCTCTTAAAAAATTTTTCAGTTGCTTTCTGACGTTATCTTTGTTATGTCTTTGTGGGTTGGAAATGCGAGAGACCCAACCAACCGGTGTCCGTCTGTTGGGCTGCGTCTTTGTTTTGAAAGTTGAGGAGCTCCTTCTCTTCCTACATTTACATTCTGCTTCGCTTCAAGCAATAAATGGGTGTAATGGCATTCATCTGTTTCAGTGCATAACTTTCTACGTGAATCAAGTATTAAGATGTCCACCAGGAATATAGATGAACAATTTCAACGACTTTATGTTTTTTAACAATTTGAAAAAGAAAATAAACAGTAAATTGACATTTAATGAATATTGTGAATCACAATATTTAATATAATGTCAATATATTATATCTATATCTCCTCAAATTATAAAAAATATAGAAAATCTCGATTCATAAATCAGACTTTTATTATTTTTTATTTCAAAGATTTTACCGTTTTAATAATATAATAATATTAGGGGCAATTATATCAATTATTTTTTTAAAAATAAGTGCTATAACTACAAAGAAATATCATAAAATTAAATTAATAGACTGAAATTATTTCATAATGATAATATACGTTAAATTTACTTTATAATAAAAATAATTTTACGTTCTGACGTTAACTAATATTAAGTTCAAAGGAACAGTGAGACTCTTATCGTTTTTGTTTAATATATTTTGGATGGCTATTTTTTAGTTGATTCATTTGAATATGGGAAAGCTTATGTAAAGGACCGGATAGGACAAAAAATTATCATTTTAATATAACTAAAATCAAAATTAAGGTTTTTTATTTTTTATTTTTATCCCATAATCAAAACTAATAATTTATTTTGATTACAAGGAATTTCAATCAATTTAATTTTAAAAAATATCGGCTTATAACTACTTTACAACTTAATATAAAATGAATGGTAGTTTATAATATAAGATTTATTTTCAATAGAGTCACATGATTATACTATATATATATATATATATATTATTTTTTGAAAGGAAATGATTATACTAATTGATTGAAAATAAACTATAAAATAGTTACAGGTGGTGATGCTTTGCTTCCTCTAAAACGACAGCCCGAACACAACATTTTTATTAATGGGCCTGCTTGGGAAGTTGTTAAAACAACCCTGCAACGGCCACGGCCTAACCCAATCGAACGTATCCAAAGTCCAACTCAATCACACGCGTTCACTAACCATTGGCTACACGTAGTAGAAAGTGGTATCCTAACCGTGCGCCACGACGCATCAGAAAGCAGCCAAGTGTATGAGGTTTTTCCTTTCTCCTCCCTGCGGTGGGTTTCGTAAGCTCCGTTTCCCACGCCAGATTTAAATTGGACATTGCGGGTGGGTGTTTGATTCGGCTTCTGTCTCCCTCTCTATATCTGATCTGATTATATATCTCAGGTCTGTAAAAACTTTCTCATTTCTTTGAATCTTTCATTTCTCAGTGTAAAGTCTCTCTCTTTTTTTCTTTCAGCATTTTGATGGTTCTCCTCGTTGTCTTCTTTTATACATTATTGGTCTGAGAAAGTTCTCACGGTTTTCTGTGATCTATTGATTTCAATTCATATTTCTTCCTCGGAAAATATCAAGGTGTCCAGATTATTTATCTGTTGAAAATTCCAGATGTTTTAAATCAAATAACGTTTTCTGATCCAATTCCTTAGCTTTATGCATGTTTGGATTTTGATTCCGTATTTGGGTTGTAGATCTCGTAGCATTATGTTCTTCTGTTAATATGTTTATTTTATAGATATTCTAACGCTCCGTTTTGCGTGCTTTCTCTATTTCATTGTCCCTATGTTTGCGACTAGTAAAATTAATTTACATTTTCTTTGTTCTTTGGAGCATGAAATTTCAAACCAGTATGTTGTGGTCTAATTTGTCGCTAACGTGGGATTAGAGAACAAACTTTTTTCCCATTTTTAAAATGTTAGCATATTCCTTGTATAACGCCCCAATGGAAATCCCAAACCACATAGTATATACTCCAAAATGATTAATTAATAATACAATTAGCTTTATTGGAACCTTATAAAAACAAGATTTGGGAAGGAAAAGTTCTTACTCTTTATGAGGTTTCAATGGAGCTCCTGGTCCTTTTGGAGTATAGGCTATGTGGTTTGAGTCTTCCATTGGGACGTTGCAATTGGTATCAGAGCTAGGTTATTATGATAACTCATATGATAAGGATAAGGATAGGTGGTGTATAGGATCCCACATTACTTGGCAATGAGAAGTTCTTGCTCTTTTTAAGTTCCAATGGGGCTCTAATTGTATCATTGACTAGTCTTTTTAGAGTAAAGGTCATGTGGTTTAGGCATTTTATTGGGGCGTTACAAATGGTATCAGAGTATATTTCAACTAGAAATGTGGGACTTGAGCCATGCCACCTACAACAAACAGGCCCGACAAGGACGTCGGGAATTTAAGGGGGGGAGATTATGATACCTCATATGATAAGAATAAGGATAGGTGGTGAATGAGATCCCACAATACTTGGGAAGGAGAAGTTCTCACTCTTTATAAGGTTCCAATATGGCTCTAATTGTATTATTGATTAATTCTTTTGGAGTATAGGTCATGTGATTTAGGCCTTCCATTGGGACGTTACATCTTGGTTTCAATGGTTTCAGCTCTCTCTCTCTCTCTCTTTATTGTGTTGCATAGTTCATGCTTTGTGAGTGTAATAATGCATTCAGTCAAATGGGGTGACGAATTCCTCCCTGTTAAAATATGAGACCAACTAGTTGGCGATGGACTGGCTCATGACTATTAGGAGGGATTTGGAAACTACTTATGTCAGTTCCATTGTACACAAGCATGGTGATATGCAAGTCCGCATTGTAAAATGCGGTAAGCCTCACATTGGATAGATAAATTGTTAAGGTGTTTCATAAGTGCCGAGTCTCCCATTGATTGTTTACTGGGTGAAACTGGGCTATATAATTGATTATAGGAGCTTCAGTTGTAGCTTTGATAAGTATAGTACAAGTGAACCTAGCCCTTCTTCAGGTTATAACTAGTGTATTAATGATAAATCTGAAAGAATGATAGGTTCTGATGAATGTGAACTAGATGGCACGTAAGTGTAATATGTATGTATGTGAGAATAAATGTTTGTATGAAATGCTTCAATGGAGGCCCAAGCCACATCTAGCTAGGCCTATACTTCAAAAGGACTAGCCAATGGTACAATTAGAGTTATATTGGAACCTATAGAAAGAGCAAGAACTTTTCCTTATCAAACAATGTGGGATCTCATATGCTACCTACCATTATCTTTAGTATGAGGAATCACAATCTCACTCACTTAAATTCTCAACTTCCTCATCGGGCCAGTCCGTTGTAGGTGGCACGGTTCAAGTCCCACATTTCTAGTTGGGATAGGCTCTAATACCATTTGTAAACCCAAGGGAGGCCCAAGCCACATCTAGGCTTATACTTATTGGAACCATTATAAAAATAAAAAAAAAAATTCTTCTTTCCCATCAATGTTGGATTCCATACACCACTTACCCTTCTCATCAGTATGGGTATCACAATGTATCTCTTTAAGCATTGGAATAAATTTGTTCTGGTTTTAGTTTCTGGGGGTGGCTATAGTATTAAGAAAGAAAATAGTACAAGAACAATGAGGCTTGAAGACTACAAAAGTTCATGCTAGTTGGCTCCTCTTGGTTGAATTGCTGGTGGCATGGGTGATAGTAATACTTTGGTTTGTGATCCAGGTCTCCTATTCTGCGTAATCAGCAGCCCCTTTTATATCCCATCGGATGTATTGTCAAATATTAATATTTATGGGAATGTGTTAAAGTCTTTCTGGTTACTGAGGATCATCTGCAAACTGTCTGAGGTTGTGAGTTCCGATTGTTATGCCCGTACTCCTATTGTGGTAGCCTATATGACATCATAGTGGCTGACTATGTTTCCTCTTTTGGGTGTGCCAGAGGCTTTTATTTCATTTATCTAATTATTGCCACATGTATTGTTGTGGAAGCAGATACAGTATGCCTCGTTGCAGTCTGAATCATTATTTATTTGTCATGGTTCTAATCTCCTCGTTTTGATGCATGTGTGATAATTTGGTTTGTATGTTGATGAAAACAATTATACCGCAGGGTGGATTAGCTATATTGAACTGAATAGGCAGACATCCAATAAAGATGCTTGTGATCGATAAGCATTTTGATTAGATGTGCTTGCTTTAGTGAGATTTATGGTTATTCACCATGTTTAATTTTATAACCTTTGCCCTTCAACGATTTCATCTCCTCATATGCTGAAAAGATTCTGATGAACTATAATCTTATCTTTGAATAAGTAAATTTCCTGGTACATATTTGAATATCTATTGATGGTAAAATCTGTAACTTTGGAAGCACGTACTTGGTTTAGTTCTCACTGTTCAAGATGGGAGGAGGATTTAGAGTGCTGCACCTGGTCAGGCCATTTCTCTCATTTCTGCCAGAGGTTCAGAGTGCTGACAGGAAGATTCCCTTCAGAGAGAAAGTCATATACACAGTCATTTCTCTTTTCATCTTTCTAGTTTGCAGTCAGCTTCCTCTGTATGGAATACACTCGACAACGGGTGCCGATCCATTTTATTGGATGCGTGTTATTCTTGCATCAAACCGTGGGACTGTGATGGAGCTTGGAATCACCCCTATTGTGACATCTGGGCTAGTCATGCAACTCTTGGCTGGTTCAAAAATCATTGAAGTGGACAACAGTGTCCGTGAGGATCGTGCCCTCTTGTAAGTATTGAGACCACTACAAGCAGTTAGCATTTAGTTGGAGTGCAGTGCAAAAATTACATGTAAAAGCTTTAAGTTTATATACTAATTTAAATATTTTTATGGGTTTAATTTTGGGCCTAAGTTTTCTTGTTGTAGAAAAGAATGAACTTTTGCTGTCCTAGAGGATAGTGGAATTTGCTTTGGTATTGAGATGCTCTCTGTGAAGAAATTCACATTGTAAATTTTAAAACTAGGTAATTAATTATGTACATTTTCAATGTGCATGCAATTCAAAGTTGCACATCCTTGCCGTGTTAGCCTCTAAAATTATCTTTCACTTGTACTTTGGCTCTGTAGCTTCTATTTTCTTACACCTTGCTCTGTTTGGCATTTATTCTTGCAGAAATGGGGCACAAAAGTTGTTAGGAATCCTGATTGCAGTTGGTGAAGCCGTTGCGTATGTCCTATCTGGGATGTATGGTAGTGTTGGTCAACTCGGTGTTGGGAATGCCATTCTTATCATTATTCAGCTTTGTTTTGCTGGAATTATTGTTATCTGCCTAGATGAACTTCTCCAGAAGGGATATGGTTTGGGCTCTGGGATCTCCCTTTTCATAGCTACCAACATCTGGTAGGCTTCAAATTTGTTTTCCGTCTTAAGCTTTTAGTGTGGTAAGATCTATTGTTCTCTAATCATTGATTTTTGGTTACTGTGCAGTGAAAACATTATTTGGAAAGCTTTTAGCCCCACAACTATCAACAGTGGCCGGGGAGCTGAATTTGAAGGTGCTGTTATTGCTTTGTTTCATCTACTGATAACTAGAAGCGACAAAGTTCGTGCTCTTCGAGAGGCTTTTTATCGGCAGAACCTTCCCAACGTTACTAATTTGCTTGCTACGGTTTTGATCTTCCTAATTGTCATCTACTTCCAAGGTTTCCGAGTAGTTCTGCCCGTTAGATCAAAGAATGCTCGAGGGCAACAGGGATCATATCCGATTAAACTTTTCTACACCTCCAACATGCCTATAATTCTCCAATCAGCCCTTGTTTCCAATCTATATTTCATCTCCCAGGTGCTGAAGTTAGCTATGCATTGGTGAATACTACGCATTACATAAAGATTAACACAATAGTATCTCTCTTTTTTACAGCTGCTATACAGGAGGTACAGTGGAAATTTCTTTGTAAATCTGTTGGGTACGTGGAAGGAATCTGAATATTCAGGTGGCCATTTTATTCCAGTCGGTGGTCTTGCTTACTATGTCACTCCACCAGCAAGGTGATGCAGTATTTTCCTATGTTATATAATTATTGTATTCTAGTGCAGAATACTGAGAGTAGCTCATCCTCATGCCTTGTGTCTTACTCTCCGCCTGCTCTCATACCTTTTTTTTTCATCGGTATCATTGTACAGCTTGGCAGATATGGCAGCCCATCCATTCCATGCTCTATTCTATCTGGTGTTCATGCTTTCTGCTTGTGCACTCTTCTCTAAAACTTGGATTGAAGTGTCTGGATCTTCTGCCCGAGATGTTGCCAAGCAGCTTAAGGTATTCTGAGATGAGACTTTGCCACGTGCACTAGACACCCACAGACATATTTATGAGTAATTTTTTTTCAAGTTGAAGAGCTATCTCTCTTTGTCAATTATGTTTAAATTGCTGTTACTGTTATCGATCAGCAATGACACTTAATTGCAATATTAACCAACTATGTCACTTGCTTCACTAGTTCTATGGTCGTGTGAAGAACCCCTTCCTCTAATCTATGCAGCAACTTGATACAAATTTTTTGTTAGATTTACAAGCGCATGGTTAAAATTCTCATGCTGATTAATGATGTGTATTTAGGTGCACTATTGCAGATTTATCATCACGAACATTAAATTGTAGATGAGAGATCTCTAGAAATACGTTATGGTGTTCCAAGAATGTAATTACGAACCATATATTTCTTTATGATATTGAACGCTCACATGCTTGTTCTGCAGGAACAACAAATGGTGATGCCAGGACATCGAGATTCAAACTTACAGAAGGAACTGAATCGCTACATACCTACTGCAGCCGCATTTGGTGGGATATGCATAGGTGCACTCACAGTGCTGGCGGATTTCATGGGAGCAATTGGCTCAGGAACTGGGATATTGCTTGCTGTTACAATAATCTATCAGTACTTTGAGACATTTGAGAAGGAAAGAGCGAGTGAGCTGGGGTTCTTTGGCTTTTAAACCGTAGATGTCTGTTTCAGGGAATGCTAGCTCTTTTAGGTGGTGATGATGAACTTCCCGTCATTTTTGATGAACTGAAAGATGAGTAGGCCCTTCCTCGACAAACCGTGGATGGAGGTCAATATGTAGTTTGGTTATGGTTATTGACTTGCTACGTCACTTTTCATGGAGTTACGTAGCAGACCCGAGGAAGTTAAGCATAATTGTCTGCAAAAGAGAACTGTTTTTGTTTTTTATTTATCTTCTTGCATAATCGATGTTGTTTAGTTGCATGCTGCCAGAGAAACTCTGAATCCGGAGGTTCCCCATAATTTGGGTGTTATAAATTAAGACATAGGAGATACCCATTGAAATAAGGTTTCCTTCAATCATTTAATATAGTGCTCTCATATAATGTGCTCTTCTTCTGTCTTTGGTGTTTCTGTTTTTCTTGTTTCTTGATCAGTTTCGCATGTTTCCGAGTCCACTGAAAGATTGGAAGCTTGAGTTTGCAGCTGCTCCACACGCTGGGCTGCATGAAAAGCAAGAGGTAAGCACTGTTTGATGATGTTTATGTGAACTAGATAGCTTTATCGTAAATTTAAAATAGAAACGCTTTCGTATCTTTTCTTCTCTCTTTCTTTCCCATTTATTTATTTGTTTTGATCCTAAAATTTAAGAAGTTAAGGGTTTGCTAATGACATGGACCTCGATTTGTTTTTGTGCATGGAATCATACATAGCAATGATGGTGCATCTGGCAACTTCAATCCTTGGTGTGATTCCATCATTTGAAACTGTAGCGACTTTTAGCTTTATTTTGGTGTCCATTAGCTGAAAAGAATGAACTCGTGAGTGTTTTTAAGAAGGATAAGACTAGTTCCACAGCTGGTAGCTCCTGACTTCTTGATTAAGAAAATATTTTTTAATAATATTGTGAATTTAAATAAAAAAAATATTTAAAAATGTTAAAAAAATACATGTAAAAAAAGTAAAAGAAAAAGTAAAAATATAGTTGCAAGCACAATTGTGCACTAATTTGTGCACCAATGTGATGTGATTGGTCAAAAAGTAGATTTTATTGAAAACAGTGTTAATTTAAATTTTAATTATGAATAAATCAGTATTAGTACACAGATTAGTGCGCGACTGTGCTTGTATGTAGCAAAACTCAAAAAAAAAACTAAAGCCACCAACGGTAACTCCCGCTGGAGCGGTGAGTTTAGTATGATCCTTTTAAGAATGAGACAGGATATGATTGACTCTCTTAGCTGTAAGTTAATATGGAAAACTTTCACTTGCATGGCAAGATTTGATTTATAAAATAAGTTTAAAATTAAATTCTCTTACAACACAAATTAGGTCATGAGAAAGAATGGAATCTGCCACCTCAAGCTTGAAAAGAAATCCATATATTACATTTGATATGCATTCTTCCCGCAAAGACAACGTACGGTCCAAAAGTCTTGTTTTTGGTTTTTCTTTCCTTCCACATTTTCTTCGCTCACTGATGAATAAATCCTTCCCCACAACAAGTAGGGTGATTTTATTCTCTCTTTTAAAAAGCCAGAAAGGACGATAATTTGTGGAAAACAGCTTTGAAAAACAAAAAAAACCTGCCCGTGTCCCCATTATTAAACTTTCAAAAACTATATAGACAAGTAATTTATAACTTATATGCTTTGAAAAAAGAATTATTTTTACATAATTTTTCAATTATATATTTGACTTTGATGATTTGAATTCAAAAAATAATAATATTTTATTAAAAATATATTATATTTTTCAAAAATATTTTGCAAAAAGAAATTTCACAAAATCAAAATAACTATATATACAATCTACATAATTTCCTCAAGAATTTTAAAGGGACCCCCCATGCATACAATACACAAGCTATACCCCAATTCTTTTGTCTTGGAGTGATAAAAATCCAGGGCAAGAGAACAGAGGGAGTCTGGTTCAGGTTGGAGTCGCAGGGGGACTGAGTTGAGTGACTGGTTGGCAGGAGCGTTTAGTTTAGAGTGAAGCACAGTAGAAGTAGTACGTAAATTTCAGAGCATTTCGGCCACTAAAGAGACACCACAGCCGCCCACCGGGTCCTACACTCAGGCAGATGGCAGACTCGTCTCCTCTCCTCTCCACAACTCCATCAGTACCCTTTGGAATCCATTTTCCATCTCTGGACTACACCTCTCAACTTTGCCAAACCAAACCAACCAAACAAAAAAAGCTGTTGACACCACCAAAGTACGGCTACTATTTCGTCCTCCTGGGTCTCAATTGCAAAACTGAACGCTTTCTTTAGAGCCAATCGAGTTCTGTGTCCTTCGTATATTACTGTTGGATCTTTTGAGAAGGTAACTCATTTCCTCTACAGTGAGTCCCAGTTTTAGCCCTAGGATACTGTTCTTTTCTTTTCTTTTCCTATTTTTTTTTTTGGGTAATACTTATATTTCAGAGGGACAATATTGGATATGCTACAGCTATGCTGTTTGAATTCCACTTGCTCGGAGGATAATTTTTTTTAAAAAAAGGGCAGAAATTCCACTGAGAAAAGTTTGGCTGGGCTCAGCCTTATGTCTGTGATTAGACTGTACGTTTCTGTCATGGACTTCAAGCCGTGTAAAACATGGTGAGAGAGGCAGGCAGCTCAAAGAACTACTGTTTACCATCTTCTTTTATTGATACTTGTTGCAAGTTGTAAGGATTTTCAGTTGCATCTATCCCATCCCACTAGTATGGAGGATAATAATTGGTAAAAATTTAAATTCCTCTGTAACATCATCTGTGGCTAACACATTATTTATGGCTGTAACTGTAAGGCATTGGGACTCTCTCATCATAGGGGTCCAGACTCCAGAAAGAGCTTGCGAAGAATCAACAAAGTGGGGTCGACACAGGAATCAAAAGCACCTCCATTAAAATGAACCTAAAAGTCATAACATGATCTCAGTCTCATTAAAATCAAAATAGTAATAACTTCGTAGATAGAGATAAAGAGCATGGGTTCTATGTCCTCGATATTATTTGTATATACGAACGCTCTAATCCATGATGATGAATTCATCACCAAACCATATGGAAATAAATGATCTCTTACCGCTAAACCAACACTCTAGCTCGATGGTGGCTGGATATATATATATATATATATATATATATATATATATGACATATGATACCAAATAAAGTACAAAGTGGCCAATTTCGACTAATGAACTTTAGTAGGTTTTAATGGTCATGCAAAATTTAGTTGTGTTCTATCATTAACGATCAATAGACTGGAACCTGAAAAATATGACCAATAATTTGTTTCTTCGTAATGGTGATCAAATAAATGTTATTAAGATCGCTTAAAGTGTGTGTATATATACAAAGGCTCTAAGGAAACTATAAACTTCCAAAATTGTAAAATGTTCATCTGTTAAAATAATTTGAAGAATGATGTTAATGTATAAACAAAGGAAGTAATAAAGCAATAGATCATTTGATTAGCTAGTGATTTCTATCAAGAAAATAACATTCAAAACAAGAAGAAAAATGGTATTAATTCGTGACCAATAGGGCTAGTTTCTCGTTAATGGAAACTATAGATGGTATCTATAAATATATATATATATATATGTATATATGAAGGAAATTAGCTTTACAGATTTTTTATTTTTTATTTTATCAGTACACTCTCACATGTGACGGAGAAAAATCTTTATATATAAAGTAAAAGTTTTGGTGGTTACGTAAAATTCCAAAAACGAGCCCAAATTGATTACACAAAACTAAAAATCTCATCTCAATTCATTATTATAACTTTTTTCAAATCTCCATATAAAATATAATAAATAATTTAACTTTTTCAAATCCCAATACAAAATTAATATTAAAAAAATTATATTATAATAATATTTTATTTATTACTATTTAAAATATTTCATTTCATCTTATCTCATCTGTGTAACCAAACGGAGTCTAAAGCTTTTACAAAAACTATATTCCTGTACTAAGGAACTAATTCAGTGAGAAATTATAAAACTAGTCACGAGAGGGATTTCTTAGATTGTCTCGTTTCCACATATTAGAATTATAATGCTCCAAAACCAACACAATTAAGTGAGGAATGGAATATTGGATAGTGACTTGAGATGAGATGAGATGAGAATTAAAAGTTGAATAAAATATTATTAGAATATTATTTTTTTAATATTATTATTGTTTTAAGATTTGAAAATTTTGAATTATTTATTATATTTTATGTAGTAATTTTAAAAAATTATAATGATTAGATGTGATGATTTCAGATGAATTGGAGGCCAATTTAGCCGTGCCAAGTAGCAGAAGTAGTCATGAACTTGATCGTATTTGATCAGAGATCAAGAAAGGCAATAATGTTAATTAATAAGAAAGAATCATAATGATAATAATAATAATGATAATAAATAATAATGATTATACGAGAGTCATGATATATTCTAATATGCTACCATTACCAGTCTTCGATAGACCTAATATATATATATATATATATATCTACCATGCATGGTAATTAGTTAAAACCAATGGCTTCATTTTCCTTCGGGTGGACGCTTGTTACTGTAATTCTTCATGACACTGTAATCCAAGTGTCTCCATTTTCACTCACTACATGGAAGCTTGTCGGATGCTCTTCTTGGATAGATTACAGTGGCATCTTCTTCGTGCCACTGTAATCTTAGTTCATACATTTCTCCTCCATGATGATTAACCTCATAATACATGAAACATGTACATCTAAAAAACACGCAGCATTGTCGTGTCTTCTATTCGCACTTTTTTTAAAAAAAATAAAAGAGACGAGAGATTTCAATCTCAAGTTTTCTATTTAGAAAATTGAGTCATATGCTATCAGACCATTAGGCTTTTAACGTCTCCTATTTATACTTGATCTGTAATATTGTATATTACACTACTATCTAACTTTATAAATATAGACATTTTTCCATCACCTTAAAAAAAATCAAAAAGTTAATAAGCAATATTACTACCCATCATAATGGAATAAAAGCGAATAGAATGCAGACTTATTCTTTAAATTAACCAACAATTATTAGTATTTTTTTCCCATTACGTTAATGGAAACTTGAAGTAGACGTGGTTGTGGTCCCAAATGATAGAAAAAATGTAGCGGAGAAGCCACTTAACGAAGGCTTACTCTTATTAACACTCATTTAAATACATTTCCATCCATCCATCCATCCTAATAAAATTGTCATAATTTTGTATGTCGGACGTGATCAAAGAGTAGCTCCCTTAGCTTATCCACAAACAATTAATTAAGGATATGTTTGGACAGTAAGATGATCTCAGATATTCTGTGAATAGTAATAAAAAAGTAATGATAAATATTAGATGATAGTAAATAGTAATACAAAATAATAAAAATAGGTAAAAAATAATAATAAAGTGATATTTTTAGAATATTTTACCACTTAAATCAGTGATAAATCTGGAACAAATAGGAATATTGAATAAACAAAAATTTTATATACATTCATTTTTATGTACTATTTTATACATTTTAATAATGTGATTAGTTGAATATTAAAAAAATTAATACAATTAATTATATTAATAAAATGTATAAAAAAAATATACAAATGTGATTATATATATCATTTTTCTTGAATAAATAAGAGTAGTATCATAAATAATCATTATGAGGCCATACCTCTATATATATATATATATATATATATATATCCCTTGTTGGTGATCCCGAGGAGCATCAAAGATAAAGAGATCGTCTATAAATATTATTTGACATAAATTGTTGTAGCAAATTAACCTTTGTATTCAATTCAAACCAAGAAAAAAAAAACAAATCCAATTGGAGGTATACCTTTGCCATGAATGCAATTTAATGCATTTGGGGGATTGTTGGCAGAAGTTGAAGTTAATTAATTCATTTTCAGTACGGTAAGACGTGTGAACATGATGAAAATGATCATATATTTAGATGTCTTAAAAATAAAAAAATAAAAAAGAAAATTAGAGTTTAATGTAAGATAGAAATAGATACAAATTAGAATTTATCCATTTTGTACCTCACTAAGCCTTTATGCTCACACCATGATCAGTACCAATATCACTATCAAAATAATTCCACCCTCGAATGTCTTGATTAATTTGCTAGAGGACACGTACTTCTTCTGATTTCAATATCATGTACGTGTCATTGGCTATATATGGCCCTGGTTTTAAACTAACCTTAATTGTAAACTTGTGATATTGGTGTTTTAATTTATAGTCTGAGCTAATGATTGCCATGACCACTAGCGTCATTTTCTTCCCCAACCTATCATCACCACTAATTAATAACAAATAAACATATATATATATCAATCTAGCCAACGGGGTGTGGCCTGATGGCACAAGATTCACATCCCTAAAATGGAGATTATGAGTTCAACCTACCTCTCCCAATATATAAAATATATATATCGATCTATTTACATCCAATATTAAAATATGATTAGATTTTGTTGGGGCATGAACAATCTTACCACCAATTAAATATATATATAGCTACCCCCACACCGATGGAAACAAGATTCAACAACTGTGTTTTCGCATCAAGAAATAAAATAATGTGCTAAGAAAAAAAATAAAAATAATTTACGTGTTTCCGTCACCATCTTCTTTCGGCTGTCTTGTTTGTTTTCAGTTTTTTATTTTTCTAATGCTTTATCCGAAACCCCAGATAAAGCAAGGATAAGATTTGTACAATTTTAAACTATATTGTAAATTAGTTAATGTCTTTTTTTATTTTTTATTTTTAAAAAAGATGTGTGAATGGTACATTGTCTACGTGAAAATGCCGCGTATTTCTAAAGGTGGCCGGTCTCTTTATCAAAAGTTCAAAACTTCTAGAAGATTTAAGAACGTCGAGAATTCTTCTTCACATGAGATCAGCTATGAATCCAACTTATAAAATATTTAAAATAAGTGAGCAGTGGTAGAGTTAATTATAACTTCAAAAACTTAAGATCATCGGTAGCAAAAGGAAGGAAGGAAGGAAGGATGGACATATCTTGGTGTTGAAGAACTTTGTATCCTTTAAGAAAAGGAAAGCAACTGTGACACGACTTCTTCAATGAATACTCCCCATGTCGTAAAAAGTTTTCTTGCATTTACAGCTACTCCATGCATGCATCTTCCGTATCTCTTAATTAGTACGGGAGTACCTTTTTTTTTTTTTTTTTTCCAGGTAATCATTTCCTTAACAAAGATTTATGTGTTAGATATATATATATTTTCAAATTTAGAATTTATGTTTTTGATGTTTTTAGACGTTACTTTATTTAAAATGTATTTTTTAATAAAGGACTTTGTAAATGTTATTATTAATAATAGGGGAAGAAATAAGTTGGGAAGTGAATGTGAATGTGAATGCGAATGGTATCTATATATGCGAAGCCCAAGAGTTCACGGGAGGCTATTTTAGTTTGAGTCACAGCCAAAATTCTCACTGTATAAGAACTTGGGAGGGACGGTGGTCTCCGTCTTATCTCTGGCCCACCGCCGATGAACTTCACCTAAACATTGCTTTATCTATATCAAGGAGGATCAGTCTTCGGAACCACGAAGGATCGCTACTTTCAGTTGCCTGTCTGTCCCCACCATCATTTCGTTGTTTACTAAAATTACGTTTAAAAGTTATTACATCCACTAGTAATTAAAATAAGTGTTTTTTTAATATTTTTTTATGACTTTATAATCTAATAGCGATGAATTATGGCAGACAAATTACACGATACATAGAGATTTATGATAAGGACAACGGATCGAGACGTGCGGCCTTACTGAATTTCCGAACATGGACTGCACATCTCTCTCTCTCTCTCGGATTTTCTCCGCGGAGTCCGGGTTTTTTTTTTTAAATATTTTTTAAAAAAAAAATTATACCAATACAATTAAAATCATTTTTTTAATTATTAAATATTAAAAAAAAATTCTGCACTTAAGCAGTACCGCCTAGCGGCACACTAGCTTTATGCTTTCCCCGCAATTCAGTGGCAGAATTACGATACAAAAATCTTAGTTCTATGAGAAAGAGTAATTGCCTACCGTTTCCACGAACCGCCAAAATGATTCAGGGACGTTAATCATGCAGCCTTAACAGTAGTAAAAAGGAACAGAGAGAGAGAGAGAGAGAGAGAGAGAGAGAGCGCTTGTTCTTGGCATTCAAAACGCCTGTAGAAGGCAGGGTCCACTACTGGATAGTGAGCTATCAATTACCTTACAGAGGCAGGCCGCAGGACCCACAATCATTATCCCTCTGCATACCAATAGTTTCACCCACTCAAAATTAATTCTACAACCAAACATCCATTTTCGCCTTCTAAATGCCGTGAGGCGATTTTTTTGTTTTTTTTTTTGTTTTATTGAACAATCTAAATATTTTATTAAAAAAAATTCTTTAATTAATAGCTAAATGAGGTGATATAAAATAGATAATGATCTAAATTAAATCATAATCTCTATAATAATAAAATTTTAGATGAAAATAAGTGCTGTAAGAACAGTAATACTTATCTGCAGTAACATAAAAGTCTTCCCGCGTTTTAAATCCTACTTTTCTCCATCTCTATCTCATCTCCGGCCGCACTATAGTCAAAATCTTGTGACTACTTTTCAACGTAGAAATCTCTCCATTACTATAAGCTAGCTTCCAAGAACTTTTCCCCCTCGATCGAACACCTTCTTTTTGAATTTCCTTCGTTAATCGAAAGTCCCCTGTCCTCTTTTTCAACATACTTAACTCACAATTTCATGCCCAAAAACACGACTCTGTTCTACTTTCTTCTAAGATGGATACACTGACACCCAAATCAGCCTTGAACAGCAAGAACAAGTTAGCGCGCACTTTCCAAAAGGTTATCAACCTCCGGACCGCAACAAGAATCACTTCAAACAATGGGATTTGCATGCTCACATCGCAATGCAACGTCAAGGAGGATATTTTCACCGATAGAAACTCCCAGCAGTTCGACAAGAATGATATTGATGCGCGAGGCCGGCAGCAGAGAGCAGTGCTGGAAGCTTTGGTGGCGAAGCTTTTCGCGGGCATTACTTCGATCAAAGCTGCTTATGCTGAGCTCCAAATGGCACAGAACCCTTACAACAGCGACGCTATTCAGGTCGCGGACCAGGCCGTGGTGGACGAGCTCAAAGCAATTTCCGAGCTGAAGCGCAGCTTCTTGAGAAAAGAACTCGATCTTTCACCCCAAGTCACGCTCATGCTCGCGGAGATTCAGGAGCAGCAGGGGTCGATGAAGACCTACGAGATCACCATCAAGAAGCTCGAGACTGAGGCTGACCTCAAAGACTCCAACATCACTTCGCTTCAGAACCAGCTCGACAACTCCAATTCACTTAACAAGTGCTTATATAAGAGGTTAAACTCAAGTGGGTCTCTGTCCATGTTCGATAATCTTCGACTTACGGTGCTCAGTGTGACCCATTTTGTCCAATTTCTTCACTACACCCTACGATCCATTCGCAGTTTCGTGAAATTAATGATACGTGAAATGGATTCGGTGCACTGGGATCTTGACGTGGCCGTCAAGTTCATCGAACCTGACGCGGTTTTTACAAACCCAAGCCACCGGTTCTTCGCTTTCGAATCCTTCGTAAACAAAACCATGTTTGAGGGCTTCAATCGCCCTCAGTTCCAACCAAGTGATCACTCCCAACGACAACCTCCTCTTGAAACACACCGCAATCGCCTCTTCTTCGACAAGTTCAAGAAGCTCACAAACGTAAATCCGAGGCATTTTCTTTCCCATAATCCGAACTCGTCGTTTGCAAAGTTCACAAGGGCCAAGTACCTTCACCTAGTGCATGCGAAAATGGAGTGCTCTCTCTTCGGTAACTTGAATCAGCGAAAGCTCGTTAACTCCGGGGGCGTCCCTGACTCCTCTTTCTTCGTAGCGTTTGCTGAGATGGCGAAGCGCGTGTGGCTTTTACATTGCTTGGCATTGTCGTTCGATGAAGAGGTAAGCATTTTTCAGGTAAGGAAGAACTGTAGGTATTCTGAGGTGTACATGGAATGCGTGGCAGAGGAAGCGTCGTTCTGCTCTGGTGAAATCACCGGTGGCAATGGCGGTGGCGAGTTCAGCGTTGGTTTCACAGTCGTGCCGGGGTTCAAGATTGGAAAAACCGTAATACAAAGTCAGGTTTATTTGTCTCCGGCTACTCCTACGCCGGCGAGTCGCTAAAGTTCTATATTGCATGTGACAAATTACAATACCAACGCGCTTTGTTTTTTCACACGCTCCGGTATCATATTTGGGAAAGTTAAGTCTGCTACTTCTATGTAACGGAAATTTTAATCCATACCATATGTTGTATATTATTGGTATGAGAAATATTTTAGTGATTTGTATAAATCTTAAATAGCTCAATTTTGTCTAAATTTTTTTAAAAAAATAGATCTTAATCTTGAAAAAGTGTAAAAAAAATTATTCTTTTCTAGCGAAATTTACTTTTTTTTTTTTTTTTATACAAATGGCAGGTAACAATTTATATGGCCATATATATACATATATGTGATTATAATAGCATATTGTTGACACTAAATTTTTATGAATAATATTGAAGATATAAGTAAATGTTTTAACACCAGTTTTATGTTAGATGTTAGATAAGAAAATTGGCTTTAAAAATTGGACCCAAGTCCTGAGTTTCTTTTAAAAAAAAAAAAAAAAAATTACAGGGTCAAAGAAAGCCTTGTCTTGGGAAGGCCAGCCAAGTCGTAAGGCGTGGAAGAGAGACGCAATCCGACCCGATCAAGGTCAAGAGATGTCTCATAAAATGGGAGGTTGGGCTTGGAAGTTGGATTACGCCGATAACTGTATAATCAATAAATATAAAATAAATCTTAGTCAATAAAGGTAAAATGAGATTTGGACAGTGAATTGAAAAAAAGTAAATTAAGATAGAAGTTAAATAAAATATATTTTTATATCCAAACGAGGCCCGGTAAAAATGGAATTAGACTTTTAGTATTTGTAGGTTTAGTACGTAGTCAATTAATCAATCTCTATGACTATCCGATAGAGCTTTGCAAAACTCATTGGTCGATCCTTCACAAATCAAACCAACCCCCCTCCCGGGGTGCGGCGGCGCAAAAATATGCCCATAAACCTCCTTCATTGGTTTCTCCTTTTCTCTATTTTCTATTTTTTAGATTATAAAATTATTTTGATTATAAATTAAATATAACGGATGAAATAAAATCACATTAATTTATAATATTATTTTTATATAATTTTATAGTAAAATTGTTGATTATATTTCACTCGCTAAAAAAAGACAATCTTTATACTGCCAGATAATGCCATATTTCGTTCAGCGGAGTGACAGTAGGACTGGAACCTGAGCCTGAGCCTGAGCGTGGTTCACGGGCTAGCTATATCTTGTGTCACATGCCCGAAGCAGTTTAAACTATATATCTAATCTCCGAGCGAGAGTGCCCAACAGCCCAGGCTCCCAGCAGTACAATTGCCACAAATTCCTCCAACACGTATTTCCTTCTCTCCTCCTCTCTACTCATTGACAATGGCAACCAAATTCGAAATGTCAAAAAAGGGGTTCTAAAACATAGAAAAAAGGTGAGTCATTTTGCTGCTTTGGCTGCTTTCATTTTCTTAGGATTCAGTAGTGAGTATTGATAGTAGTTAAACAAACCAAAACAGGTGGCATTGATAGCATATATATAGCATCTAAACATTTTATAGCAGCATGCATGCATGCAGTAAGTATTGCCCAAACAGCATCTGCAAACCATAGTCGATTAGTCATAAGTGCACATGGGGATAAATAAATAAATAAGGAAGTTTTGAACTTTAAATGAGACAAGCATGACATCCTCGTCGACCTTGGTACACCCAAGATCCAACAAACAACCATTCGAGTTTGCAGACCCATCAGGACACACCTTGTCGGTCGTAGCGAAGGACTATGATATTGAGAAATAAATGCTGCACCCCTTAAGTTCTGTCAAAGTTCTCAATCAAGATTGAGAAATAAAGGCGCTTCCAATGTTGTGGTTTTCAACTTAGTGCCAGCCAAGCCCCATTTTTTGTTTTTAGGTAGGGCCAGTTTTCAATCCTCTGTGTGTCCCTCTTCAGTGAATATGAGAAGTCGTTCGAATACAAGCACGGTTTAGTTTTAGAATATGGTCTCACCAACTCTCTGTGAATAAATATTTCCCAATGATTTAATTCACCTAATAATGCCCTCAACCATAATAAGTACCTTTGATCAATTCCTTTTTGACTAAAATATATGAAAATTTATATTCTTAAGCCGGTTTGTGAAGCACTAAAGTGCTTAAATGACATAATTTAATTTAAAAAATAAATTTTAAAATTTAAATATTACAAATAAAATGTCACCATTTTAATTACATGGATAATATATTCTACGTACCGATTTGAGAATAAAATAACTATATATATATATATTATTGTATGTTTTTCAAGTCAAGTTGAACTTTATGTACCACAATAGATCAACTAATCATGATAGATTGACACGATTTTCTACTCGGAAGATTGAAATTAAAAAAGACCTCGAAATCCAATCTAGTGCAAGTAAATCTGTTAAGCTTCTGCTGCAAAGTTTCCATGCCGAGAAAGCATTCGAAAGATGAAACTAATACACACTACTTCTATATGGATGCAAGGAGTTCCTCTCTTCTGCATTATCTTATTGCTCCACTGCATCCAGCACAAAGAGAAGACCGTAAAAACCTCGATTTTTTACGCGGTCCTGGTAAAATACGACGAGAAACACTTCTGACCGGTGCCACCTTTTATCTCTAATTATCAGAGACCAATGAAGAATAGCCACGTAGGGGGCATATGCAAAAACACGGCTGAACGCGCAATAGGTAATCAACGCCCCCCCTTCCCTTCTCTCTGCTCTCATTCTCTCACACGAAGGATCTCATTTCTCTCTCACTCTGAAACTTTCTCACCCGAAAGAAATCCCTTACGTTTCTCTCTCCTTCCCTCTCTCTGCTCTCATTCTCTCTGGGTCCAAAATCTCTACATATAGGGGGGAACGAGCAGAAGAGGAAGCCCCAATGGAAGACTTCGATGCATCTTGCTTGAAGCTCATTAAGGTTCCCAAAATCCTTGAAAAAAATAAAAAGCAAAATCCCACCAACCAACAAAGAGCTGGGGAGACTTACAACACCGGAGGCCTCCAAAGCCGATCCATCACAAGCAACCGAATCAATGCCGGAAAACTCGACAGACGAATCAGTGGTTCAACCTGGAGAGAACACGGAAACACCTACGCTCTCAGATCTGCGATAACTGTAGCTCGGAGCTGGTCTCGGTTCGCTGCGCCACCGACAACCTGGTGCTGTGCCTGGAGTGCGATTGGGAAACCCATAGCAGCTGCTCCTTGTCGGCCTCACACGATCGTGATCCGGTTGAAGGGTTCTCCGAGTGCCCCTCGGTCCTCGAGCTGGCTTCTCTTTGGGCACCGATCTCCTTTGATCTCTCTCACGAAACCCTAACCCAAAATCCCTAATCTCTCTCCTTCGATCTCCCTCACGAAAATCCTCCCAAAATCAAGACCTGCAACTGTTGAGGACCTCAAGTACCTGGGTAGTTCACATTGTAATCTCCAATTTTTTGTAATCCCTAATTTCTAATAGTCTATGTTTTGTTGTAGGATTTTTTACTTTGATTTCCTACTGTCTGCACATGGACGAACCAAGCATTTCACATGGTCTGTGTTTTCCCAAAATTAGAGAGAGAAAATCCCTACACCGCATCACACCATATCAAAGGCAAAATAAAAAAGACATTCAAAATCACCCATATGAGGATTGCGAACCCAAAGCACCCAAAGAGGGAACCTGCATCGCATTGAAATAAAAGTCACTTCAATTTTTTTTTTGTATGGGTTTCATGGAGGAGAGAGGGAGGGTTACGGTGGCCTCAGCTCTAAAGAGGGATTTTGGTGGGTGGCCTGAGTTCCAGAGACGGAACATTTTCTTGAACAAGTTCCATAAATCGACGTGAACCGGTGTTATGTTCTCATTGTTATGGTTTTCGTTCATGAAGGGGAGTGAGAGAGAGGTTAGGATATGATTTGGTTTTCGTTCGTGAAGGGGAGTGAGACAGAGGTTAGGGGATGATTTTGATTTTCATCTCTGCAGTGTGAAGGAGAGATGGGGTACGGGAGAGAGAGTTGCGAAACAGAAGGAGAGGTGTTGGGGGGGTGCAAAACAGAAGGATCCCCTGCAGCGCGACTTTGTTCCTGTAAATTGCAGCTCTTACATGTCACTTTATTATTGGATTCCGATAAGTAGAGATGATAGGAAGCACCGGTTTAAAGATTTTCTCAAATAGGACATTGGAAATAGAGGATATAAAACTAATATTTTGCTATAAAATTTACAGAATACACCAAAAAATAAAAATATATCGGAGTAACAATTGCACAAGAAAATCCACTCAAAAATTTAAAGAGGGGGGAAAACTAAAAGAAGATACTAGAGTGTACTGTTTCATCTAATGAGGCGTCGTCTACAACACCAGCTGTAACCTGTTTCTGTTACCCCACCTGAACATCTTTCCCAACATTAACAAATTATCCCTGGTAGAATTTCAAGTGAGATGCACAAGAACGGCATTGGTCAGTTTGATATTTGCATTAGGCCGGCTGAGCAGCCTTTGTGTATGTGATGCAACGATTATTTAGGTTATTCTTCCAACTCCAGTCAGTTTTCCAGAATCAATATGGTAGGTCCCGCCAATCCTTCAGATGTCTTAGCTTCTTATGCAAAAGAATCCTGCTTTCCAAAGTAAAAACCACGCAATCCGGACTGCTGCTCCATTGTTCGCCACAAAGAAAAATCGTATATGGCCACCGACCGATCAGAAAAGATCATTTATAAGGTTTCTCCCATCAAGTTACTTCAAACAGAGATGAGAGTCATCGTCAACTTCAATCCCAGGCCAGCTTGTTGTCTTTACACCATTGGCTTATAGCAGAAGACACTGGAGTCAGAAAAGGCAAGGAAGATTTCAAGGGGAGCTTCCAGCTTCATCTGTGGGGGAGGGTGTAGAGTCTGAAACCCCTGCAAGAGCTTCAAGCATGTTTATGACCTCTGTCGTGTCATCCAAATAGTACTTGGCTTTACTTGGCTTCTGTCCAACAGTGCATGCAAAAACTGATGTATTAGAAGAGAGGACACCACTATTCATTGCATTGCCAATGATCTCAAACATGTCCTCATCAGATCGGTCATCGCCAATACACAGGACAAAATCAGCCTGCTTTCCGTGATTCGCCATTCCTGCAAAGATCTTTTCTGCAACCACGCCTTTACTGACTCCCTAAAGGACACAGCATAGGTCAGATTCAAATATCACGTTTCCTGAGCAATATAAGCTCCATTACATAGCAAGAAAGGAGAAATAATAAAAGAACCAAAAGTGGCACAAGAAGTCTAGAGGGAACCATAATGACAGAAAATATATCTAAAACCACAATCATAAGCAAGGTAATTTCGAGAAATACATGAGGATATAGCAAAGTAGTGAATAAACATCTGCGTAACCATATAGCTAAATGTAAAAGTGCTTTATCTCATCATTTGAGTCAAGAACTTAATTCAAGCCAAATAATTAGGAAGGTTTCACAATGATTGCAGCTAGGTTAACATAACAATCCAGGGAAATATCAATCGCATTCTCATGGCATCAAATAAAGAGAGATTCTATTGCTTTATTTGTTTACTTGTGTCTACAGAAAGCTTATACCCACTTCTAGACAACTACTGGCTATTATTGTCAGCATCTATACAATCCAACACATAGACAACTACTGGCTATTATTGTCAGCATCCATATAATCCGACACAACCAATCCGCAAGCAAATAATCAGTCTTGAACAAATGAAAATATGAGATTTTCTTTTTGATAAGTAAGAAAGACAGTTTTATTAATACGAATGAAATAGGCAATGAAAATATGGGATTATTGAAGTTATGTTCAGTAACACGCTGGTAATTGCAAGCTAAATTGACATGCCACTGGTGCAGGTTTGCCATGTAAATTTCAGCGACCCATTCTTTGAGGCTAAACTGCAAGTAGAAACACCATCTAAACCAAAGTAAAAGCACCTCATTGTGTGGAAGTCCAGTGTCCTTAATCTTTTTGGGCCCAGAAGTCTCCGACTCACATGGATACCCAACTCTAATTTAAAGGAACCAACAATAGTTGCACTTTGCCAACTTGGCGCTTAAGATCTAAGGGTCAAATGCTAAATGCTATGCTTTAATGCTTGTGCATCATGCCAACATAAAACAACTCGTCTTCAATGTGTTAGAGAAGATAAGGTTTCTCAACCAAATCTTACACATCCTACTCAAAGTGGGTTTCAATTTCCTCACAAATGATGCACATATGCAGGCATATACGGCCTCGTGTCGCATTATTTGAATAATGCGATTCAGTTGTTCTTACTTCTTTCATAATAACGTTCACATAATCATAAAGTGTAAAAATTTGAGTCAAATGGGGAAATGAAGGCATTGGCCCATAAATGCATCTTACACCACACACCACACATTTTTTTTTTTTTTTAAATTTGTTTTTGTTTTATTCCTACTAAACTAATTGAGTTCTTCTACTCAACATCCATATACCACATGTTTAGTAAGGAAAAAAAATAAAAAATTCATGTGTAGTGTAGTGTGGTGTAAGGACGATGAGTTGAATTTTTCATTTCTTTTTAAGGCTGGAAAAACATGGTTTTTATTAAGTTTATTCTACCAGCAGTCATAACAAATAACGGACGTGGTTTTAAAGCATCATACGAGTTAAATCAGTTCACATAAACTCCTAACAATTTGGTCAGTTTGATGATAGAGAATCATGGCAATTCACATAGGACGTCCAAAGAACCAAGACTAGAGAAATCAGAGGCCTACCTGAGGCTTCACTTCCACAATGAACTGACCGCTTTTGACAGAAACAGGTTCATTTGCCAGCACACTCTCTAGATGATCTAACAACTCCTTAGCCTGGCCAGATCCAAAACCAGGGTCAGCATCCTGATGGTGCCAAACCAAGGCGCTTTCCTTGGTTTCAATATAAGAACCATCAGTTGATTCAGTATACAATTTCATAACAGGCTCGGCTATCTGTATCCACCCAAAATCATTATTATGTCCACAGGTTTCCCACTCGTCTTCTGCAGGCCACCTAAGATATAATTCTAATTAGCCATTAGGAAACAGAAAACAGGTGCTAACACATAGGAAAAGTAAAAAATAGCATACCTCTTGAAGTAACCGTGTTCAGCAGCAATTCCAAGTTTCTTGCAAGGAGAAAACCACTTGCCTAAACTATCCCTGCTTCTTCCACTGACAACAAACACTATGTTTTTAACATCACTGCAGAGCATGTTTATGATTGATATAACCTCTTGACTTGGGGTCTTGTTAATGGAAGTTTGGGGCATTACAGTGCCATCATAATCCAAGAGTATAGCCCTATTTCGAGACCTCAAATAAGCAGATACAATGGCATCAATAGACAACTTTCTGAAATTAGGATCCAGTGCCACAACCCTGAAACCAAAGCTCAAACCAATTCCCCAACAGCGTCTTCTGAAATGGTCCTTGCAAGTTCTTTCCATATCTTGGAAAAAGCTCCTCGACCAGTATGCCACATCATGCGTGCTAACATACCTGTAATGCTTCTCATGCCGCAAATGCTTCTCAGAATCAGACATTGAAATTGCCTCATTCATTGCCTCAGCAGTTGCTTCAATGTTCCACGGATTTACCCGAATTGCACCACTCAGTGAAGGGGAACACCCAATGAACTCAGATACTACTAGCATACTCTTCGTGGGCCCATTAAATTCTGAACTTGACTCAGACCCAGAAACACCCTGCCTGCAAACAATGTACTCATAAGGAGTAAGATTCATCCCATCCCTCACAGCAGTGACCACAACACACTCAGCAATGGTGTAATATGCTGCTCGTTCACTAAGAGTAACTGGTCTATCTATGAAAACAATTGGTTCATAACCGGGTTGGCCAAAAGTTTTGTTAATCCTCTTGCAGCTTGCCTGTATTTCAGCCTGTATTTCCTCAAGATCTTTCCCTCTTCCCCTAGCAGGGTTTGCAATCTGTACCAAAACTGCCTTTCCTTGCCACTTTGGGTGCTGCTTCAACATCTGTTCCATTGCCAACAATTTCAAATCGACGCCTTTAAAGATGTCCATATCATCAACCCCGAGAAGCACAGTTTTTCCTTCAAACTGTTGTTTTAGCTCCCCCACCCTCCACTCCTTATCTGCGAGTCTCAAAACAGATTCAGTCTGCCCCATGTGAATCCCAACTGGCATGATTTTTATCCCCACAGTCCTCCCATAATATTCCAATCCAATATAACCCCTTTTAGACTGATACTCCAAACCCAACATTCGACTACAACAAGACAGGAAATGCCGAGCATAATCAAAAGTGTGGAAACCAATAAGATCTGAATTCAAAAGTGCCTTGAGGATCTCTTCCCTTACTGGCAAGGTCCTATATATCTCAGATGAAGGAAATGGGCTGTGGAGAAAAAACCCCATCCGTAGTCTATTGAACCTCCTCCTCAAGAAGGTAGGCAGTACCATCAAATGGTAATCATGAATCCAAACATAGTCATCCTCTGGGTTTATAATCTCTATCACCCTTTGTGAGAAAATGTTATTTGCTGCCACATATGCCTCCCATAAAGACCGGTCAAATCGTCCGCCGTGATTTGCCGAGAAGGGAAGCATGTAATGAAACAGCGGCCATAAATGCTGTTTACAAAAGCCATGATAAAACTTTGATAAAATATCGGGCGGTAGAAAAGCAGGGACGCACTTAAACCTATCCAACAAAAGCTGTGACACATCATCTTGCTCACCGGAATCAACATCAACCCTCAAAGACCCGACATACAATACCTCCATATCTTCAGGTAAACCATCCTTCAGCTGTAATAACAACGAATCCTCATCCCAGCTAAAACTCCAGCCTTTATTATCAGGTCTGCGCCTAGCTTTCACAGGGAGCTGATTAGCAACAATAATGATACGATCCTGAACGACGGAGGATGGAACGTCTGATGTTACACTATTGGCCTGGTCATCATCAAGCTCAGAAATGACCCCCGGAACGGTCATTACGCGTGGAAGGCGCTTTTTTTCACGGCCCATGACGGGAAAGTTTCCGGAAGCTAGATCTAAAAGATTGGTATACGATCTGGACATCATTTTTAACGGCTTCAATGGTATATACTCCCAATCCAAAATCTTTCACAAGACCTCAATATTACCAAACCCACGATTGCTTCTGTCCCGAAATTACTATAACTGGGCACGATCTGTAATGGGTATAACATAAATAGCATCATTAAGATTAGTTTTCACGTAAAAAGTAAGAAGTAAAGCAGGTTCTTCATAATCAAGAATTAACGCGGATAAGTCACTGACATTCAAATATGGATAAAGATCCGCGTACACAATTCCCGCTCACTAAAACTCGCATATTCATAATCCGAATGATAAAATCCATACAAAAACGTGAGAAGAAGAGGCTAACCAATCGCAAATTATACCATCTAATACCAAAAAAAAACAAGGAAGAAGAAGAATAAGAAGAAGAAGATAAAACGAAACTATTCTATACTTACAAAATCTTTAGATTAAGATCATTCCCGTCCTTCAGGCAAGCTCGGATCTGAGAATCGAAACAACGAAAGGAATCTATATTCTTTCAGTAGCAATAAATCTAGGGTTTCTTTCGGTTTTGGTTTGGTCCTCTGTCTATCCCCAAGTCACCTTCCTATCTCACCGTCTCTCTCTCTCTCTCTCTCTACAATATACAATGCCTCTTCCTTTTGGAAGAAAAAGAAAGCAAATTAATAAATATCATTAATATTTTTTTTCATAAAAAGGAAGAGGATAAGGTCGACCAGTAGACTACCCAGTAATGCCAACTGGCATTGATGAGTCGTTCCCTCACGCGCTCTTACTCCCTCCAACCCAATGCATTCGCTGACATGTCGCTCGCATTTACTGCCACGTATCAAAACAAGACGTTAGACAGAACCGGGTCCCGCTTTGCGTGTCCAGCTCCCATAGGCAAACGGCACCCCCGGGCCCCACACTCAACCGCATAGTACATACGTAAATAAAAGAAAAGAAGAAAAATCCATTTGAATAGCACAATGCAGACTCACATGTGCCTCGTGTCTACGTAACCAAAAAATTAGAAATAAATTCCAGATAATCCCGGCACGTGCCTACCAGCAGGGGCAGGGACGGGACCCGCATGGTGGGTGCCCCAACTTCACGATCTTGCCACGTGGCAGAACGTCTCAGGAACGCGCGGATAAGGTATTCCGGGTGATGACATGGCCCTCTTAATGAGGTCATAGGTGACTTCATTTCAAAGACGTGGTACCACGTGTTTTTTATATATGTTTTTAATTTTTATTATTATTTTTTTTTTTTTTGGGGGGGGGCCTCTGAGCAAGAAACGACACGACAGACAGTCACTGGTTGGGGTAACGAGAAAAGGGGGAAGAGTGAAATGTCGTTTTCATCCTCGTCGAGTTTACTCCATAACCACGAACTAGTTTGTTGTTGTTGAAGCCTAAGGGCAATTTGATATTATTATAATAGTAATAAAAGAGGAAAAGGAGGAGTCATGTAGGGCTGTGTGCGTTGCTTTTGACTCGCATGCTGTCTTTTACCTCATCTTCCTTTGTGGCTGACGGTGCTGTGCTGGTACCATTGTTGGTGAGCCTTGTGTGTGCCACGCCACATTCTCATATTAATATAAGAAAAATTATATCCATAAGTCTTATGACTTTTTTCTACGCAAGATACTTTTATTACAAAATCAAAACAAAGTCTAGAAATAAAGAAAGTTTAAAAATAGTTCAAAAAAATTACACAAGAGAATGGGGTCCTTTCCACTATAAAAACTTAAAAGATATAGAGAATATTGGAATTTGCCCATTGCGCAATGCTATGCTCGCATCAGTTTTGAGACCGATGAATTTTCATCATTTTTCAGTCTTCAAATCTGCTCAAGAGATGTTTGATGTCTCTGATGATTGATTGCATTTTCCAGTCTGAAGCTTGCTTTAGATTGTTTGTCGATTGTACTACTTGCTTGGAGTCTCCTTGAATGTAAATCTTTCACAGCCCTCTGTTGTGAGCTTCTTGAAGAGCTAGCAGGGCTGCTGTTGCTTCTCCTACATTAGGATTGCTGCTGTGCAGAAAATTTGTGTTGACAAAGATCGGGGCTCCAGTTCCAGTTTGGTAGATTGCTATTGCGACATTACCATGACATCTGACTGCGACATCGAAAGATAATAGGTGGAAGCCGTTGGGAAGGCGTCCATGAAGTGATAGTTCCTCTTCCAGATGGTGTTTCGAAATCCAAGCTTGGCTATGATCCTTGTAAGCATTATAAACTTTTGAAACATATTAATCAATGGTTGGGTTTAGGGAATTGTGAATGACTTGATTTCTGATGAACCAAAGGATGTCCATGTTAGGATAGCAAATAGCTGAAATTCATGAACTTCATTTTCAGGAAAGGCTAACTCTGTTTCCAGATTTAGGATGATTTTGATCCAATTTGTGATTGAGAGGGGTGTAATCTGGTCAATGCTTATGGACCATTTTGAATGTCTCCAAAGAATCTTAGAGAAGGGCAACTGAGAAAAAGATGAGTGATGCTTTACTCTTTAGAATTACACAAAGGGCAGAGAAGCTGCTCATCTTCAAGAGGAATGATTCTTTTAAGCAGAAATCTAGTTGGCAAGATATTGTGGTGAATTTTCTAAAGAAGAAGTTTTAACCTATCTTGCACTTTAAGCTTCCAGAGTTTTTGCCAAATCTCGGCAGGTTGTGAATTGAGATCATTATGTTGAGTGTTAATCAAGGCTGCACAGGCTGATTTGACCAAGAACTTTCCCGAAGAGTGGTGAACCCATTTAATTTTGTCCTCCATGACTGAGTAGTTGTACAGAGAAAGAGGAATTTTCTGGATTTCATTTACTGTTTCTGCTGAGAAAAGAGTTTGGAGAAGAATGGTATTCCATCTTCTTGGCTCCTCTAAAGTTAATTCCGAAACTCTAAGAGTGTGATCCCTGTGAGGGATGCTTGGGTTCGGTTGGGGTAGAAAATTCTGCAGAGACGAGATTCAAGGGTCAAGCCAAGCTCTAACAGTTGTGCCATTGTTAATCTGAAAGCAAATGCTTGATTTAATGAAATCTTTTTGCTTTAGGAGGCATTTCCAAAACCCAAAGTTCGTTGGTTTGGGGGAAGCTCATGAATTTGAATCCAATATGCTGAGAACCGAAGATCAACCTCCTGTAAGCTTTGACCTGGCAACCATTCCTTTAATAACAAGTGATACCCTTTGAAGTTCCAAGGCCGCTGATGAAAAATTCTTTTTTTGTCATGTGGGGTTGGAAAAGTGAAGAGAAAGGTATTTTGCTCCAGGTCCTCTATAACTAATCCTGAGATGAAACTCCATACGACTTTTATAGTGGTGTGGAACGTATATTTGTCTAGAGGTTTGGAGGAGATAAGATTGCCTACCAGGATGTGATTTGAAATGGCTTCAATTGCCTCCGTTTGTGGTTCCAGAATTATGTCATCCCAGGTTAGAGCTTCAGTTTGTGTGATAAGGTAGTTAATATCTGGATTTGATTCTTTCATGATTGAATGGTTGGTGAGGTGGGGTCGGTGTGAGCTACCATGTGTGAGAGTCAAAGATGGGTAGGTTCAAGGATTAATGGGGTTAGGTGGAAGCTTTAATGGGTAGAGTTAAGATTCTGATTGTTTTGAAGTAGAATGGTGGAGTGAGTGTTATGTGATGCTCTGTTTCAGTGAAAGTTTCGAATAGGGTTGATGAGGAATGCTACTCAGAGGAGGGAGGAAACTCATCCGGAGGAGAGCGGATCTAGCAGCTTCTCTTTTCCCATAAGTCTTATGACTTATACATTATAGATCATTATTTTTAGTTTTATTTTTTATTTTTTTCTCTTATTAAATATATAATATATGGATGATAAGAAAAAAAATTTAAATATTTTAAAAAGAATAAAACCAAAAAACTTTTAAAATTTTTTAAAAAATAAAAGAAAGTGTGGTGTGTAGTGTGTGGGGCTTATTAATAACAAAGCTCTATTAATAATATAAAAAAATTTATTTATCATTTATTTATTATTTTATAATGTGACATGAAACAATAAATTTATAAGTAAAATATAATAAATATTCTAATTGTCTAATGTCATGTAATGAAATAATGAGATGATGATAAAAATTGAAATGATTAACAACATTACTCTAATAATATCTAATAATATATCTGAACAAAATAATATTGATTATCAATCCATATTACATACATAAATATATATATATATATATATATTTGAATAGGATTAGGTACTTCTACCTGTCTTCGGCCCGGCAATCTGCCAAAGTTTTCAATTCGATTTACAACTTGATTATTTATCAGTATTTTTTAATTTAATATTTGAATTTTTATCATTTTTAATAGCTATCATATCATATAAGTATGTATGCTTATATAAGTAAAATTGTATGATAATATTTTTCTTTCATATTATATCTCTTGACCCAAATATATTTTCTTATATTTTTTCTACTGCACGTTATATTAACTTTCCCATCAATTTTAAATTAACCTGTTTTAATTACATGGATCGAGCCATTCCCTCGCATTTTAGGTTAGAAACAAGACACGTTCACGAATGTATCAAACTCGTAATAATTATATTTGTAATGCATATAGTGTGTGTATGTGAGCGCGCTAAAGACGTTAGATGTTATCCATAAACAAGGATACTTCATTTTTTGTTTGAGACTCTCAACATAAAATGTGAGTATTACTATTTAGTTACTATCTATTGTTTTCGTGCACATATGCATGCATGTTGGGTATTGGTTCTAAAACAAATAGAAATAGTGCAAAATGATAAAACCACGTTGTTAACGCTTAAAAATAATGCAACAAGCCAAAATGGGAGAAAGGTCTATTCTCAGTCCGCTAAGGTTCTTTGAGCCTCGTTTAGTATAGTGTGAAGCTTCTGACGGTGGTCTGGTGTGGCTATACGACGTCAGTTCATACATATAAGGTGGTGAGCAGTAAATAAATGTTGAAGAAATAAAGAGGCGGTGACACACAGATTTATGTGGTTTGATTTGATGTAAAGCCTACATTCATGGGGTTTGGTGAGAGGATGATCTACTATACTGTGCTTGTTTACAATCTCTCATGGTCTCTCATCCTCACAGTACAATAGAGATCTGAGCTCTATCTTTTGGTGAAAATCCCTTTGCCAGAGCCCCTGTCGTGAGGTTGAAAAAGTCGAAAGAGTTGAAGTCTGGAAAAAAAAACCCCCTTGAAGTCATCTGACTCCTTTCTCTTATCCTCTGCCCCCCTTTCTGCATGTTTCTAAAGAGTGGTGAGGATTGGCACCATTTATCTTACATGTCTTACATTCTCTCATCCTTTTCGCTTTCTCCATTTCTCTTTCCATCTTTTGCTTGACATATTCTCTTCTATTATCCCATCTTTCTCTCCTCTTACTTTCTCTTCTTTTATCTTCTAGTAAGAGTCATTTGATAGGTTGTGACCGGTCTACTTGAGTCGAGATATTTTATCCCTCCCACCCTCCATTTTACTTAATTACCTTTCTACATGCACACCACTAATAACTTTTTTTTGGTAAGTCCCACTAATAATTTAACAAACAAGTAGGAAATCATTTTGTAATATAAATTCACATATATATGTATTTGTGAGAAAAATGAGCAAATTAGTTTAAGGTAGAGGGATATGTTCGTCCCTCGTATGAACAAGCCTGACCCTTCCCTACCAAGTCCTGCAATTTAGATGTTGCAAGACCACTAAGGAAGTAGGGGGGCCTCGGCCAAGGTAGGGAGAGGAGATAGTGTTCACACGGGAACGCAACTAATTGGATGGCTCACGGGGAATTATACTGCATTAAATGCACCGATAGTGAGCTTTGGCAAGAGATTCCAGCGGGAGATCTTGTCCCCAATAGACGTTGCAGTATTAAATGTAACAAGATGTCATCAAGGTAGGGGTAGACACCTAGGTACAAGAAGAACAACAACCCCGCCGGGAAGATGGAAGTATACAAGCCCCGACATAGATACAATTTGGGGGTCTTCTCACTTTCTCTCTCTCATCAACCTTTCTTGTCTCAGGTGATCGTCAGGAGCAGGCAGGCCATGTGAAACACATCATTAACATATGATTTTTTTTTATTTATAAATTTTTTCAAACATTTTTAACAAGTTTGTTTCATTTACAATCTATTTGAAGATTAGAAATTTTCAAGAAATTTGTTGCGGATTTATTTTGACCGCCGGGTCTTGGTCGCTTTAAATTATATAAAGTAATATGGTTTGTTATTGTTTTTGCTTTCTTCTTCTCTTCATGGGATGAGATCTTTCACATGGTCTATTCTCCAGTTAATAAAAGAATGCTTGCTCTGACTCACCAACTTCCACCGCCAACTACTCATTTCCAGGATTTAAAGAGTAATAGATGCCTTCACATCATTGCCATATTCCTGACGTCGATTTCACTCTTCAATTTTCTTTTCTCACAAATTATATAGAGTGAAAAAGTTATTATATATATATATATTGTGAAAAAATAAGGGTTGGGACTCATCTTTTAAATTATTCTAGAATACCAAATGTTTTTAACAAAATATATTTACTGATTTTTCAACGTAAATTAATTTGTAAACTCTTTTTTTGACTATGCATTATTTTCTCTTATCCTTTTCGGTGAGGCTTCCCCAACCCAACACGGTTCCGTCTCCCGCGTCCTATCTCTCAACCTACTCACTTTTTTCACTATTGATATTTGAAATATTATGTGTTTGGATATGAGATAATCTTAAATATTTTGTAAATGGTAATAAATATATAATGATAAAATATTAAATAATAGTATAAAATAGTAAAAAATAATAATAAATTAAGAAATAATAGTGAAGTTTTAAAAATACTTCACCACCCAAATCAGTATTTATTATAAGAAAAAAAAATTTATATGAATCTCATGTTTATTCTATATTTTAAATTTTTTTTTAAAGAATTTACACAATGCACTCCAAAAAATTTAAAACTCCGTAACTACACAACTCAACAAATTACTTAATTTGGTTATACAGTTGAAATAAAATGAGATAAAATTTAAAAGTTAAATAAAAGATTATTAAAATTTAATTTTTTAATATTATTATTTTTTAAAATTTTAAAAAATTAAATTATTTATTAAATTTTATACAAAAATTTAAAGATTTTTGTCACCATTATCTACCAAATCAAATCAAACCAAACCAAACCAGCCTTTATAATATGCGTACGCACACGTTTTGATCAACCGACACATAGTTGGACATTTGTGTCCGTATAATTAGAACCTTCTTCTTGCTTTGCTAACAATGGAACTTCACTTTTATTTGAAGGCTCGAGTGCCCTACCATGAAATTTATTTTCTAAGTCACATTCCAAAACACGTGAGGGGTACTTAACAGTCAGAGAGTACTTCCCCGTCCCATTTCAAACAAACTCCACCTGATTAATTAACAAGAAAGAATGTCCCATAATCACTTTTAAAAGTTATTTTTTAATGTAATTTTTATACATTTGATCTATATAATTGATACTTTTTTAATATAATATAACTGTTTTGACTAATCATATTAATAGAATATATAAAAAATACGTAAAAATAACTGTACGTAACAATTTATATAATTCCACCACATCCATTTTCAATAATTAAGGAAAAATTTCCTAAAATTAAACAATAAGAAAGTGACATTTTAACTATTTATAATGCATAAATCGTCACCCTTTTGGACCAGTGATACAAAATGTCAAAAACACTTTTAAGATTTCTTATTTAGTTATTCGTATACACAAGGAAAGTATCACTATGCCACAAATTGACTAATGTGTGATTCTGCGAATTATCACTTGTCACACTCATAGAGTCATAAATATGTCCGTCCGCGAATCATCGCCTTTGTCACGTTGCATCATTCAATTTTCATTTTTCTTCGCACGACACCTTTCTTAGGTACCGTGTTACAATTGATACAAGTGTCATTTTGCAGACGAAATGACAAAAAAATAGCAGCCAGCATTGATCGATCATAGAAGAGAAATGCCTTTCAAGTCACATATTTTAAATGATTATTATTTAAATTAGAATCTTGATTCATTTTATAATTATTAGGTTGGAAAAAGAATTGGTTTGCATATATTTCTAGCCTGCATATTTTAAGCGACTATTATTTAAATTAAGATTTTCATTATTACTACAAAATTATTAATGCAAAAAAATAAAGATTTTTTATTCATCATTCATGCATCACACAACTATTAAAAAATAAATTAATGAATAAAAGCAGGTGTGACCTTCACATTAAATAATGCACAATGCACAGTGCTCTAACCAATTGAGCTTATAGGCCAATAATTGTAGCAACTACTACGTAAATGTAAGTTTTCCTGTCAGCTTCTCGATTAATTCCTTCTTTGCTTTTGAGTTATATGTATATGGAAAATTTTATACATTATATTATTATCTTATTTTTATTTCATTAAATATGATGTGACATATTTATTATTATTGAATGATCATTTATTATATGTTTCTTTATCATCTAATAGTGATGAATACGCCACATCTTATTTAGTCTGATGAAAATAGAATAAGAATATGATGTATAATATTATTCTATCGATATTATTATCGGCTTAATTGGGTTTGATCCTGGATAACTCAAGTAATTGCCCAATCTAAACAAATAGGAGTAAAACTCGCCCTTATTCTTTAACGTTGTTAAAACTTAACTTTGGGATTGGTGACATTCAGTGATTAAAAAGTGCTTAAAGAGCCTTAAAAGCTCTTTTAATAAAATAATTAAGTTATTTGGGTATTATATATTAAGGTACTTTTTAAATCTCAAATAAGTTAAAAAGCATGTTTGAGAAAATACAAATGGACAAAATTTGAATTTTAAAAAGATGATTAACAGATAAAACTACTTATACAATTTTTAGATAATTATAATTTTTAAACTTTAAAAAATATAGTCACAATTTTTTTAAAATCAAATAATCGTCATTTTTAGATCATAAAATACTTTTTTAATTTGTTTCCAAACAAGTGTAACATATTTGGAAGTGCTTTAATCATATAATTACTAAAAGGTAAGTAACTTTTTAATAGTAAAACTTATTACTTAAGCTATAAGAGCATTCACATCCATATATATGAACAATTTTTTTTTCCAAATTTGAGCTAAAAATTATATTTTCTAAAATGTTTTCCTAAATTTTACTCATAATTTCAAAACCTCTTACATCTAACTTTCTATTCTATTATAATAAATTTTTTCTATTATTTTTGTATTATTTTTTCTAATCATTTATTTATACATCTTTAACTACTGATTATTTTTTGTTCTTTCGGGAAAAGATGGAAGAAAAATTTTGAACTTTTTTTTTTCTAGATTTTCGAAATTATTTAATTTTGTTGACCCATGTTTTTTATTTTTCATCCGATTTTTTTAAATTACTAATCTCTCTGAATGATAATATTTTTGAGATAAGTAATTTCGTAATAATAATATTATAAAAAAAATCATATTTTCACAAATGGTCCATTTAAAAAAATAATAATTGGATCATCTCAATAGTGACATTTTTTTTCAAATTTCAACTATAACAAATATGAGCGTGAGAAAAAGTGTAGATGATTAGAAAAAGAATTTGATTTATTTTTTAGACTACAATATTTATAAAAAGTGATTTATGAATGAACAGTGACTCACTATATTTGGGAAGATTATTTACATCTCAAAACCTTTATATAAAATAGGGAATCGAATGGGGAGTGTGACGCCCCCAAATTCTGCTTGGGATTGAACGGACATTTGAAGCATCGAGACATGCAACACAAGGTTACCTGCCCCCGTTCATGATATATAAAATGCAATGTTCCTAACATGCATATAGTATTATGCAATATTCGCAGCAGATAATTTTTTTCTTTAGCAATACTATGCACCAAACTAAAATATCCCAAATACTTGAAACATATTTCATACATAAAGGCATACTAAATAGCCGTGATCACCACACTAGTCCAAAATGGTTGTGATCAAAAGAATACTTGAGATACAACTTCAAAAGTACAAGTATTAACCTAAGTTAAATACTATACCATCATCAACATCGCACCGTGACCTAGTCGACCGTATTCAGTTGGTCAGATTCCAATTCTCCTTTGGGTCCTGTAACAAGATCTACCATTCGGGGGGAATGGTAGTTGGGACTACCACAGTGAGATTTGATTACAAATCTCAGTAAGTTAACATAAAACTCACACACAGGTTAAAAATGCATGCATGGCAGTAAAAGCATAAATGCATAATTATAGTCATACATAA